>JAVDPK010001242.1:183280-195044 GCA_034780415.1 Cichlasoma orientale
CACACACACACACACACACACACACACACACACACACACACACACACACACACACACACACACACACACACAAATTGGGCACAGTGCTGAGGTATATCAGTGACTGCAAAGTACATTTGCCAACCTTTTTTAGTGCCAGTCCCCCTCCCTGTTATTTTAGAGGTCCTTCCTTTCTTTCCCTTTTAACTGGCTCACTGGCAAGGCAGTTATTGTGGCTACCACTGATTTCATTCAACTGCCTCTCCAGAGATTCCAACCATGCACAGCTGCATGTACTCCATGTCCACTGTCTAAGACAGCAGCTCCCTGTCCAACTACAGGATGAGACACTTACTGGAAAGGCAGATGATTACACTGCTCTCTTTGTTTAGTTTTTTCCTTTTTGCAGAGGAATACTGTTTAAACTATCAAATAAATAAAATAACTTGAACGGCTAGTGGTATACTGGTCATTTATTCACAGTTTTACTACAGAGTGTGTAGTTTCCTCTATGAATGGAGCAGCCATTGCAGCCCACTGACCCTCCTGCATTTATACTTTGTCCAGTCAGATTGTAAACTGGTTTATCCTGGTAATGCTTCATTAACAGGTTAGGGATGAACTGTGTACAAAGTGTGTATTTCCTTTTGTGTGCTAACACATATGAATACCCCCCCCCCCCCAAAAAAAAGTTAAAAAAAAAAAAAATCAGTGGGAAACAATGACAGTTCTCTTCTATTTGTGTAAAAACAGACTAAAATAAAACTATAACAACAAATATTAACACAGAGTTGAGGGAACAATTGACTGAGCATTTGAAAACATGACCAAAAATGTAAAAACTTCTTAAACAACTTAAAAAAAAAAAAAAAAAAAAAAAAAAAAAACACTGCAAAAATCACCTCTATGCATGGAGTGAAAAAACATGATTTTAAGGTAAAAACTAAAAGTTAAACAGTAGTGAAGCTTCCTAACAAAAGTATGTGTTCTACTGTACACAGTAGAAACAACGACAATATTTTAATTATTTCCTTGAATATTTTAATGCAAATGTTCTTTACAATTTGTTTAAAATTGATTTTTCTGTGAAATATAATCAAAGACAACAACGGGAGCTAAAGAAACACCTCTTAAATTAGATACTTTAAGACTAGTAAAACTCCACTAACTTTCTGTCTCACTTCTTTTTCTAATTGAACACTAATGGCATGTACGTACCTGTAGTTTGCGAGCCATGGCTACCACCTCGTGGTCTGGTGGATTATATTTGTAGCAGTTGGAAAACATTAATCGTACATCAGCAGCAAATTCCTGGGGATCCCGGTATTGCCTGTTCTCCAGCTTGGCCTATTAGACACACCAAGGGTAGTAATTATTTGCATTGCAAAAAAAATGCACCCTCTTCAGTTTCTCTGAAAATGTGTTTTCACCTTAATGGTGCTGAGGTCCATTGGATGTTTGATGATATCGTGGTAATCGTGTAGTCCCAGTGCATCCACATCAACTGGTTTGTAAAATGGCCAGGCATAAGCAGCATGTTTCTTGGACAACATCTCCCTAACCAGACTGGCACAATACCCCAGCTGATCCTGTGGTTTGGGGCTATGACCTCCACTTGGTCCGCTCAGTCCCATCCCCAAGCCTATGTGATGCTGAGAGTCTGGAGCCTCCTTTTTCATCACTTTCGTAGGTCGGGTACTCTCTCGCCTGGGTAGTGTCTTCCCAGACTTGGATTCTGCTGGTGATGACTCACTCAGCTGGTCATTTGCGGTAGGCGTTGTAGTGTCTGCTTTCCTTTTTTGGCTTTTTCTTTGCTGGATAGCAGTAAAATAAATAAAAAGGAATGCAAATTAAGTGATTATTATAACTTACCTAAATATGTCTAATACACAAGCATGGTTAAACATACGCCTTCCTGTCCAAAACATCCCTGTATCAGGTCTACTCACTTTGGTCATGGAGATCTGAAGCATGGGGGCAGTGCTCTGGATGGACGCTGGGGGGAGAGAGGTCTGAGCAGGGGGAGGCACAGAAGTCATTACAGGAACTTGAGGTGGGCAGTCTTGCTGGCCCAGGGAGTAGGGAGCTCCAAGCTGTGGAGCATGGCTGGGTAACGTTGGGGGCACATGACCTGGCAGGGCCTGCATCAAAGGCTGGGGAGGTAGTGAAGGCGGGCCCTGCACTGGTCCACGAGTTTGGGGTCCTGTTGGGAGGGTTGACAGACCACGTGTTTGAGGAGTTGCAGACAAAGGATCAATGATGGCCCCGGGTTTCAAGTTCAGACCTGAGAGAGAACAAAACATTTTTTTTCTCATGACAGTTTGGGATCAAATGCTGTTTTTGCAAACTAAACTACAAAGAATATCTGGGAGTTTTGCACACTCTCTTGGATCTTAATAATCATGTTCTGGTCCAAATAAGAGTCTATCCATGTGCACAAAGAAATTAAAATACTCAGTGCAGCCACAATATAGTGCTAACATGATTACTCAGGGCTTTAATAAAAACATGTTGAGTCATTAACCTTTAAAAAGAGAAGAAATGTGTCCTTTCAATAGACATTTCCTTGAACCTTTAATATAATTCAGCTAAAAAATGAAATTGGTAAATAAAGGGCCAGAACTAAACAATCTCACAGAGAGCAGCTCTAAGAAAATGTGCTGAAATCCATACCTCCTTCTCTCCGGCCGCGGCCCCGGCCCTTTCCTGTCATGACAACAATCTCAGTTTCTTCCTGTGGCATTTCTGAAACTTTCTGTAGGAAAACCTTCTCAAGAGCCTCAGCCATTAACACTATATCATCTCCAGGCTGCAAAGAGAGAAAAACACTCTTGGGTCAAGTGGAACCACATCAGCATTACTGGAATATTATGATAAAAAAGGCTTTGGGTTACAACTATATTACCTTGTTATATATGTAGCAATTGGTAAACATCGTGTTGAAGTCTTGGATACATTCTTGGGCATTCCAGTAGTAACTATTCTCAAGCCTTTTCTTGATTGATCCCATGTCCATAGGATTTTTGATTATTGTGTAGTAGTCCTGAAATGGTTGGACAGAAGTTGGTCAGAAAGAATTTTGGAGTGCACACTTTTCAATCCATGATTCTTTACTGGAATGAAACAGTAATGAAATGCTGTTAATGAAACTTAACAGAGCTGGTGGTAGATTAAATTGTGTTCTTGTCAGCATAATTACAAAAAACATCTGTGAGTTATGAACACTCTCTTAAGTCTTCATAAGTTTAAATCATGTTCTTTCCAAAGGAAAGGTCTATCCATACGCATGCTGAAATAAAAATACTCCATTCAGCTATACAGAAGCCAAGTAGGACTGTTTGATTGGCAAAATCATAATCACAATTGTTTTGGTAAATACTGAGATCCACATTTTTTTTAACATGATTACTCAGGGCTTGGAAAAATTGTGGATTCAATAAACTTAGAAAGGTCTTTTCAATTAAACTTTAAATATAATTCAACTGGAAAACAAAATAAATTAAAGTTGCAGGCACTGATGACAGGGTCCTCGCACCCGGGCGCATGTCGAGCCGTGCGACAGATCGCGGTCGCTGCAGTCAGGAGAGTCACGGGGTCACCTGACTCTTTTTAGTCCAGTAGGCTACTCAGATATTGCGTCATTCGGCCAGCGAATGTCTACTGTGCCCATTAGGTGGCGCTGGCAAGTGCCCACAAATTGCATGTCATGCTGCTGTATATAATGCCTGCACCCAACAATAAGAATTTCATGCGGACCCTTACTGCACGTGAGATGTTTGGGCCAGATTGGATAATGTATGTATGAATGACAGCAAATAAAAATTTCAATGCGAATAATCGATACAAATAATCGATGAATAATCGATTCACCCATGCCTGTAGTTTAGACTGACCAAATATGAAGCTAATCCCATTAAAACCCTAGGAGTAGTTAGAAAAAGTATGATGGCTGGAAATTGGTAAAATCACCTAATGAATTCAAAATGGTGGACTTCCTGTTGGGTGTAGGGCATTGCTCCCAGAGGATTGTTTGTGCATCTTGACATGTTACTTATGTGGACCAAATTTCATATTTGTATGTGAAACATATGAAAAGGTGGCACTGTTAGCCATTTTGGAAGGGCCATGCGTGTGCAAACTTTCATGAGTTTTCGAGCATGTTTAGGCCGCAGAAAGGCCATTCATTTGTCGGAATACTAAATGGAGCGATTACAATAGGGCCTTCACACTCTCAGTGCTCGGGCCCTAATAAATGAACAGAACTAAGCCTGCCACAATCTGGCAAGAAGTGAATTTAGATTTTTAAAGAGGTGCAAAACAAAGGCATGTGCTGAAAGGCAAACAAAAGAACAGAATACAGCACATTAACTATTTAATCTGTTATCTTGCTCTGATGTTCGGTGGAAGCCAAAATTGTAAGTGAAATGAAAATTTGATTAATTGCACTGTCCTAAAGCTAAGGGTGATATAATGTGTGTGTCTAAGATGACTCTGTACTTTGCAAGGACAAATGCAACAATCTAAATTCTAAAAGAAAGAAAAGAGCCCTGGTATCTCAGTCCTGTACACACACACACACACACACACACACGACTGCTGTGTGCAGAGCCATGCAGAGAAGAGCTCCAGTAGGTTTGCATGCATTTATAAATCATAGCAAATTACGATAAGGGAGCAGGGAAGTTGGCTTCTGTATATGCTGGGCTGACCTAGTGGCAGTTTGTATGAGACCTCTGATCTGTCCATTGAAGCTTAAAGGAGTGCAGCATTGTATGTTAAAACAAAGCTAGTACTTACAGGCAGGTTGAGTTTGACTGCATCCACTGGTGCATGAAAAGGCCAGGCAAACTGGTGCTTCCACAGGGTTTTCACCACCACTTTCAGCAGGTACTGCAGCTGATTGGTCTGGCGCTTTGGCCTGTTGGTATTGATGAATTCTGGGGCTATGGGGTTGCACATTTGCTGGACCTGCCCCTGGCTGCTGCTGCCGCCCGACATCTGCGCTGTGTCCAGGCCGTCCCCCATTCTGATAAGGCAGGGCGTGGGCTCGGGCCCCGGAGCTGGAGCAGGGGCAGGGGTAGTGGTGTTGGCAGGACACCAGTTTAATCTTGGCCCCGGCACAGACTCCACTGACAGAGCACTGCTGATCCCATTGCACTCCTCACTGGACTCTCTAGAGAGAGAAAAGAACTGTAATTAGAAAGACTATAAACAAAATCTTTGTTAAATTTAAGGCCTTTATTGCATAGCCAATAACAACATTTTATTAGAATAATACTTCAAGGCAAAGTTTAGTTAGACCCTTTATTCCATGCTTACTGTAATCAAATAAATAAAGTAACTGCAAAGGCTAGTGGTGTACTGGTCATTTAATCACTACACAATATGGTGGTTTCTTCAAGTATGACTGTGAGCAGTAATGCTTCATTAATAGGTTAGGGGAAGAAATGTCTACAAATCCAGCAAAGTTTATTAAATTACTATCACATTAGTCTGAATGACTTTGAAAATCTGGCCCTGAAAAATAACATATTTTTTGATGACCTGTGAAGTAAATGATTTTTTGTAAAAGTCCTTCATCATTAAATATGTTCAATAGTTTAACTACCTTTGCATAACAGAAAAGAATGTATATTACCTGTAGTTAATTACAAAGATTTTGTATTTCGGAAAGAAAAAACAAAAACAAAAAACGAAAGCACAAACTGGTGTTGTAGATTAAAACACAAATGTAAATTTGACCAAAGCATCTCAGTGGCATAACTGCAGTTCTAATCAAAGTTCTTGTTGAATTATTAACTATATATTAAACCCTCCTGACTAAACACATGTTTGAACTGAAACCTCAACTTCTCTTTCAAACTCTTCTTCACCTCCAGTTTTTATGCAGCTACATTTGGCTGGTTTTCATCTTCAACTGACTACAGTATTATAAGACTGTACAATCCTCACATTAAATCAACTGTGAAACTGTAAAAAGTGCAGTGCAAACTGGAAATGGAGAAGGCTCACTGTCAAAGTACCAGCGCTCCAGCCAACATGTTTCAAAAGGTGCATCTTTTGCTTTGAAGGTCAGCTAGCAATTAACGAGCATTTGCAGACGAACATGAAAAACAGCCAGCAACCAAAGCAATCATTGGGAGTTTTTTTTGTGCAGCGCCTTTGGTTGGTTGTATCACATTCAATATGGTGGACACTCTCAAATGATGTGCACATGCCGTCACATAAGAAACCTCAATAAACACTCAAGACTTCTGGATACACGTCATATGAGCTACTTTATCAGCACTGCCTTGGCTAAAAAGGTAATAATATACAAATATGAGAAGTCCATCTTACTAAGCTACACGACATGGCAACAAGGTTGTTAATTGCTCGGGAACAGCAAATGCACATAAAATTTGAGACTGATTTGCACTCTTCTCATCCTGTAGTGTCACCCAGACATGATGATGGGTAAACAGGGGACTGGTTGTGATCAGAGTTTTGTCCAATGTGTGAATTACTGTGATATAAATTAGGATAATAAATTAGGATGCCCTAAATTCCATCGGGATCAATAAAGTAGCTATCTTACACTCTGAATTGCCCAGCTACAGAAAAATACACTTTTTAAACCTTATCAGCTTTTCTTTTTATCTATTTTTGGTCTGTGTACAAATAAGAAAAAAGTGTCCCTAATTATATGTAACCATGGCGGCAATAGATACAATGTAAAATACACCTAGAGCTGCAACTCATTAACTAATCTACTGGTTATTTTGTCAGTGACATATTATAGCCCACATCATTTAATTTCTTTTATGGTTTCAAACTGTCAGTTAAAAGTATGTTCTAGTGCCACCAACTCACAAATTTTCCTCTTAACTAATAAATGAACTTCACAATTCAAATGAATAAAAATGTCCTGCCTGAATTGGCACAAAAATGTTCTTCTATGAAGAACATTTTTGTGCCAATTTTTGTTAATAGAAAATTAATTTCCAAAAAAGCATCACAATCACACACAGTAACTTAAGATCGACAATATAAAGTGCTGATTATGGCTTACAATATGAAAATAAGTACTCTCTCTCTCTCTCTCTCTCTCAAAAAAAAAAAAAAAATCACAATTGTTTCAGTTTTATTTTCACGTGTGTTGCTGTAGTGGACCTTTGTGTTCCCACTCTGTCTCAAGACCTGGGAGTGCTTGTGGATGTGGGTGGGAAGGAGTGGAGAGTAGAGGAGAGTTAGCGACATCTGGCAGCCGAGGGACTGTGTGTTCCACCACTCACTCAGTCCTACATAATGTCCTCTCCCAGGCAGTCAGGGGCATTACATTGAAATTACACACAAAGGCTGTTAAGACAACAGCATGGCTAAAAAATAATCCAGAAATTACAGAGCAAAAATAGAACAGCAGCAGCATTCTGGGGGGGAAAACGCTGATCATTAGGTTGTTTTTTCAAGCCTCTACTAGAAGCAAGCCTTCCAGTCTGGTACTCTGAAATCCACCCCCACAACAAGGGCCTTCAAAGATAAACACACACCACTGTATGAATCTGTGACTAATCTCATTCTTCATGAGTCACTTTCTGAGAAGAAGGAAGCAGTTTGCACCGCACATGATCACTGCGTTGGCCTCCCCAAGGCACTCAAACAGAGTGGAGAATCTGACTAACTGCCAGTATGTTGAATGACCACAACCAATCACACACGAAAAGAAACAGTACTGGCACACCTGAGATGGTACATTTGTTGCTGGAGGCAAATACCTTCTAAATAAGACCAAGTAAAAAAAAAAAAAGTCACAGAACTTGTCTAGACTCACATTTGATGTGAATATCAAGTCCACAACTCGATAATGCAAAACTTTAAAACATCTATTTTTTGAGGGGGGTTTTTGCATATAAAAAATGCTGCCCACCAAAGACATTTTAGCCTTTCAACAAAAGAAAATTACCAGGACTGTGATTAAAAAAAATAATAAAATACTAAAAACTATAATACAATTCATTTATGAAATTGCCAAAAAATTACAGGGAAATGCACAGATTTCTGTTAAGTAGAGGTAGGAGATACAGCCTTAAATTTATATCACAATATTTCAAGTAAATTTGCAATAATTATATTTCTGATGACAGTGATAAAAAAAATAATAAGTGAACTGAATCGCCTGTAAACTTTTCATTTGTTTTGGATGGGAAAAATCTTTTTGATTGAATTTGAAGCCTTATTTGAACTTTTGGACAGAGGCCATTTTATTTACTTATCTGCACATTATATTTTCATTTTAAAATAAAATTGCATTCATTTTAATATGCATTGTTTATTTGATATTTATTGTGATGGTCCCAATAATGTTAAAAATACATTTGATTAGTTTCAAACACATTTTTATGGGTCATTAGTTTAATTATGAGAAGAGACAACAAGGTGATATTCACAGGTGAGCAGGCTTGAACAGGTGAGGTAAGACTGAAATAATCGTTAACTAAACAACAAATCAAAAAAATTTTTTTTTGAATATTTCCTCCAATGCATCTGTCACGCATGCAGGTGTGCAGAGATTTTAAAATTAAAAAATTGAAATAAAAAAATATTTTCTGCCTGAGATGTTGCATCTTGGGTTGAGCTTTTTAACCAGTTGCCTACAGCCCTGCTTTGTCACTAAGTAACCGTATATTTTGCAAAGCATTGTGCTTTTTTTTTTTTTTTTGGAGGTTGTCAAAGTAGCTCTCTGTTCACTGAATCATCATTTGAGGCTGAAAAGAGGCTGTCAGACATGTCTGAGCCTGTCTTGTGTGCTGGTGAAAGTAAATGGCATCTATAATCAATGATATCATGACATACTTTTATATCATGTAAAAAAAAAAAATCACCCAGTGATCTTTTGCTTGGTAAGCAAATGTGTAAACTAATACACTAAAGCCACTCTTGACAGCTGTGAATTGCAGAACAAAAGTCAAACTCATTGTAGAGGATCTTTTGCACACCAGAATCACATGCAAACTTTTTTCTACTGTTTCTACACTGTGCTCAGACTCAGAGAAAAGAAATACAGTTGCACTGATGCTGAAAACCTGTCAAGATCTAAAGCTGTTGAAGGATGTTAGGAGAGTATTATGAATACTGACATAGTTCTAGTGACAACTATTGCACTACACTGTAAAGGTGCTGTTACTATTATTTTGCTTAATTTCAGAGCCTGCATTATTTTCAGTACATTTCTACTTTTATATTTCAAGCAGCCTTCATGTATATCTAACTGACTTCCCTACCAGGGCTGAATATCACTGATTGTCAAAGACATGAAAAAATATTTACTTGGAAAGTAACTCAAAAGCCATGAATTTCATATAACACTGGCGGAATCAGGTAGGGACACTTTCCAAAGTTGTACTTTCTCACAGGTAGCACCTAACAGGAGGTAGTCTGCTTCAGCACCATTTTCATTTATGTAATTATCTAATTTGATTTAGGTGAAGGAGCTGCCTTAAGGGAAGCTTGCAGGAAGCAGAACACAGGAAGCACGCTCACTCAATGTGAATTCACTAAGTGGTTACCTGCTCTGTTCTCACATTAAATCAGCACAATCTGGCATCACAAACTGGAAGACAGCAGGCAAGTCAAAGAAGTTTAACGTCTGATTTGACTACAGCCAACATTTGCATTCTCACATGCACCTCTGTCAGACAGTGTCTTGAAAAGTTAAAGGCTGCAGTGCAAGTGTCTGAAATATTTTGCCATCTTCCCAGATGAAAAGCAACTGAAAAATAATTTTAATACATTCACTGTAGTCCTGAATTAAAAAAAAAAAAATATCTATGAGAGTTTGGTGCTTTCTCCTGAGTGGTCTACTCAGGCACATTCAACTATTCAATTTTTTTCTTTCACACAGCCCCCATCTGGCTTTATAAAACATCATCATCACTGGACATGCAGTGAAATGTACATATTTAAAGGAAATGAATCCCAAGATTGAAAACAGAATGCCTACACAACAAATGGACACCCAAATAGTCCAGCCACACTCTAAATGCCACAGGAAAATGATTCACCTAGTAAAACCAGAATAACAACATTTGGGTAGGTTATCAGGAAGTGTGGGTAAGTCATGAGAAAGATCAGGTTGTCCTCACTGTCAACATGACACAATTACAATCAGGTGGGTGACATGCATTTGTACAATTTGCCAAAGTGTCTTCTCTATACACTCATAAATGAATATTAGTCCCATATTCTCCCATTAATTCATTTCACACTTTGCATAGATTTTTTGGATACTCTCAAGTATCACAGTACAAGTTTGTCTTTTGAGAATGATGTCATTCATGCTTATGTCATCATGAAGAAGCTTTTTTTTGTATTTAACATGAAATTGTGCTAGGGTGGAGGTAGATGATATCACTTAAAATTAGGGGTGTATTCTTTAGGTCAACTGATGAACATGCTCACAAGTGTTTTGAAAACACTCCATGTTTTCACAACTTTAAAGTTGCCCAACCTGAGACTGCTAGACCTGATTTATTTAATGTTTATATTTACTGAACTGACACCATGGCTAAGAAGGAATGACTCAATTCTGTGAGAAGAGATGGCCAATAGGTCAACTGTAAACATTAAAAACAGCAGCTAAACAACCAAACAACAACCAAAAGCCTTCTCTAAAAATGGTAGCCTAATTTGTCTGCGTTAAGAATGTGACTTATTTCGTGTACAGGCTTTGTGTGTCAACAGACTGAAAAATATTTGTTTAATCTAGTAATTATTTTTTATAAAGCAGGCACATCCAGCAACAGCTCTAAAGCCTGAAGGTTCTTGGAATCTCATAGCTACTATAGTTATGTTGTTCAGTTATATATAATGTATAGTTGTCAAAAATCTGGAAGAATTCAGACTAAATGGAACAAGCTGGAGGGAAGATAAAGATGAAGCAAGACAAGCAAGAAGCAGTGAAGGATGAACGCATTTACCAGAAACATGGGCAGGTATACCACAGATGGCTCATGAAGTCTTCTTCAAGAATTAAGTTAAAAAAAAAAAAAAAAAAAAAAGTAGACACATGAACCTTCCCTCACTGGCCAACAGTGCTGCACAGAGCAAAGCCTCCTTTTATACACATAAATACAGCCTGATGGTGCAGAACAGCTAATTAAAATCAGTAACAAGCACACCAATAATGGCAATAATTGACATTATAGCACTGTAACAATGGAAATTGTAAACAAACTTAACAGACAGATTTAAGAATAATAGCTCCTGTATGATACAGAAATCTGCAGTACAAGTATACTAGCAAACCCCTGTGCTACACGCAGGAGAAAGGGAACATACATACACTGTGATCACTATAGTACGATTTAATGAAGTAATACTATCAAATATTTGTGCTACTGCCACTGACACTAGTTTGTCTGGTGCCTATAATCTGCTGGTCCTTGGTGTTCCTTAATATTCATTTTCACAAGCATGAATGCCAACATGAAAGCTCAAGTCTAACTGATGAAGTTTATGTTTTGCATGTAGAGTTTACACATATTTTGTTTTTGTTGTGTATCTTCCACTGTTTTTTGTGGCTGTGTGAGAAAAATTAAGATACAAGACTGTCCCCCATTGCCAATCTATACAAAGATAGATGGAGTTTAGCTATTAAGGTGACTGAAATGCATAACCTATCTTAATTTGATCAAGAGCATGTGCTCCAACAATAATAAAATCTTACTGATGATAGTCTCTGGAGCTTGAAAAAAGGCGACTGGACTTCTTTTTGTTGCTTGAAGACGTTTCACCTCTCATCCGAAAG
>JAVDPK010001242.1:209557-224784 GCA_034780415.1 Cichlasoma orientale
TTCGACGCTGAAATTTTGCGTCGACAAATTTTTGTAGTCGACGTCATCGATTACGTCGATGAATCGTTGCAGCCCTATTGTTAAGTATTAACCCTATACCGCCGAACATGCTGTAATCGACTCAGTGTACTTCAAAAATGCAGCTGTTCGCGTACTTCCAGCAAAAATTACCATAATAACCCTATGTTGGGTGTGAAGTGTAGTTTCTCAGCTTTCAGAAACCGTTTGAATTTTTCCAATAGGACAAACAGTCGTGTAATTGCGGTAATTCAAAGTTCCTTTGATCAGCTGCCTCAGCTCGGTGTTAACCAGCTGTTCACGGCTAGTAGGGGCAGGTAATGGGTGCTTCAGCATTCTGGTGAAGGAATCGCTCTCATGACTCAACTAATGATGACACTCCCTGGCCAATCAGAGGCATGCTGTTCTTCCCGTCACATTTTTGGATCGCTTGGAACCCTGGCTGAGTGAGTACTAAAAAAGTACCTGGTACCCGGTACTAAAGAAAGTGCCTACAAACTGTGCAAAGTCGAGTCGAGCCACGCTGAGTAGGTACTAATGGAAACTAGGGCTGAAACGATTCATCGACGTAATCGATGGCATCAACTACAAAAATTAGTCGACGTGAAATTTCGAAGCGTCATATTTAACCGATCTATCTATTTTCTTCCACTTATGTGATTTTGTAACTGCAATACACTACAGGAAGATATGGGGCAGTATTGCTTCCATTGTCTTCCAATAATAATACCAACAAAGAAGAAAATAACGATGATGGAACAGAGAGGAGGGTGGAGAAAATGAAAGAAAATGGAGACAGACTGTCAAAGGTGTGGGAGCATTTCACAGAAAACAAAAGAAAGATGAATGCAGACTGTTGCAAAGCAGAGCTCTCCTTCCACGGCAGCATCGCTGCAATGCTGAGCTTTTAAAACGCCGGCAGCATGGCGCTGTGACGTCAGCTCTGGATGGGTACGTTAGTGCGTCGCATTGACGCCCTGTTAATGTTTGTGCAGTAATGTTTCTGTTAGTTTACCCATGAGACCTAACAAATAAGGTCTCATGGAATATGTTTGCTAAGTGCTACCATTTCAGTTATGTTAGCTAGCGAGTGAAGGACAATAGAAGCAGCTATGTTGGCTTTCATTCTGAATGGTAAACCTCTTAATGAAAGGAATAGTCTGTACACTTTTCAGGTGTTTCCATCCATCCATTTTCTTCCTTTACAGTTGTTTTACACAGAAAAATATTTTTTGATTTAATCTGAAGTCTTATTTGAACTTTTGGACAGAGGCTGTTTTTACTTATCTGCACATTATATTTTCATTTAAAAATAAAAATGGCATTCAGTTGAATATGCATTGTTTATTCGATATTTATTGTGATGGTCACATTAATGTTAAAAATAATTTGATTAGTTTCAAACTCATATTTTTATGGGTCATTATTTTAATTGTGAGAAGAGACAACAAGGTGATGTTAACAGGTGGGCAGGCTTGAACAGGTGAGGTAAGATTGAAATAATCGTTGAATAATCGACTAATCGATAAAATAATTGACAGATTATTCAAAATAATCTTTAGTTGCAGCCCTAATGGAAACACGGCATTAGCAGTAACAAACCAAAGCATTTTTGTTATTTGGGAATTAATAATCTAACAAAGGCTGCCTCTGCAGTAAAATGTTGTATTTTTTATGCAGAGGCCCTCATCAAACCTTATCATTCAATAGCCTGGCCACAACAAGCAGTTGCATATCTTTTAACTGTACTGTACAAGCGTGCATAATGTTTAGATTAGTACACAACACTATTGAGTTGAGATGCACCAATTTGTCACCCAAAACAGATTTTTTTTCTTTCCCTAGCATAAAGAGGGGGTTAACTAACTAAAACTAAAATCCGTATTAGTTCAGAATTTCATTTCATGTCATCCCACCTAGTCAATCTTCTACAAAATCTGGGCACAGAATGTGTAACTCCAATGTAAGGCTACTTTATATATGAAGTTTGCTCTGTTATCTTGGACTGCTACTCAGCTTTAAGCCCTTTGGTCATGATCTCTGATGATCTCTTGCAAACATTGTTTCTCTTTGCATGTACCCCTAAGGCGTGATTTAAACTTCTGCATCGGGTCTTTGCAGGGCCTATGTACGTAACCAGAAATCCCTCTGAACCCTAAGCAGTAACCTAGGATGTATCAGCATCAGCAAGCTTTACCATGCTCTCAAAGCGTTGATGACTACACGACAGTAAGTAGTTATGTTACAAGGAGAAGCTCTGAGACTGCAAACTACCTGCTCAGCACCAAATAGCACAAGACAGTGGCTAGCTGGTGATCATCGTGGAGCTCAAAAGAAACCACACCAACCATCACCATCTACCTAACAATTCCTTCAAAAGTCGGAAGAGACCTAAAAAGAGCAGAAAGACCACAAATACTGGATTTACATCTACCAGGTGGGTAGAGACTAGGGCTGCAACGATTCCTCGAGTAATGAAGGAGTTGGAAGGTACTCCCTCTGCTTGAACCCTCACAGTTTAAAAAGTGTACATTTGACAGGGTTAAAAGACACATTGTTTGAAAGTAGAGAAGTAGCTCTGCGTTTTAATGTTAAAATGATCACTGTAGAGTGAACAGTGTGGACACAGTGGCAGTTTAAAAATAAATTTTCCACATGAAAGGTTTGAAGTCTCCCACTCTACTAATTAGGGTCGCACTCTAGCAAACGCAATACACACCCATTATAAACTCTGAAAAGGGTGAAAAACTACATCAAACTTAGATGGGAATTGGGTCTTGGCTACGTTTTAAAGTTTGAATGTGTCTGTAGCTGAAAGTATGCTTTGAAAGCATTCACAGTAACTACCAGAATGAATCACTATAACCACAGTTTGCCAGTGGGCACCGCCAATAGCACTACGATCATTCGGTAATGACGGAAAACCCCGTTCTGTACCGAGGGGTTGCTTTAATCCCCGATTAGCTACTAAAAACAGACCTGCAATAGAAACATATTTAAGAGGATGCTTATGAATACAAAAAATTACAACATTTAGCACATGCAGCCCTGAGTTTTTCAACAAAAACACCCATAACACAACAGCAGCAGCTGTTTTACATGCAGTCTGTCTGCACATGTGCGGCAAAGAGGTGGAGCTGTTACCAAGACGGTGAGCTCAGGTGAAGTTTTTCTAGCATCCAAAGAAGCAGCACTTTTTCCTGTAACCACCATTAAAACCTTTACTGAGAAACAGCTGGAGGAGCCCTTCATCAACCACCTGATCAGCAAGTGTCAATGTGAAGAAAAGAGAACTTTGTAGCTGCTCCATCCACTGCTGTTTGTTTCACACAGCGAAAAATCCGCAGTTGAGCTACAGAAGTTATAATATGCAGATGAAATGTTAATAAGACTAAAGTATTTCTTATCTGATACTCGATTAATCGATGGAATAATCGATTACTAAAATAATCGATAGTTGCAGCCCTAGTAGAGACATGGAGATATAACTGCTTGATGTGTAAACTGTTTTCCATATCAGCTTAAAGGATGATGCTCAGCGCTGTGTTCACAACTTGTGAAGCAAATAGTATTCACACTACCTAATATACAATCATCATCAATGCATCATTCACATAGTTCATTTATGCTCCTCTGCCTAACCTCATGAGCAGTTCTGTTGAATACTGAACTCCAAGTAAATCAAGACATTCTAGTCCATACTACAGACTTAAAGGTAAAATTCATTTAACAGATGTAAAAAAAAAAGGTTAACACAAGGAAGAGCATGTTTCTTAGCTATGACATTTCTGCCATTATTTGTAGACTGCATAAATGAAGACAACAGATACAGTTACAGATGATAAAGTGCTATAACAGGCCGCTATTCAACTAAATAATAAGCTGATTTTACATGCAATGGAACAGTGAATAAAAAAACTAAAGATTACATGGGTAGCACGAAAAAATAAACCTCTACAAAAACCTCATCAAAAATTACCTTTAAAAAAAAAGAAAAAAACACCAGTTGTCAGAAAACATTATAAAGTATTAATATTGTGTATTCAATCCCAATATGACACAGTGTAATAAACTGACTAACCCAAAAAGTTAATGTTGTAAGTTAATAACACTCCTGCTAGTTATTCAAAAGTAATAAATGAAGGAGATACATTTTGTTTGCTTCCTCATTTGTTCTCAAGACCACACTCTCGTTTTCATCTAGGGGTCATTCTGAACTAGGCCAAGGATGTTGTTACCATGGCAACTAAACCAGAAAAAACAGGACCAAAAAAGGTGCAAGAAAAGTATGTTCAGCTCTGAGAATATATCTGATACTCACTACCTGGTAACTCAAAGGACTTTCACCCAGTCTTTCATTACAAATTTATGGTGTAGTTGATCAGTTTAGACAAGGAAATTTAATTAAGAGTAATGTGATCAATAGTTCAGCCCTGTGAGCTTGTTTGATTTTCTCATTACTCAGTAACTAGCCTTTGACCCAGCTGATCCTATTTAGTTACACACAAGATGTAGACGATGAGAACACCCCTTAGGTCTAAATGGTGATAAGTTAATCATAAAATCCACCCACGGCTTTTATAGTATCCCAATAGGAAAAGATCTGAACAACAGCCTGACAGCACACTGCTCAAAGAAAATGCAAAGAAAATCCATAGATGATAACCAATAAGCTAGAGCTTTAAAATGCTTCATGACTTCATGATTAGTCACCTTTAGGGAAAGAAGCCTGTCCAAATAACCATTTTAGGTTATTGCCTTGTATATTGTCACCCACCTGGATCCCAAAGTACTACAAAAATTGAAACTTTTTAAAATCAAATGCCAAGTTTCACGTCTGTAAAGCCTTAGAAGGATTAGCTAAGTAACGGGCCTCAGCATGAGCAATCTCTGAAAGAAACCAGTCGGATGAATGCCCATGCTTTGTGTCTATAATACTCAAGCACATCTGTCTTGGATGGCAACCATTACCAGATGTGGTGAATAAAACGAAAAAATGCACAGTAATGACTGCTGGCGAGAAACAATCGTCGAGGAGCCAAGATCCTAACGTTAGGCCACAGGGCATAGATTACTGCCTGGGTTTCGTAATGGACGTCAGTGGCATGCACAGCAGAACAGAAAACAGACGAAGACGAAGGCTTTTTGTTTTTGAGATCACGGCAGCAAGCTTTGGAAATGTAAATTGGGGTTGTGTTTTTTTGTTATCCGCTCAACTGGCCGCATTCCCAGCAAAAAGCCCCAGTCAGTGTGCGCCATCATCACCGTCACGGCGTCACCGTCTCCCACAACACAAGACAGTCGACGAGCAAACTAGCAATAGATGCCAAACACGGTGGTCGCACCATTATTTATTGCACTATTTTTAGCGTAATTGGGGCCAGCAGTGGGTGAGACAAATGATGAGTGTCAGACAGACACACAATGTAGGTGCAGTTATTGTGTCTTTTAATAGACAACTATCAACTAGCTTTAGCTAGCAAGCTAGCTACCAAGAACAGGCCGCCGTGCAGGAGAATGGTCTCAGTGGGCGCCGGTCATCAGTGCTATCTCTCAGGCCTTCTCATCGCTGTTATCGTGTCTTTTGCCGGCTACTCATTTAGTTGACGCATATAAAATGACAGGCACAACAATGTTTCAAACAACAGCGTTTACCTGGGTTTATCAGGTTGCCAGGGCGCGCGGGATCTTTCTCTCCGAGGATCCTGAACACCTCTCGTTGTTGATGACGTCACGCGTAGGTCTTCAGATGAGGACGTAAAGAGCGCATCACGGACATCACAGACTGCAACCCCAGCGTCAACTGGGGAGATGCTGTATGTATCGGGCCCTGAGCCTATGCAGCCCGCGTTAGTAAACTCTGTTTTCCTTTGCTAGTAATATGCTTCAGGGTAGTATTCTGTCCAATCCAGCTACGGTTTTGTTAGTGATATTTACTGGAAAAAACAAAACAAAACTGATGACGTTATAAGGGTCAAAGGTCTTTCTAAGAAATAAGATTCAAAGAAGTCTCATTAAAGCTGATCCATAAATTCTATCCAGTTAAGCATTTCTTACAAAAATTAAAGAAAATTTCCAGAAACTTGTTCCTAATTATTTTGGTCTTGTTTTTTTTACATATGGGCTGTGGAAAGATAATGTTTTTATAGTTGATAACATCTTTTCTGAATTTGCTTTTTACTACAGAAATATTATATTTGGTTGCTTTGATTATTGTGACAAAAATGCTGCTGATTTTATATTATTAATCTTATGGTTCTTCTTGTTGGTTCCACATTCTCAAATGTAATTTATGAACAAAAAGCCAGATTTTTTTCTTGTCTTGCTGTAACTCAGTGATTTGTTTGTATGCTTTAACAATATGTGCGTATTTTGTTACCTTTCTTGGTTACTTAAAAGTTTCAAATAAAGCTTGGAAAAAAAGCATCAGCTGAAATTTTGCATTAGAAGGAATACATGATATTAAGGGATGAAGCTGCAATTAAATGTTGCTTAAATAAACTTAAATTTGTGTTTGGTCCATTATTTCTTTGCTGTAACAATGCTTCTTCTGGTATAAACAGGATGTAGCATGTGGATGAACCATACACAGTCACAAGAGCCTGGTATCTCCTCCTCATGCTGGTCACCAGTTTGGTCACACACTGCTTGGGGATGGCATCCCATTCTTCACCCAGCATTTCCCACAAGTCAGCCAGTGTGGTTGTGTTGGTCACTTTGGCACAAACAGCACACCCATGCTGATCCCACAAGTGTTCAGTGGGGTTGAGGTCAGGACCGCAGGCAGGTCATTCCATCCTCTCCACTCCCAAATTCTAGTGGTAATAAACCCCACTCTGTGGAGGACAGAGTTCAGTCCCAGACTGTCACAATTTTGCCCCCACCCTTCAGTTTTATTTGTGTAAAATTAGAGCTACTACTAAACTCCCACTATCCACTGCTGAACCTTTTCATTTTTAAAACAGAAAAGTAACACAAAAGTGAATTTTTCTTTTATTTATTTATTTTTGCATTACTATCACTATTCGGGTCGGACTAGTTAACATTATCTGAAACATCCGAAATATCTGGTTGCAAATATTACCTAAAATGGACTGCTAAAACTGCATCTGGACAGAATTAGTAGTTTGGAGCCCCTCTGTGGACAACCTGAGTTTATCGTCCAAGCGAAGTGCGCTGTAAAAATGTGTTTATTTAAAACAAATTTTATTTTACCGAGAAGCCGAAATGTATATTACAGTATATGTAACTGTTAATAATATTTTCTTACTACCCAAACGCATGCGCCATGGCTTTCTGATGCGAGACGCCAAAGACCCGGAAGTAGTTTCAAGGTCTTTGCTTATAGAGGAAGTTTAGGTAACGTCGCTTGTCCATAGTCAGTGTGAAAATGGGTGTTAAAATAGAAGTGTTTCGAGTAAGTATGATGTATTTTATAATAAGGCTGTGGACTTTTGATATATATTTTTCCTAAGGTCTGAAGCGTAAAACATTCTAAGTTTGTTTGTTTGATCTAGCTAGCCGTTTTGATTATGCTAACAGGGGTGAACACAGTTTCCACTCCAAGTTAAAGACCGGTCTGTGTTATTTGTTTTGAGCAGATGATGCTGTATCTCTCCTTTCCTGTGACGATGTTTTGGATCTCAAACCAAGCAGAGTACTTTGAAGAATATATAGTGAAGAGAAAGGTTAGGAAGTCGTTTTATGTCATGAATATCAGTCCTCTATAGATAAGTATTCTTATTAAATATTCTTAATATTTGTATCTTTATCTGTGCCATTTTTTTTACGGTATACAGAGGGAAATCTTCCCCCCTGACGAGGTCTCGCAGGTAAGAACTTTTTTGCTGTCAACACACCAAGAGTTGTATTTTTCATATCAGCGTTTAATGCATTCAGGAATCACTCACAATGTAGGCTGGGAAAACAAGTTAATTGCTGAATTTAATAACTTGTAGAACCTGAATGGGGGAAAAATACATTTTAGCATTGTGTATTGATGTCTTTAGGTATTTTGCTATTACTCTGTGGTTCTTTTCACCTCTATAAGGATTCTGTTATGATCTTTGGACAAGACCCACTCTTATCCTTGAGATGTGCAGACTTAGTCAGTAAATACACTTTGTGCTTTTATTTATAGGGAGGGGGCATCTCACATTCAGTCTCATATTCTAAGTTAGACTCAGTCACTGTGTACACAATTGTGTATATCACTTTCTATAGTTATATATTGCTCTGTAATATAAATTTTCTGACATCTCCTACCTTAAATTATGTAGGCAGATGATGGATTTTTTTCCCACCAAAATTCCTGTATTGTGACCAAAGGGGTTACAGTACATGACTCCAAATAACTTCTGGAAATGTTGCTAGCACAGACATTCAAATACTTTTTCCAGTCTGGACTAATGATGACTGAGTGTGTGAAAAGGAAACTACATTTTATGAGTAATCATTGCAAAAAGTCTTGTTTACAAATGGCAGTGCATTTGCAAACCTTACTTGTACTGTATTTGTACACTGAATGCTAGTGTGTAAACTTTACACACTGATATTCAGAATTTTATCAAACTACAACCCCAGGTCCAAAAAAGTTTGGATATTGTGTAAAATAAAATTGAATATGATGATTTGTATCATAAACCCATATTTTATTCACAATATAACGTAGAGAACATGCCAAATGTTTAAACTGAGATATTTTACTAGTTCATGAAAAATATTAGCTCATTCTTATTTTGATGGCAGCAACATGTCTCAGAAAAATTGGGACAGGGGCAGCAAGGCTGGGAAAGTAAGTGGTACAAAAAAGAAGCTGCTGGAGAAACATTGTGCAACAAATTAACGTTGGCAACATGTGAGTATCATCTGAGTAAAATGCATCTCAAATTTGTGGAATAGTAATGTTAAAATAATCTTCTTTTAGGTAAAATTGCAAAGACTTTGAATATCTCATTGTCAACAGTACATGCAGTACACACGTTCATACTCCAATGAACACATTGCAGAGCAATTTGGGGTTTAGTATCTTGCCCGAGGATACTTTGGCATGTAGACTGGAGCAGCCAGGAATCAAACCACCAACATTCCGATTAGCAGATGACCTGCTGTACTCCTGAGCTACAGCTACCCCAAGTGAATCCAGATAACAAATATTCCCTGGGTATGTTGAACTCGCTTCGTAATACAGGGCCCAGACCTTTCACCAGCTGAAATTATTTGGCACATCATATGACAGAGACCCAGGACTCTTGAACACTTAGAATCCCATATCAGACAAAAATGGGACAACATTCCTCTCCCAAAGGTCCAGCAGCTTGTTTCCAGATGTTTCCAGATGGACTGTTAAAAGAAGAGGGAATGCTACACAGTGGTAAACATTGCACTGTCCCAACGTTTTTAAGACATGTTGCTGCTATCAAATTCAAAATGACTTTTTTTTTAAATGGTACATTTTCTCATTTTAGGCATTTGATATGTTTTCTATGTTCTGTTGTGAATAAAATATGGGTTTATGAGATTTGCAAATCATTGCATTCTTTTTTTTATTGACATTTTAATTTTTACATCTTAAATTAAATCTTTGGAGCTTGAAAAAAGGCAACTGGACTTCTTTAAAGTTTCGTGAAGAAGTTTCACCTCCCATCCAAATTGCTTCTTCAGTTCTAAAACCAATGGTGGAGAATCCCAGGTATTTAAACCCCAGTGGGGGTTATCCCCTGGAGGTGTTTCTTGACCCACTATGTGCATAATCACATGCGCCAAAGTGTGAAAAAAGGCCTGGGTCATTACAGTGAGTGGTTTCGAGTGAAACCACTCATTGACCTATTGAGGTCACCTGAAGGAAGGTGTGAGTGGGGGTTGAGGTGCCTGGGATGGAAGCTCAGGACTGCATTGTAAATTGGGGACAGTTGGTGTCATAAAAAAATTTATTTGTTTCCAATGAACAGCTCTGAATGGTACCAAAAACTGCAATTTTCTCCCACAGTCCAAAAACATGCAGTTACTTGGGTTAGATTAATTGGTGATTCTAAATTGCCCATAGGTGTGAGTGGTTGTCTATCTATGTTAGCCTTGTGACAGGCTGACGACCTGTACAGGGTGTACTCTGCCTCTTGCCCTATGATAGCTGGGATAGGCTCCAGCCCTCCGACCCTGAACAGGATAAGTGGAAGAGAATGGTTGGATTTACATCTTGAACCAACAGTTTTATTTTTAAGTATTTACTTTTGTCATTAGGTCATGGCTTTGACCTGTTTAAAAAGAACTGTCTTTTTACAGCACATTATTTGATGATAGTTGTTCTATATATCTATTTTCAGAGGAAAGAGTTGGAGGACTTCAAGGAGCGAATGCGTATTCGTAAGGAACAGCGACTATTGAAATCTGAGAACTGAAGATTACATTCTGCACAAAAGGATTTCCCAGCAGGAGTTCCTATTACCACTGATGTAGAACTGTTTGGCAGTGATTTTTGGGGCCCAAGAAAACCAGTTGGACTGAGTATGGCCATATCATGTTGGAAATCTCTGCTAGGTCAACTCATCCCAAAGGTGTGCTGGGTAATAATTATTCATGCCTAATAAGCTTATTGTGCTTTCCTTTTTGTGCAGCTTTTTTCTCATGGGATTTTTGAAATGTTAGAATTGTTATTTGAGCTGCTGTGATTACACTGTCATAAAATAAATATTGAGTTGTATGTCAGGTTAAATCTATTGTATTATGATTTATTTACAAGGTGCAGTGCCTAAAATGTTTTCACCTTGTTGTATTGCTTTTTTTGTTTTGTTTTTAAGTGTTTTTACAACATTGTATTCCAGGAGATGGCGTTATGTCACAGGCGTTCACACTGATGAACAGAAATAAATATTAAATGTTAACCCATTCTACATAAACTCCTTTCAGTTGACCATAAATCATCTATTGTATACTGAAGTATTTTTACTGAAGTATTTGTCACCATGGTAGTTTTTGCTGCATTGGTTTTTATTACTTTTTTGCTATATATATTGTAAACTCTTCATTCAAAAGCCTTTGAATCCTCCTGCTGATGAACATCCTACTACTACAACACTTTGTGATGGGAATTATGCATTTCCAGTGACCTTTCTTTGTTCCCCAAAAAAAAGAACTTTGCTAAATCTTTGTTGTCATTAAACAATATAGCCTCTTTCCACTCAGACATTAGTGTAGATACATTCTGAATATTTCTCAGCAACAGCTTTATTACAAGAGTAGAGTTACTTTTTTACATTGTAGAGATGCTGAATATCTTTATGATCGCTTTACAGATGCAGTTGTGTTTTATCAAAAATTCTCACATCTTGAGCAAATTGTAACGTGTCAACCTCTGGGGCTAGGAGGTGCGAAGAACTTTTTCCTTGTGTTTCTTGGTAGTTGAATTTTTTGGTTTAAAGAGAACGGAAAGCACAGCCAATTTACATCAGAACTAGGGATATGAGTATGCGTTCTGTGAGATAAATTCATCAAATCAAATGGAACATTTATTACAAGACAGAATGCACTAAGCTGGAATCAAAAAATTAAAACAAAGGGTGGATGGCAACAAAATACATAACCTGGCATAAAGGAACTACTGATGAAAAGCATGGTACTTTCCAGTTAGGAAACTGCTTGTAGGATGATGCTAGTTGGGGATTTTTGATGATGATTAAGTTGCTAGATTTTATAAGTGCATTTTCCATGAATCACTCTGTGGGTGAGAATTTGCACTATGAGTACTGATTATGCACATATTTAGCACAATGTTTTTATTTTGGTTTCTTTGCTTATATTTTATGTATTAAAATAAAATGGGTAACAATAGCTTTATATGAAGATGCATCTCCTGTTATCCAACATTTTGAATCTATGACTGCTGAATTGAACTGGACTTTCCACTGGACCTGTAGGAGATTTTTTTTTAACTTCCCTTGCAACACTTATAGATTGTACATCTTTAGGAAAGGCTTGATACTCTAGTGAACCATATTTCCTTAGAGGATTGTTCTTGTACTGCCCAGCTTTTAGTTTCCACTTGTTTTATTAAGAGGTGAGACTTGTTCTCACATCCTGAAGATTATAAATCATAAATCATTTTGAAGGAGATGGATCAAATGGAAATGAGATCTCATGAGTATAAATATTTACATCTGAGAGAGCCAGCAGCTGAACTTTTCATCAATGGTGCTGAAGTGCTGACACATTTTCCCCTTGGCTCATCAGATCATACCCTCAAATATATTTGGCAGTGCGACACAGCCAACTGGTTGTCTCACACCTGTCTCCTAAGCCACTGGCAAGAGAGAGAGTGTGTGGATTTCTTTCTTACAACTGTTTAGCTTTTAAAACTGTCATTCATTTTTAAAGCCAGATTCAAGCAGTATAATGTTTTATGATGTAACAGACTGATAAGTGCTCTTCCCTTTGTGATCGTAGATGTAAATGACTGAATCCAAGAAATGATATGTTGATATAACGAAGATGTGGAACTAACAAAACGACCATAGAAATGCTTGCTAACTTTTTTAAACCATATAACCACAAAAAACCCCAAAAAACACAAACAAAAACGAGACTCTTGTAATTGCGGCCTTTTTGACAGTAGGGGGCAGTATTTTGCTATTAAAAGCTTCGTGCTTCGACCATAAGGAAGCGACCGACTATCCAGAACGCTGTTGTCAAGATGGCACCGAGTGGGCTGAAAGCTGTAGTCGGAGAAAGTAAGTGACATATTCATTGTATCTAATCTAGTTGTAGTAGTTTATTGCAGTTAAACTAAATTGGCTGTGTATTTGAACGTTTCTCGCTGTATCTTGGAAGAACTAGCGCTCAATTTATTAAAGAAAACTGTACTGTGGATGACGTTTCACGAACTGTTTCTTCCTGCTTCACTCCTACTTTAATGTGCAAACTTTACCGAAGTTGTTATCGTTTTAAAAGGCGCGTATGTGAAATACTATTATTCTGTTGCACGTGTTGGTTACAATATTTGCTGAAGTGAAATAGTTTTTTTATTTTTGTGACAACAGCCAGACGTGAAAGCAAAAAGTGGCGACGTTAGTGATCAAGAAGTGTTGACAGTCCAAGTGGCAGTCTAACGCACGCTAGCTAATCTGAAAGGAAGTCTAGTAACTTCGCTTGTGATTATGCTAAATCATCTGGAACATTTAGGCTGTAATGCATCTACAAGTCACAACTTTTGTTACCCATAACTTTTAGAACGGTGTGTTGAAAGTTTTCCCCTCTCAAGGATCATTTAGTAATACTTCTTTGTAGGCCTACCTGTGGTTATATATTATGTTAAGTGTTTACATTGTTCGCAACAGCTTCATTGTATTGAAGGGTAAAAGATATCCGAGACTGTAAATTTTGTGCTAGTATAGAGTAGCACTGCAATGTGAACACAGATTTCTTTAAACAATAATACATTTTATTTATTAATTGTAATAATAATTCGTAATTTCTGAAATCATCAGTTGTGTACTGAAAATACTTGAGTAGCATTGCCCCTGTTCACACTGGAGAACAGACAGCACTAATTTGCTTTTTATTTGTACTAGACCTATAACCCATTTGTTTTGGAGCTTGGGTTTACACAGATTCATCTCACATTTCCACTAATGTGACGCGCATCCCTTACTCAGTCTGGGAAAAGGAAGGAGTGATGTCGCCTTCTTTTATGAGTTATCTGCTGTCCACACAAATTGACCCATTGGAGTATGCCTCACCAAAAATATAAAATCTCATTTCAATATTAGACTCGGGCAGTGACAGAATAAACCCTCATAAGCAGTTTTCCATACAGATTTGGTACATTCTAAGATTTAACAAACTTCTTCCAAGGAATCATCTTTTCCAGATCCCTATAAGAGGGGAAAAAACAAACATTACAAGTCAGTGATGAAGATCAGTTGGTCCAAAAGCCTCAATGGCTTTTTTTCTTTTCTCTTTCTCTCAAAGTCCTGAACCAGAATAAACATATATATTCTGTATCCACCATAATATTCAGGAACCCTACCAGTGTTAAAGTATTTTTACACCAATTATAAAGTAGTCACTACAGTAATGGACAACTGGGAATAGAGAACACAACGGAATTTCTTCATACAAATAACAAGCTAATTATATCAATCAAAAACAAAAAATCAAACAAAAAATCAAGCTATCAATCAAATTAATTAATGAGAAAACAGTCATATCATAGGGAGTCACAACTATGTTTTTAACCAGTTTAAAATTGGTGGTTAAACAAGGAAATGAAGACATCACACCAGTGTAGTTCTACTTTTTATATTTTCTACCACACTCCTTTTTTTTGTGCCTTAGTTATTTTGTTATGGGATTCAAGGAAACCTTTTGGGAACAGTAAAACACAACATGAAACTCTCAGCTTGGCTGTTTGTTTTACCAGATGCACCACACCCTAGCTGCTGTGCTTAGGAAGTCACAGGAACAATTATGCTTCTGTCTATATAAGACCAGGAAGTTGCACCCAACTGAGTTTGCAACTGTAGGTGTTAAATATGTGCTTTTTTTTTTTTTTTTTTTTTTAAAGTTCCTGTTTTCTGAATTAGACCATTTTTGAGAGTAGAATTGACCTCTGACTTTTATCATTGTTAAGTAAACAAAAGGCTTCCAGTGAAGCCACATATGTGCTTTGGGAACTGTCAGGTATGGCACAATTCATGAAAAGCATATATTACCAATAAATGCTGCAGCAAAAATCTGGAATATTGTGAATCATGTTTCTTAAAATATTTTTTTTTATCATTATTTTACTTTTATTATACAAACACTTTATTTGTGCTGAGCTTGATATTTCTTCAGAGGTTATTGGTTGTTCTTGCATCAAAAATAAATCTTTTTCATCTGCAGAAATCATCAGTGGTGTAATCAAGAGTGTGAAAAAGGATGGCGAATGGAAGGTAATGGAAAATACAAAACAAGAAATTTCCCTGATTTTGTTGCACTGAATTCATAACCACTGTGTAGCTCATGTCTTTCTTTTAGGTTCTTATTGTGGATCACATGACCACACGAATTCTGTCCTCATGCTGCAAGATGTCTGAGATTTTGGCAGAAGGGGTGACCAGTAAGTATGGAGATAATTCAAAATCTTTAAAATGTGCCACAGTTAGGCCTGTCGCGATAAACAATAAATCAATTAATCGTACGATAACTTAAAATGAGGTAGACAATTTTTATTT
>JAVDPK010001242.1:224884-241743 GCA_034780415.1 Cichlasoma orientale
ACAATATTATCGTTAATCGCAATAATTTCTGAGACAATTAATCGATTAGCAAAATTTGTTATCGTGACAGGCCTAGCCACAGTTACATAAATGAGAGATTGTCAGGTATTTTTTTTTACTGCAAATAGTATAGCTGTTGGAGCATAAAATGTGCCAACTTAATTCCCTACATTTTCTACATTTAGTATGATCTGCTACTACATCATGTCACTCTGTTACACCCTTAAGTGACATTGAAGCAATCTTACATCCTTTTCTGTTTTTCAGTTGTGGAGGACATCAATAAACGCAGAGAGCCCATCTCCAGTTTGGAAGCCATTTATTTAATTACTCCATCTGAAAAGGTTATCTATTGCATTTTTGACAAAGTTCCATCTTTTAATGTTACAATATATTCAAGTTTTTTCTTACGTGCTTAATATTTTAAAGGTGAATATTTTTTCAATTACAGTCAGTTCGTGGTCTCATTGGTGACTTCAAAGATGCAGCCTTTACATACAAAGCAGCACACATCTTCTTCACTGACAGTAAGAGTGGGAATAAAATATGAGAAATGTATTTATCATTTATTTTCAGACTTCCAGTGGAAAACGCTAAAACTTTTTAAAAACTTTTGTTTGTATAGCTTGTCCAGATGCTCTCTTTGCTGAGATTGGGAGAGGCAGAGTTTCCAAATTTGTCAAGACTTTAAAAGAGATCAACGTTGCTTTTCTGCCATATGAGTCTCAGGTTGGTAAAATTATCCGTCTGTAGCTCCTGAATGCTCCCCTTTGTTTGGCAGTTAATCAAAAACAATTGTATGGCATAAAGATAAATGTTTCCCAGAGCCACAAGTGATCATAGTAATATTCTCTGTTTGTTTATCACTTTCCTCTCATCCCTGCAGGTTTTCTCCCTGGATGACCCAACCTCCTTGTACTCCTTCTACAGTTCTAAGGCAAATGAAGCAAAGGATAAAATGCTGGAGAATGTGGCAGAGCAGATTGCAACCCTGTGTGACACTCTCAAGGAGTACCCTGCAGTTCGTTACCGCAAGTATGGAAGCCTTGCATGAGACTATATAGAAGTTAGTTTCCTACTGAATTTATTTGCTGATTTAAAGTTGCATTCACTTTGTTTTTAGGGGACCGGAGGAGAATGCAAGACTGGCTGAAGAGGTCTACCAGCGCCTCATTGCTCACAAAGCTGAAAACCCAAGCATGGGAGAGGTTGGAACTACTTTGGTCTTCACTCACTTGAATTCTTACATGCTCTGCTGTGCCATTTCAAATCTTTCATGAAAAATGGTGAACAAGGTTTTTACACTACTTTCTCCTGCTAAATCATCTTTCTCATATAAGAGAATAGATCTCTGTTGGGATTCTGCAGCTCTTCAGCTTAACAGGTTGTGAATATTTCTTTGGTTTCTGGGATTTATTTCCTGATGATTATTTTTCTCATGCTTTGCTGGACCTGCCCTTTTTTCCTTTTTTCCCTTCTTCTCTTCTTCTTTTCTGTTTTTTAGCTGACATTTCCTTGCTCCTGAGATGAGCCTTAACAGGCATGTATTACTGTTCTCTTTTTGCCTCTATGCATGTCAGGCTCATTATCTCAGTATGCTGTACACATTTCCTTTTTTTTTCTTTTTTTTTTTTTTTTGCATCTGGCAGTGATATTAAATTATGATAATTGCACTGCATGATGTTGCAACATATTATTAACACGTACTTTCAAATAGACAATTTATTAAATCTGTACATTAGATCAGATATTTCAAAAGTATTGGAAAATATCCTTAATTTTCATTGTGTTTAGGGTCCAGATAAGGGGCGATCACAGCTAATAATTGTTGATCGTGGGTTTGATCCCATCTCACCTGTTCTTCATGAGTTGACCTTCCAAGCAATGGCTTACGATTTGCTTGACATCAAACAGGACATCTATAGGTTAGTGACCATCTAACTTTATACTAGCTACTGTCTGGTTTGTGTGCTCTCTTTGGCATACCAATTCCTCATAGTCATTTGTGAGATTTTGATTTATTTATTTATGGTGTGTGTCTGTTTTTTTGACATTAAGTTATCAGACAACTGGCATTGGGAACGCAAAAGAGAAAGAAGTGCTACTGGATGAAGATGATGAACTCTGGGTTCAGCTCAGACACATGCACATTGCAGATGTCACTAAGTATGTCACAATAACATTTCTACGATTATTAAAATTTGTTTGCATAGTGATTATAATAATTCAGTAAGAGTTTTCCTGTACTAGGCGTACTAATTTTCCAATCCATGTTTGCAGGAAGGTGACAGATCTTCTTCGCACGTTTTGTGAGAGCAAGAGGATGTGCACTGACAATGTGAGTGTTTTGTATATTACTTCGTCAGGTGTCCATGGTAGAGCATTAGCACTGTTTTTGTTTTATGATGGAATTTTAGTGAAAATGTTTCTTTTTTCAGGCCAATATAAAAGATCTGTCTCAGATATTAAAGAAGATGCCGCAGTATCAGAAGGAGCTGAGCATGGTGAGTTAGAGTTAAAAAATAGAAAACAACAAAAGAAAAACTGTTTAACTTGTAGTATCATTATTTGTTTGTTTTCATTTATCTGATTGTAAAAGTCATCTCTGTTCAGTTTAGCTTATTTTGTCTAAGTAAGCTTTAGTCCGATCGAAACCAGTCCAAAAAAGTTGCCCAGATTCTAGTTATAGACTGACCATCATGACAGGACCCCCCCAGAAAGGAGGTGGGGTAGCTCCAGAAAGTTTTTCTCTTAAATCAGAGTTGTCAGTCTTGCTTATATTTCAAAAACGGTTTTATGCCTTTTTATATATAATCTTATATATGTTAAACAATCATTAGTAATGAATTTTTATGCAATTTCCTTTACAGTATTCCACTCACCTGCACCTAGCTGAGGCTTGCATGAAGAAATTCAAGTCTTCGCTTGATAAACTTTGTGAAGTGGAGCAGGTTAGTATCCTTGTGTACAACTGAAACTTTTGTATTTAGAAGTTTGACTTGGAGCAATTTGGACAAAAACAGCTCTTCTAGATAAACAAAATTTTTGTACCAAAGTCCATTTCTTTTTTTTGGCTATGAGTAACGTACATCTAGATAAAAATGTAATCAAAATGATGATGATAATCTCTATACGTGAGGAGTTTTGCACCCTTTTTGAATCTAATATTTTTTTAACACGAGTTATGATGCAGTGCTGCCAAAACAGTCCATAATAGGGATCAACTAAAATGGCACAATGCATTACACTGATACTGAGTATCTAAGACAGAATGCCTAACATGGAATTACTGCATCCACTCATCACATCAAGTGACCTGTCTTTGTAACTCCTATGCTCCTCTGCTTCTGCCATTGTGATCTGTTGATATTTATTCAAGAAAAATAGTAATATTTCATAAGAAGCTTTATGCTGGACATTAACACTGATGTGCAATGCAGAAGAAGGTGTTATGTCATTTCTGTAAGTTTGTGTGCTCTCTTTGGCATACCAAAGGCATGTAATAACACAGATGTGCCACTTGGTACAGTAGAAGTCCTTCCACCAGCGAGAACCGGGAAAAAAGCCAGACCAACGCCAAACCCCAGTGGTTTCGTTTTATGTGCCAGACATGCCTAGTCTCCCTGAGGGGACACATTCTGCCATATCTAGTCCAGAATCAGATGAGTGATGAGCACATGGAGAAATTATAAGCTATGCATGGCTGTGGCATTATGAGGTGCAAGTGTTAATGGAGCCTTTTTGTATGAGTAAATCACTCAACTGCACTAATGGATTGTCGGCATGTCTGAAAGCTGCCTCTTTAATCCGTTGGGCATGTTTCGGCTCTTAAGATGTCCAGTGTGAGCCAAATGGCAACAGTTCTATATCCGCTGTCATTTGTTCTACATTGTTTTGAAACCCAATACAAATGCATGTGCGTAATGTTGTAAACAAAATTATCTTTCAGTTGCTCTCAAAGTTTGCTGATGGTGTTAACAAGGCTTAGTACAAATTCATCTAAAGTTAGCAATATTATGTTGGGAAATCACACAGTACCCAGGTGGCCATTCATTGAAGGATTACAAAAAGGGAACTCCCAAAGCTACACATAGCTAGTACAAAAACTCAAGTCAAGTAGTCGATATTTTTCAGTATTTTGACATAACTATATATGTGTGTGTGTGTTTAAAATATCAATTACAATTTCATTGGTTAAAAAAAAGGTCAGTGAACATTTCAACTAATGCCAGCAGTAGTTAAATGAAAGGAACGGAGTAATGGTGCTATTGCAGTAGTTTGGCAGCAGTATCATGGTCACGAAGGAGAACATGTGGAAAGGGAAAAATGTAATAAAGTGGTATCATTCTCCTCTGTTAACTGCCTTGCGGGATGACTGTCAGCTGACTTAAGTTGATGATTAAAATTTCAATAAAAGTTGATGGTAAACTACGGTTGTCATCCACAGGACCTTGCAGTGGGAGCAAATGCAGAAGGGGAACCTCTAAAAGATGCCATGAAGAGCATTGTTCCTGTGCTTCTAGACAATGACATTGATGCCTATGACAAAATCCGCATCATACTGCTGTTCATATTCCACAAGAAAAAAGGTGCGCTCCTGTCACAGCTGTTTGTCTTAATAACATTTAATTTTTTATTTTTTTTTTTACAAAGGCAATTTTGTTTTGTGCAAAAGCATGCAGGTGCAACTGTTTATCAGGGAACCTTTGTTTACAGTGACAAAGATCATTATAGCAAACACACTTTTTCTTCATTAAGTCTGGTTGTTCATTCAGGAATCGGGGAGGAGAACCTTGCCAAGCTCATCCAGCATGCAAACATTCAAGCCAACAGCAGCATTATCTACAACCTGCAGAACCTAGGCTGTAATGTTATAGCTGGGGTAAGTTTGACTGCAGTCTAATGTTGTGGAACTGTGATTTTTTTTTCTCTTTTTTTTAACAGAATATCTTGCATGCATATTGTTTGTCAGGGTCGCAATGCTGGGAAAACACTGCCAGATCGTAAGGAGCGCACAGAAAGCACGTACCAGCTTTCTAGATGGACACCCTACATCAAGGACATAATGGAGGTATTCAAGCTTAAATGAGATTTCAGATGTCGCTCGCAAACCTGCTCAGCTTTGTTCACAACACAACTTTTTATACCGTCTGTGTTTCTGTACCACAGAATGCCATAGAAGACAAACTGGACAAAAAGCAGTGGCCATTCATTGCTGAACCTGCGCCCGTCAGCACAACTCAGACTGGAGTCAGGTGGGTGAGAGAATAAATTTAAATTTCCTGCACTCCTAGACACTCAAAGTACACAAAGCAATGTATTTAAGGGCTAAAAAAGTGGATTTTGCATGATATGTCCCCTTTAAATGTTATAGTTCACAAATATATAGATTTATATGAAGGAAAACAGTTGATGAATAATTTATAAGGAAGAAACCTAAAGTTTTTCAAGCTAACAGTAGTTGGAACATTTGTTCAGCATTTTGTTACTTTTATGTATTTATTTATTTATTTTTTCATATAGCAACAAAAATTGTAAGTGGGGTAAATGACAGATAATGTTATCAAATAAAAGCTTTTATCCCCTCAAATGAGTTGGAGTCGAGCTTTTGACAAAGTGAAGTAGAGTTTAAAGGGGAAATTTCAGTCATTTTTGAATACTCTATAATCCTCTAGGGAATTCCCCTCATAATGATGGCGCTTATCCAGACCACTCTTGTGGATCTAGGTTTACTCATAATCTGTAGAATGCACAATGCTTTATACTTCTTTTTAAGCAAAGTGCAGAATTAACAATTAGTAGTTGATATAAATAGCTCTATAATATAGTCTGTTAATATAAAACTTAGCAGTTACTGAAAGGATTTTCACATTCATACTTATTCATCAGGGTGAATTTCCTGACAGCGCTGTATCAAAAAGAAGCATTGTATGACAATTGTATTAACTGTTGTTTGACATAATTAATGATAGATCATTAATAAATTGCAGAAAGTGAGCTCTAGTTTCAGTAATGGTTATGTTGCTCAGTCATTTTTAAAATTTCTTTTACAGTAGTGCACGTTTCGGACACTGGCACAAAAATAAGTCTCCAACTGAGTATCGCTCTGGCCCTCGACTTATTGTTTTTGTGATTGGTGGCGTGTCATACTCTGAGATGCGTTGTGCTTATGAAGTCACTCGAGCCACTGATGGGAAGTGGGAAGTGCTGATTGGTAAGCAGTTGCTATTGAAGAGCTCATGATTGTTTACTAGATATGTTGAACCTCTATTTAAATTTTTTTCCCCCCTTGACAGGATCATCTAACATCCTGACTCCAACCAGTTTCCTCAATGATTTGAAGACTTTGGACCAAGTTCCTAATCCTGATCCATAACTCTCAAGTCAGGAATAGAATACTGGAGTAGGAGTCTGGAATTGATATGTTGCTGGTATCCTGTTAAGCTTCTGACATCACCAAGAATGTTAGATGTAGCCATGTAAGGAAGGAGTTGTGATTATTCTATTATAGAGTGTTCTTTGTTTTATAGTTAGGTGGGTTCTGTGTACTGTTGTGATTGAAATTGTATTTAAATAGTAAATTAAACAATACTAATATTTTGATTATTGTACTATTCATATTTAAATTCTTAATTTTGTTCTAATTGCCTAGTAATGGAGTCAGAAATCACATAATTGCTACAGAAATAGAGCACCTCATACCAGATTTCTTAATTCAAGTATATTTTAGCTGCACACAACAGAAGCACATAGATTTGCATTGTATATAGATTTACATTAAGTAGGTAAAAATATATTCTCCCTCTAGGTAACCCTTCTCCCTTGCTTAAAATTTTAAATAACTGCTGTGTGATGTGGCTCATTTACTAGATACTTTAATATATTGCTGGGAGTTAGTGGTGGGTGCTTGTTTATTTGTTGTTTGAAAAATGAGCAATAAAATAAAAATGAGATTCAACTGAACTTTTCTTGATTCTTTTCCACAGGACTTTCAATATGCATTTATATGCTTCCTAAATATCATTGGTTTGGCTAAAAAAACAAATACTAGAATTTGAATACGTTATGCCGACAAGTTTGCTAGTATACTCAATATACACTGTAATTCCAAAAGTATAAACTCACCCATCCAAATCATTGAATAGACGTGTATAAAACCAAGTAAAAACATAGTGCACAGAAGTCACCAACTTTCTGCAGAGTCAGCTGCTACAGACCTCCAAACTTTGTGTGGCCTTCAGTCAGTGCATAGAGAGGTTCATGGAATGGGTTTCGTGCACACCAGTGCACATTGATGAGCGAGTTTGGTGTGGAAGAACTTGACTGGCCTGCACAGCATCCTGGCTTCAACCCGACAGAACTCCTTTGGCATGAATTAGAGCAGAGACTGCGAGCCAGGCATTTTCATCCAACATCAGTGTCTGACCTCAAAACTGTGCTTTTGGAAAAATGGTCAAAAATTCCCATAAACACACTCCTAAACCTCAGAAGAAAGCCCCCTCAGAAGAATTGAAGCTGTTATAGCTGAAAAGGGTGGGTTGACATCATATTAAACCCTATAGATTAAGAATGAGATGTCACTCAAGTTCATACTGTATGTGTTTGAAGACAGATTAGTGAATACTTTTGGCAAAATAGTGTACATAATTAAAATCTCTTAATTGTTCTCCTTGACACACACACACATACAGATATATACGTATATATGAAGATAAAGTGGGTATTCAACATGTAAACATGAACTTTAAATAAAGTGTTGTGTCAGGAAGGACAGCATGCATACCTACCATGAAAAAAGATCATCCCTCTCCATGCTGAGGATTATGTTTTCATCTGGGATTACAGATGGTAATATGAAGAACAGGGCAGGCGCTGAGGTCTTAATGGCAATGGGTTAATACTGGGGACTAAACTATTAAAACCCTTCGTCCGCTTCATATCCAGTACACATGGGGGAAAGCATCACTCAGAATCATTTCTTTTATGCATATAATAGTTCAACAATACTCCAGTTGTAGAAGTCTTTTTTTTTTATAACAGTTTTGCATCTAGTTTGCAGTTGGGGTCTTTTTTCAGTTATTTTTTTATACAATGGCAGCTACTGGAATGGATTCAAAATCAGAACCTTCTGACACTGTGCTGGTAGGATGTCTGCAGTGTAAAACTGATTTTTGCTCTCTTGCAATTATATAGTGAGGTGTATATTCATTAGATTTTTAGACAGAAATGTAATCTTAATTTTTTTAATTAAAGTAATTTATATTATTGTTTTAGTTTGTGATAGATGCATTTATTGATGTAATATACTGTAATTATTTTGATTTTGATGTTTTATCTTTTACTGAACTTTTATGGAGATTTGAAAAAAGCTTAGCCATTAGAAAAAATTCTTTTTACATTAAGATTTACATTTGACCTTGAACCAGAATGGCTCAATAAAAGCAATTTATGTTGAGAAACTATAACGTGACAATTCAAACAATTTTGTAATTTTTAAAAACCCCATGTTCAACAGGAATCCTCAGATCTAGAGCAGATTCTGGATATAATCAGTTACTCAAAGAGTGGACGAATGGACGAACAGTGTTGCACTCTAAGTCCTGCTAAAATGCAAACTACACCTGCAGGTTGGGATGGTGCAAATATCATGGTATGGTGTATAGTCACTTTTTTTTAGCCTGATTATCGATTGCTTCATTCCTTCTTCCCACAGGCTCAAAAGATGAGAGGTCCTCCCATACCTTGGCTAAAAAACAGGGACAGTACCTTGACCCGCATTTATCATTGCCTGCATTTAACTACCAGGTACGAGACAAGTGACTGTACAGATAGGATGAATGAATGATATAAGTCAAATCCAAAATATGACCTGTTTTCTCAGGAAACTGGATGTAATAACCATCATATCTCTGCACCTCATATCTCTGTGACTGAGAGTACTCCAGATAGAAACAGGAAGCATCTGTCGGTTCCAGTCAACCAACTACAGGTGCCTTCTCAACGTGGATGCTCAAATTCTATAAAGGTCTGTTCTATTCAAATGTGTTATTCTGGTAGTAATTATTACAGACTTGTTTAATTCCATATAATCACATAGTTCACCCATTGTTTGAAACCTTTTACTATTTACTATACTATTTTAACCTAAAAAGTCAGAATCACTTGATGAGCAACTAAACTTCTTGGAGATGATTACCCATGGCCAGCGTGGACGCATGGAGGACCAGTGCTGCTCATTGGATCCCAGCAAGAGTGCTCCTTGCACACCCAAATACACAGAGCGAAAGCCTGTTGCAAGTATGTTAAACATGGCAGAAAATTCAGTAATGCTGGCCATTTTAATAAATAACCATAATTTAAAATTTCCTTTTCTTTAGCATTTTTGAACCTGACTGAACTTGAGTGCTCCAGTTTCAGACAGGTTGAATATTTATATTAAAAAATGTTTATTACTTTATTGCTGTATTCTTTTTTTATCAGTTTCAGATCCTGAAATGTTTTTCAATCTGCTGGCTAACACTCAGAGCCAACGGCTCGACGACCAGCGAGTGTCTCTTCCATCATTACCAGGATTACAGAATGAAGATGGGACTTCTACTGGCGATTCAAGCTACTTGTGTTACATGGTCTCTAAAGTTCAAGTAAGGAATTTTCTTTGTTAAAGAGGAAAATGCTTTACTCATCTGCTCTTAGACTGAGAAGTACCAAACTGTTGCATTGAAATGATGATGTTAACTGCCTTAAGTCTGTTTTCATGGCAATGTCATATTAAAACACTTAACATGAGGCATGTTTTCCATAGCTTTGAAAGTGCCAATATGTTTTTTAAAAAAAAAGAATTTTAAATATTCAGCCCAGCTGACAGTGTGGCTTTCTAGTTAAGTCTAACCACATTCTTTTAGGCATTTATAGTTGGCCTACTGATAAAAATTGCTGGCCTAATACATTTTCAGGGCTCCAGAATGGATGACCAAAGGTGTTCATTACCTCAAATCCTACCCCCAGAGACACTGTGTTCATCAGAGAAGGATCAGCCTAAATCTGGTATAAGCCCATCATGTTCTGACTCCTTCAGCTCCAGTTCAGAAATAAAACAACCAAAAAGTAAGGATGAAACATGTCAAAAACAGGTATGTCCTCAAGTCAGTGCTATCACATTTAACTCAAAGAAAGAAACTGCATTAAATGACATCCACACTAAACAATGAGGTTTTATATCTGCCTATTTCTTTTTGCACGTCATTTATGTTTTTCATTATTCATTGACTCAACTAAATTCACATTATCCCATCTAGCTCTTGACTCCAGCTGAACAGGAAGATTTTTTTACCTTAATTAGTAATTCTTACCGTGGCCGAATGGATGAGCAGCGATGTGTCTTAAATGCTACTCCCCAGTCCACACCCAACCATTTCAGTCAGGGCGAAAACCCCCAAGGTCAGAATACAGAAAGATTTAATTCCTGATTTTTACATTTGATGTTTTTCCCAACAAAAACTTAATTGCTTTTGCACGTTCATATATAACACTGTGCACATTTCTTCATGAAGCTAACATTTTTTTTTCTAACATCCAATATCCAGATTCTGATAATTTCTTCAGCTTGCTGGCGAGCTCTCAGGGTCGACGGCTGGACGACCAGAGAGTGTCCCTTCCTTCATTACCTGGGATACAGAATGGAGGCACCACATTAACGCCAACCACTGCTGAGATGGATGCAAGCTACTTGTGTTATCTGGTTTCCAAAGTCCAGGTTGGCCCCATACATAGCATTCCAAAAAGTTAATACTTTTTGTTGCTTCCACACTTTGTTTTTGCAGATGTAGATTTATCATTTTGCTTTGATCAGGGCTCAAGGATGGATGAACAGAGATGTTCTGCACCCCACATCTTCCAGAGTCTGGGCTCCTCTTCATCTCAGTGTGAAGTGTCGAGTGCATCTGGTAAACCTCTTTGGAGGTCTGCCTCCTTAAACCGTGCCAAAACTGAACAGCGTTGGCAGGTCAGTGTTCACATACCACATTTTATTCTTCATCTTATAGTTTCACTAATTCTTTTCCATGCCCTGTAATGTTATAATTGTTAGTAAAAGTTAAGTGAAGGATTAGAAGGTTCATCGTCCAGTCCAAGAAATATTGTGTTTATCTTGATTATTTAGTGGCACCCTCTGTTTGCTATGTTTTTTGAGAGTTGTCCCACTTATTATGACTTATTATTCTGTAAACTCTTTTAGGAAGCTTCTGCCACTGAACAGGAGCAGTTCCTTAAAATGATAAGTCGTGTACAAAGTGGACGCATGGAAGAGCAACGTTGCTTTTTACAACCCAGCAGAAGCACACCTTCCTCACCTACACACAATGGGAGTGCTTTAAATAATGTACCTATAGGTCAGAAAAATGCATAGTGCCCTTGAGGCCAGATATATGTATTTGAGATGTCAGTCAGATGTCAATAATTCTTGCTTCTTTGTCACAGGTGCAGAAGCTGAAGCTGAAGCATTCTTCAAAATCATCACCTCCAGTCAGTCAAGACTAGATGATCAGTGTGCTGTGCTTCCTACCCTGCCAGGGATAAGTGGAAATTCTGAAGGAAAAGGAATAAGTAGACATACAAAGACTGAAATCCCAGTAAGTTACACAACATCTAAATTAGTGGTAGTATGAAATTTAGGAAAAGTGTGATAAATGCCATGTGGTTCTCTCTGTATGTCATACTTGGAAAGCCCCCATAATAGTATTCAACCATTAAATTCATTTGTAAATGACCCATTATGGAATTCTCGGACTATCTCTTGTAAGCCTTGACTTGTGTCTGCAGTTCTGTAACTAGATTATCATGGGAGCCATTTTTTTCACGACTACAAATTCAGATACAGCTCCATCAAAAACATGTTGATATTATCAGTAAACAGCTTTAACAATATCCTACCATCAATTATATTTCAATAAATCACAGCTCTAGTTGCAAAATACTTGGAAGTGCAATAGTCTTGTCTGATTTTTGTTCTGGAAGGTCTCTCCACCGCCACAGACCACAGTGGCTAAATGTACACCATCGAAGAAGAACTTTTCCAGACCTACCTCCCAACCTCAAATGGCTTACGGAGAGTCCGGCTCCACCAAGGCCTTACCCAAATCTGCCTCATTTGTCCCTGAGAAGTCTAATTTCCCAGCTAAGGTAAATTGTTCACTTGTTCTGTTTTCATTACATTCAAGTGTATTGTGAGAAAAATATATAATAATAATATATAATATCCAGAAGTAATGTAAACACACGAGTAGATGATAAGAATTTACCTTTCTTTCTAATCTCTAAAAAAAGATCTAACTTATTTCCAGCTTTTAGAATTTTAAATAATCAATTCTTCAGTTATATGTTTCTGTTTGGGTAAATGGATTATTTTTTCCTGAAGCCTCTTAAACTTGAAATACAAAGGATGAAATCCCAGCAAATGAAAACTGATAATAGATGCTGAAACACTTCTATAGTTCAATGACATGTGACATGTTACAGGTGACAGTGAGTATATCCGTGAGCTTCACACCTCAGGAGGTAAGCTGTATGATAATTGATTACCCAAAGGTATAGCTATAATAAAAGAAGTGCTTTCAATACTTACTCTACTTTTTTTCTGACAAAGGAACAGAAGAATGCCAACGAGCCAATTACATTTCCAGAGGTCTACCTTACTCTCGGAGCCCCAGGGGACAGTCTTGTGATTCCTCTGAGTCCAGTATGTGGCAGACCCCTGTCCTTTGACTTAAACCTTGTTCCGAAAGAAGACGTCAAGTCTAGGTGTTGCTCTCCAAGTCATTCCAGTCCCAGAAAAAAAACTCCAATGCCATCTCCTAACAAAGGTGCAACCAGTAAAGCACATCCTGTAACTGCATGCTCACATGAACAGGGGAAGCTTGTGACCAACCATATCAGTCCAGATGTAGAGCACTTCTCCCTGACTGAAAATATTCACACAACTCAGCAGGAGAAAGAAATGGCTCAACAAGGACAAAAAGGGAAAGGGGACCCTGGAAAGGGCAGGGAAAAGGCACAGCAAGGAAAGGGAAAGGGGGCTATAAAGAAAGATATGAAAAAGGGTGGCAATAAATAATAGTGTGCTATGCCACATTGAAAATCATGTAGTCAGAAAAATTATGGGATATAAATGTGAAAATGATCATGAACAACAAAATTGTATTTGTATTTTTAGAAATTCTTGTTAGAAATTAAATTAATTCTATTTTTATTAGGTAATTTGAATGATACTCCTTTGATAGCTGAATATGCAGTACATTCCTTGTCTATTATGTTTTGAGCTTTGCAGGTTTTCCATATGTAAATGCAGTGAATACTATTCTATTTTTTCTGTCAATTATAATTGTAATCTTAGACTAAAATCACTGGTCTGGTAAACTTTGTGAAGGTGTGACAACCCCCCCCCCCCCCCCAAACATGATTAAAAAAATCCCAATAAAAACAAAAATACCAAATGTAAATGGGCAATAATTAATTTTAGTCTGACTGAAACAGTTAAATACAGTTATATGTAATTCTTTTTAAATGAGCCTTTATTTCCATAGAGGAGAGAAGACAGGAAGGCTGGAGGAGGGACCGGGGAGGGCCCACAGTGCGTGACCATGGGGTGGATTTGAACCTGGGCCTTGCCATTTAGCCTTGAGGCATATGAGTCATCAGCTCAAACCAGTGAGCTGAACTGGCACCCAGTTTTCTGTAATACTTATCTAGGATAACGTGGTCAAAGAAAGTGGAACATCTCAAGAAACAAGAAGAAAACATAACACTTTAGGGTTTTTCAACATTTATTGAAGATTTACAGAGAAACATGTTCCTATTCTATGAACTCTTAAATGCTGCAACTGGATTGTTTTTCTTATTCAGCAGAGTCGCTTCCCTGAAAGCAAGAGAGATATATAGTACATGGAGTCAGTGCGTGTAGGGATATATTGTAGTCAGTCTGTGATAATAGAAAAAGTATAGGAACAATTTATGGTAGGATATTTAGGGTGATGCTTGGATTTGTCATCAGCAATAAAATGGAAGTGTGCCCTACAAGTTGGCAATAACATATGTACTTTTAGAATTAGAATGTAAAAATCAATATTCAGATGAAAAACACCAGTCAGGTATAACATTATGACCACCTGCCTAATCTTGTGTTGGTCACCCTTTTGCTGCCAAAACAGCCCTGACCCGTCAAGATATGGACTTCACTAGACCCCTGAAGGTGTGATGTGCTATTTGGCACCAAGATGTTAGCAACAGATCCTTTAAGTCCTGTAAGTCGCGAGGTGGGGCCTCCATGGATTGGACTTTTACATCCAGCACATCTCACAGATGCTTAATTAGATTGAGATGTGGGGAATTTGGAGGCCAAGTTACCACCTCAAACTCATTGTCCTTGTGTTCCTCAAACCATTCCTGAATGATTTTTGCTTTGTATTTTTTTTTTATGTAAACCTTTATTTAATCAGGCAAACAAGTTAAGAACAATTTCTTATTTACAACTGCAACCTTGTAGCAGGGTGCAGTATCCTCCTGAAAGAGGCCACAGTCATTAGGAAATATTGTTTCCAGAGTCTACATGGTCTGCAACAATGCTTAGGTAGGTGGTACGTATCAAAGTAACATCCACGTGGATGGCAGGACCAAAGGTTTCCCAGCAGAATATTGCCCAAAGTGTCACACTGCCTCTGCCGGCTTGCCTTCTTCCCTTAGTGCATCCTGGTGCCAGGTGTTCCCCATGTAAGCACCATGCACACACCTTCTTCCATTGCTCCGTGGTCCAGTTCTGATGCTCACATGCCAATTGCGGCTATGCAAGCCCAAACTGTGATGTGCTGTGTATTCTGACAACTTCCTGTGAGAACCAGCATGAAATTCTTTGGCATTCTGAGATACAGTAGCTCGTCTGTTGGATCGAAACGCACGGGCCAGCCTTAGTCTCCCACCTTTGACCCTGTCACTGGTTCATCACCGTTCCTTCCTTGGACCACTTTTGATAGATGTTGACCACTGCAGATTGGAAACACCCCACAAGAGCTGCAGTTTTGGAGATGCTCTGACGCAGTCGTCTAGCCATTACAATTTGGCCCTTGTCAAACTCGCTCAAATCCTTACTTTTCCCTTTTTTCTGCTTCGAACATATCAACTTTGAGGACAAAGTGTTTACTTTCTCCCCAATTTATCCCATCCACTAACAGGTGCCATGATGAAGAGATAATCAGTGTTTTTCAGTTCACCTGTCAGTGGTCATAATGTTATGCCAGATCAGTGTATATGCATATGGTTAAGATGTAATACTGCCAAAGAGAATAAAATACCACCTTTCCAACTTCACGACTCTTGGCTCTCAGCTTATTGACCTGCGACTCAGCAATGTCAGCGCGCTCCTGAGCTTCCTCTAGCTCATGCTGGACCTTTCTCAGTCTGGATATATGCGTGTTTGCCTGCTCCTCCTGAGAAGGATTTTAAGTTACATTAGTTATTAATGGTAATATTATTATTGAACATTAACTCCAACTGTAAATGTCACATTATCAATTAATGCAGTTCACTTACAGCTTCCTCAGCCTGTCTCTTGTAAGCCTTGACTTTGAGCTGCAGCTTGTCCACCAGATCCTGAAGTCTGATCACATTCTTCTTGTCCTCCTCAGTCTACACAGATAATAACTGCTACTTAAGTGTTTAGGCAGAATCAAAGAGTAAATATGCTTGTTTTTGGCAAAATAAGATTTACCTGATAGGTGAGTTCCTTCACTCTCCTCTCATATTTGCGGACTCCTTTAACAGCTTCAACTCCACGTCTCTGCTCAGCTTCAAGTTCAGCTTCCAGTTCACGCACCTTTAATGCCATGATAAACAATCGGCTTTGCGTGAATATGATGTAATCAAAGCGTTATTTTGTATTTAAAGCAATAGAATTTATACACAATTCATACCCTGGACTCCAGTTTCTGGAGCTGCTTCTTGCCACCCTTCATGGCGAGGTTCTCTGCCTCATCCAGACGGTGCTGCAGGTCCTTGACTGTGACCTCCAGGTTCTTCTTCATCCTTTCCAGGTGAGCACTGGTGTCCTGCTCCTTCTTCAGCTCCTCAGCCATCATGGCAGCCTAAAATGATTTTCTCAATTTAATCAATTCATTTAAAAATCTATAATAAACTTTATATTTTCAATACAAGGCAGTGAAGCATTCAACAGAACAGAATAGTTAGAGATTTAAACTCACATCAGTGATAGCCTTTTTGGCTTTCTCCTCGGCATTTCTTGCTTCCTGCACGGCATCATCCACCTCACTCTGGATCTGCACAAAATCAGCCTCCAGCTTCTTCTTGGTGTTCAGAAGACTGGTGTTCTGAAGGTTTAGGAGAAATTGTGTAGTGTAAATGGGTTGTAAGTTAACATATTGTATATTTACAGTAAATGTATAATGTATTTGTTAATTCACATTACATTACATTACATTTCTCTTGAAGCTAAAAACAAACCTGAGAGTGAAGCAGTCCCACGCGCTCACTAGCATCAACCAACTCCTGCTCAGCCACTTTGCGTCCTCTCTCTGCCTGCTCCAGACCGGCTCTCAGCTCCTCGATCTCAGCAATCATCAGACCATTTCTGCGCTCCACCATGGCGACCTGCTCCTTCATGTCTTCCTGTCCTCTGAGAGCATCATCCAGGTGCAGCTGAGCATCCTGATAACAAACAAACAAACAAAAATGAACAAAAAATTAACATTGTAATATTCTAGTTTTTTGTTGTTTTTTTTCAAACCAAATGATCTAAAAACTCACCTTGAGCTGTCCCTGGACATTCCTCAGTTGTTTCTGGGCCTCAGCAGCCTGTC
>JAVDPK010001242.1:245434-262040 GCA_034780415.1 Cichlasoma orientale
TAGATGTTATATAGTCACAGTTTTGTTTCTACTTACTGCAGCCACTTGAAGTTGCAGGTCATTCTTCTCCTGCAGCAGGGTCACCATCTTCTCCTCCAGTTCCTTCTTCTTGGCCAGCGCAGTAGCCAGGTCTGTCTGCATCTTCCCATAGTTCTCCTTCATCTGAGCCAACTCCTTTTCAGTCTCAGCACTTTTCAGAAGAGGCTTGATCTTGAAGTACAGATGCATCCATGGCCAGTTTTTGACATTCATGAATGAACGGATGTTGTACTGGATGCTGAAGATAGCATCTCTACAAAAACAACACTAATTACTATGATTTAGTAAAAATTTTCTGGTTAACATCACATTATATTTAATTGGTAATTTCATATATTGTTTAGAGAATCATACCTCCTCTCCATCATCTTAACAAACTCTTTTCTCATGAGGAATCCTCTGCAGAGAGCCTGAGTCATGGTCACCAGCTCAGCCAGTTTCTCATCTCTCATCTCCTCAAGGGTACCCAGCAGACCAGCTTTGAAGAACACCTGTGTTGAAGTGAAACAAATGAGTCACCAGTTCATATGTATAGAACAAGAGTTTGGAGCAGTCATGATAATGTCAAAGTTTACCTTAGTGTGCCCAAACTTGTACTGCGTGTGATCCACATCAATGGAGCCAAGCAGCTTCTCTGAAGCTTTCTTGTTGTCAATGAATTGTCCCTCGGGGATGACACTGGCATTCAATACTTTGTATCTGCAAGAGAGAATCATGTTGTTACTTAGATTTTTCTTCCATCATATCCAAGTTTGCTCTTTACAATAACAATAAATAATTTTGGCTTGCTAATATAGTAATGTGCTGTCACCTCTGCTTGAAGTCACCATACAGGATTCTGCTGGGGAAACCCTTTCTGCAGATTCTGATGCCCTCCAGTACACCGTTACACCTCAGCTGATGGATGACCAAATGATTTTCCATAAGACCTGAAAGATGAAAATTCATATAATTTCCAACACCTATTTATATCACCCTGTAACATTTTGTGAAATGAATATGACTGTGAACTTTTTACCTGGGGTCTTTGACTCATTGGGGATCAGGCAACGGACAAAGTGGGGATGAGTGCTCCTTAGGTTGGTCATCAGCTTGCCCAGATTCTCCTGATGGGGAATACATATAAAAAAATTATAACCTCAGCTGCAAAAATAATCCAATAAATTTCAATAGGATCTTGATTTTTGCAGAGGTTCAAAATACCCTGAAAAGAGCTGACACAGTCTGGAAAGAACCACCCTTCTTCTTTCCACCTCCCTTCTTGCCACCACCACCAGAAGCATCTGTTTTCCAATACATTTATATAATTAACAGAACTGAATATAGAATGCTATAGTGACTGTTTTACAGACATTTAATTTTTAAATAATATTTCAACCAAATAATTAACTGTTTTTTCATTGATTCAACTTGATTTCCTAGAGCAAATAAATTTAATTAGTATTCACAGATTGTCATGTATTTTTTACATTATTAACTTCCTACCATCCGCTGAAGAATGGGAGGCATACAGGAAGCACAGCAGTTTGTTTGAAGACTTCTGGTAGAGCTGAACAACTGAGTCATTCAGTGGGTCCTTGTTCTTGTCCAGCCAGCCACTGATATTATAGTCCACTGTACCAGCATAGTGAACCAGGGAGAAGTGGGCCTCAGCCTTTCCCTTTGCAGGCTTTGGCTTCTCAAATGCCTTGCTCTTGCCAAGATGCTGATCATGCAGCTTGTTCTTGAAAGAAGTGTCTGTAGCTTTGGGGAACATGCACTCCTCTTCAAGAATGGAGAAAATACCCATTGGCTGAAAAGACAAGTCATATTCCGGAAAAATCAATATTTTAGGACCTAGTCAGAAACTGGCATTTTAATCCTGAGTGGTGCATTTATCTTACCTTCTCAATAAGCTCAATGCAGGCAGCCAAGTCCATACCAAAGTCAATGAACTCCCAGTTAATGCCTTCTTTCTTGTACTCCTCTTGCTCCAGGACAAACATGTGGTGGTTGAAGAACTGTTGCAGTTTCTCATTGGTGAAGTTGATGCAGAGTTGCTCCAAGCTGTTGAACTGTAATTACACAAAGGTAATTAATTTCATGGCAAGACAGTGTTTAACTTGAAAAGTGCTGAGATATTGTTCAACTGCTCACATCGAAGATCTCAAATCCAGCGATATCCAACACTCCAATGAAGAACTGTCTGGGCTGCTTTGTGTCCAGCATCTCATTGATACGCACAACCATCCACAAGAACATTTTCTCATAGACAGATTTGCACAGAGCCGAGACAGCATTGTTGACCTAGAAGAAGAAACACTCTTCTAATCTCACAGATAGTGCTGTAATATAAAAGTATTTTAGAAGTTGAACTGTATTACAATTTTTTTATTCTTTTAATTTTTTAAAAATTACCTGTGGCACCGTCTGACCTTTGGTCACAAACTCATTGCCGACCTTTACTCTTGGGTAGCACAGAGCCTTCAGCATATCAGCTGAGTTGAGACCCATGAGGTAGGCGATTTTATCAGCCTCTGATTGGGAAAACAAAAATGTTTCATAATCTAACAAAGGAATATCAACACTATGAAATAAGCTAAAACACATTAATAGCAGTGCTAAAGTTTTATGTTGCATTTTATGAAAAAGTATAGACAGGTTACTTATTTGATGTTGATCTATCTGTTTGGGACTTCTTAATGCTACGGATGTCATCATAGTTCTAAAAGTTACTATATCTTGTTACATATCAGAATGTTAAATCACAGACTTTCATTCTGTTCCGTATGGTTTAATGTGAATTATTGCATGAAGATTTAATATTACAAAATAAATTTAATTACCCTCAGTGCCATCAGGTTCACCCTGCTCTTCACGCTGCTTCTGCTTGAATTTCATGTTGCCGTGATGCATCACAGCACCAGTTAGCTTATAGATGCCTACCTTCTCATCGGCAGTAAAGCCCAAAATGTCAATCGCAGTCTGCGATGCAAGCACAGCAAAAGCTTTAAAAAATTGTTATTCTAACAGTGTGCCTATATTCTACACATTACCATCAACTTACATCTGTTGCAATGAACTCCTCCACGTCATTGATACTTTTGACTGTGATTTCACCTTGACTGATCATTGGATAGTCATAAGGGTTTGTGGTGATTAGAAGAGCCTCTAGAAGAAAGTAGAAGAAATGCACAAGCATGACATGTTTATTTCCGTTATGTTTCTTTAAGTGTTCAAGATTCGTGAATGACATAATGATTTATTCAACACAGAGTAGAAAGTGACAGAAAAATAGGGGAAAGAAAACAGTGACATCAACAATAACAGCAAGAATATTAAGTGCCACATGTTTAATCCGCTGGCAATAAGTAATTTCAATAATATAAGGAATAAACGAGCATGTTTATGCACATTTCCATGTGTTAGTGCCCTGACTTCAGTTCAGGAGATGAGGCTTGAGGTGAGAAGAAAAAGTATGAGGTGGAAATGAGGGAGAAGAGAGAGCAGTGGTGGCGGAGTAGAAAGACATAATGAGAAAGAGATGATGAAAATACACCTATACAAATCTCAAACAGTCATATACAGTTTGAAAGAGCTATTTGTGACCCTTAAATTGAAAGTAACTTATAAGGTGTACTACGTATGTGGCCGGTCTCTAGTCACATATATAAAATGCAATTAGGCAGAACAGCGACATGGCGGCTTCCACAAACCGGCACCAGCTGTGTATTTTTAATGGATGAATTCTAAGTTTATGAGACTACAGCAGTTTGTGTGAAAACATTATTACACACTAATCAATGTATATTTATGAGTACAATATTTTTTTGAATTAAATAACCTCAACAAGTTACAAACCATACCTTTAAGTCAGTACTTTGTTTTTTTTTAATGAATGCAGATAATTTTTCCATTGATAAGTGTTCTGTTAATAAATTTCCCCAAAATGTTATATTGATTATGCTTCTTGACTCCCAGGTCAAGAGGATTGTTTTATTTGCTATGGAAAGTAAATTACTGGATGTTTTGCTTACTTATATTTATTTGTTTTGTATAGTTTATATATTGTGTTATTGTGTCACATACCCAGGAGCTCAGGCTTGTGGCCAGTCATCAGCTGATAGAAGATATGGTAGCTTCTCTCAGCAGACAACTGGAATGTGACACGGGATTTTTCCAGCAGATCTGTGAATATTTGTTTGATAGTAAGTGTGATGATCAAACAGTACAAGACAATACATTTGTATACTACTATTAACTACAGAAGGGAAATAACTATAACTTACATGTTTCAATATCAGCTGAGGCTAGCTTTCCAGTGGAGCCAAAGTGAATTCTGATGAATTTACCCTGAACATTCAAGATGTTAGTTTGACTCTGGATAACAGCAGGTGCAAGAAAATTAAGTGACCGTCCAGAACATGAATACTTACAAAACGAGAGGAGTTGTCATTCCTCACAGTCTTGGCATTTCCATAGGCCTCCAGCAGAGGGTTAGCTGCAATGATTTGATCTTCCAGTGAACCCTACACAGAGATATTAAACAGCTATAGAAAAGTAGCAGCAACAATCACCTGTGGAAAAGATATTTAACACATAATTTTACCTGCATTTTTCCATGTGCTGACTCAGCTTTCTTAGCTCCAGCTACTGCAATTGTTGCAAAATACTGGATGACACGCTTGGTGTTGACAGTCTTCCCTGCACCGGATTCTCCACTGGGGAATTAAAGCATGATGTACTTTGCAATATAATTGTCAACTTTCTAAAGAAGTGTTCTTGTAATGTTGTGATATACTCACGTAATTAGGATAGACTGATTCTCACGATCTAAAATATGAGAGTACACTCACATTAAACCTATAGTTGATATTCCTCATTGTCCCGTAGACCTGAATCCTGAATTAGCTTTGATCTTACCAGTGAGCATGAACTGATAGGCATTATCAGAGATGGAGAAAATGTGGGGTGGAGCCTCAATCCTTTTCTTGCCTCTGTATGCCACAACAACCCGAGCATCATACACAGGAAGCCACTTGTAGGGATTCACGACGACACAGAACAGGCCGGAATAAGTCTGTAATATCAAAGATACATAAACATAATTAGATTTGATACTTGGGATTTAAAGATACCAGCACACTATATTATAAGGTTGAAACTTACATAGATCATCCATGATGCAAAACGCTCTTTGAGGTTATACAGCACGGCGGGCTCATTGAGATGGGTCATCATGGCCATATCCTCGATTTTATCAAACTTCGGAGGATTCATAGGGTGAATGTCATCCTCTTTCACAGTGGCAGTCTACATAGGAAAAACAATAAAGTAAACAATCAAACAAAAACAAACAAAAAACGACTAAGATACTACATTATGTAATGCATAAAATTCATCTGTTTTCCTAAGGCTGAGGAATTTATTATTTTTTTTAGCACTATTTACTTACCTTTCCTGTAAGTGTCTCAACTGTTGCTTTGCCACCCTCTCTTTTGACGAGTTTACCCTTGACATACATCTCATCAGGATCAGTCACAAAGTAGGCTGTTTTGGCATCAAAAGGAGTGTTCTGGGCCTCTAACCTCTCTTTCTCAGGCTTTCGGAGGTAAATGGCCGCAGGGCCATAGGCCTCCATCTCTGCGTCTGTGCTCATGATGGAACCTTAGGGGGCTGAAATTGAGAGGTTGATGGATTTAGTGTCTCTTTAATTTGTTTTCATAAATATTACCATGTTGGGTGTCAGATTAAATGTGTGAATTGTGAGGATATCACTGAAAATACACTATAATGTACCTTCTTTAGTCAGAAGATGGTATAATCTCAGTTCTGTTGCTTGGATCCTACTAAAAAACTGTCAAATCAGATGCCTGTTAGTTTCAAAATATGTACATTTTGCTGTCTAGCATCATATTTGTCTGTAGAATTTCTTATGTATCAAGGTTAACAACATTATCAGTACTACAACTATTATTAATATTGCAATAATAATAATAATAATAATAATAATAATAATAATAATAATAATAATAATAATAATAATAATAATAATAATAATAATTATTATTATTATTATTATTATTATTATTATAATGAACAGTTTTAAAAACATTAAAATTGGCAATGCCAGAGATGCCAAAGCTCTGAGAAATTTGTGTTCCATAATACAAGTAACTGAAGTTAATACTTGTACTTACCTGAGTTGGAAGCCTACCAGCTGCTGACAGAGACTGAAGCACCCTCTTTTATAGAGGGAGAACTTTTTTCATTAGTAGGTGTGCCTTGCTCAGTTTGGTCATGTCTTCTTGTCATGTTGCTGTTAATCCTGTAACAGTGACAGTTGCTGTGATTAAACTGCTTTGCAAGCACATTTGTAACAGAAGAATTTCCTTGTCGTCAAACCTGGAGGTCAAAAGACACAGTGATGATAAAAGATTGTAAAAAAAAAAAAAAAGTAATAGCAAGAAGATTATTTTTAAAAGTAACTCTACAGATATTTTACATTTTATAAAATATGACAAACAAGGTGTCTTATTATACACCTCTTAATTTCGATGCATACGCCACTCTTCATATAAAAGATAAATTACATCTATAAATGAGCATTATTTATTTATTTATTTTTTGAGTAATGTATTTTTTTTATTATTATTTCCAAATGTCAGTGGTGTACAGTTGCTGTTCACACAGGTCAGATTTGGTAGTTCAAAAAAAAAGGGGGGGGGGCAACAAGTCAACAACTGTTCCATGAAACAGGGTCAAAATATTCCATGTAGGTCCACTGATATAATAAACATTTTAGTTTCAACAGAGTATCAACAGATTAATCGCTCCTTTTCTCTCTTTCTTTTTCTCTCTTCTTGTCTTTCTCGCTCTTTCCCTTCTAAAACATATGAATGAACTTTGAACAATTATTATTTTTCAGTTTTTTTTTAGTATCAGATATAACCATATAACTTGTAGAACAGTTGCCGAGCATGTATCAAAGATTCTTACCATTTGTAGAAAATATATTCTTATAATACTGAATTAACATAAATGTCTATCACGTTCCTGTTTCTCTACAGTGTTATTATTAATCATCCTACTGGAACATGCCATGACACAGGCCGTGGTTTTGGAGAAGCATGTAAATGTCACTGGTGTACAGTTGCAGGACAAGCACACATCTCAGATGTCTGAGATGAGGCTGAGCGCCATTCCATAAAAGCTTAGGACAGATTACATATCGTCTTGGAATGGACTGGATGAACAGTTGCCATCTAGGATGGGATAAGACCCAAAATAAGACCTGTGGCAATAAACAAGATTTTAGAGATGCCAGAACTGTAAATGTAACATGAAAGAAAACTATATAAAGGATGATTTTTAAATCTAAGGCTTAACTTAATAGTAAGTTAATAAAGGTAAATAAATGTGTACTTTTTAACAATTATGTAGATGTATTTTCATAACTGAATTTTGTTTGTTTTCTTGCCTTTTTTAAAAAACACTTTATTTATAAGGATTTTTGATAAATTACACACAGAGTACAAGAACATACCCACCTCCCCCCCAAACAATACTCCTCAACTCGAGACAGCAAAAAACAAACAAACAAAACAACCAAAAAGAAAACAAACAGAAAAAAAAATAAATAAATAAATAAATAAAAAATAAATAAAAATTATATAACTAATGACAGCAGGATGTATTTGTTACAATGGCAACCATTCAATATGGTGAAAAAGTATACTATAGGTAAAACAGGCTTAGGAGAAAGAAAAATCTGACCAGTACTCCTGGTGAAAAACAAGTAGGTTATTCCTTGGGAGCAGTTTTATTGTGACTAAGTAAAAGAGAGTGTAAGCACACATTCAGCCTTTTTGTATTTAGCCATGTTTTATTCTTCAAAAGAGATGACCTTGAGGTATGTCACCTATACAACCCAATCAGTAGGTGGGTTTGGTACAAGCGTGTTGCACACATGCTTTTCAGGTAAGGTCAAATGTCTTCAGTTTTTTTTTTTCAGTCAGCCTAAATAGCATGTATCCAACATGCTGTTCAAGATATAACAAGGTCAAAGATCTTCCTCATTCTTACAGCCTCATTCTTATCTCTGGTGACAAAATGTAACAGCTGCTCCAAATACACGCAATTGGCAAATTACAGGAAAAACCTGGATGCTTGACCTCCGCAGTGACGGGATCCAGTGGCTTTGTTTTGCTTTGGAAGGTATTTTGCTAGCAAGGTTTGGGTCACCTCAGAGGGAGGGGTTGTATTGTAAATCACCACAACGTTGGTCTAAGTGATCACCTTTATCCAGTGATGAAACATTTATATCCTGATGGAACAGAATGGGAAGTGTCTTCTTCCAGGATGACAATGCCTCCATCCGTATGCCAAGAGGGATCAGCTAATGGTTTGATGAGTGTGAAAATGGTATGAATCAGAGCTCAACTCAGTACCTATGGGAGATTTTAGCCATCAATAAAACACCAAATGAGACAATCCCTTCTGTAAGCTATATAGTTTAAACTCACTTAACTAGGATATAGTGAATAGAACAAGTCTTTTTTTAGAGGGTGGAGATGGGTACATGTGGAGATAGATTGTCCTGACTAGCATTCTCCTTTGTATGTCCTTGGGTCTGCAGATGCTTATAGATGACCCCTGCGCTAAGCCCGAAATTGAGATAAAACATGCCAACCATGTGTGACAAGGAGGAGCCTAAGAAGCTTTAAAAGAGTGCTGCATTCTTCCATGACAGGGTAGTAACACTGGGGGAACTATGGGAGTGTGGGTTTAGCTCTCTGTTTTCTTTCTTTAATTTTAATTCTTGTTTTATGTTTTGAAAAAAAAAAGGCACAAACAGAACTGGGGAAAATTCCGGGCGCTCCCTTTATAAGTGATTCTATTTCACAATGTAACTTAACAGTCTAACATGAAATGCAGTAACTTGTGAAGGGGTACAGAAATACAGGAAGGAAAAAGAAAGTTTGAGGAGGTGAGACTAATTAGCTTTCTGTGTGTGCTTGTCAAAATTTTTGCACAAGACCATTGATAAGCTAATACTAATTAGCATGCTGGAACTCGAGCTTACTTCATGTTCAAATAATCCTGATTATATTGCATTTATTTATGTTTTCATCATATATGATCTGTTATAAGAAGTACAGAGGTACAGCTGTAACTGAGAATGTTCTTGTGAACTAAACAGTGCTTGCCTTCTTGCAAACGCTCAGAATGTTTCCCATGAAATTAGAAAAATGCTTTAACATTTGAGCTATTTGAGTGAGAAAAGAAATAACCTTAAATTATAAGGTTTTATTCCTAGTTTCAGCAGATAACTGCAGCTTGCCAAATCAGTCAGTTATTCAATAGAGACACACTGACAGCTGTGCTGAAAGGACCATAACTCCTGTCTGTCATATGATATCTTTCTGCGGTTGGATATGTGCACTACAATGGCCAAGCTAACCCCTAAAAATGTATTGGCTCACAAATTCACAACCTGCTAGTGTACAATGATCTCATAAATAGCATCTGTCCCAGTGTCCAGGAACACCTGTGCTTCCTGTGCTGCCAAACACAAGAGCCCCTTTATCTGCTGATAATTAATCCCCCCCTGAATGCAGTATACAGTTACAGCCATGTCCTTCACATTGTAATGTTCAGTTGTAGCAGTCACCACAGCTGTGCCACAAATGAAAACAAAGCATTGAGAAAACAATTTTCTTACATTATACACTCTTCAAAGATAATACAATAAAAAAATATACTAATATAATGATGAGGAACATTGTATTAGTTATCAGTCATTTTATAAAAAAACGGTTTTACTAAATAGTTTTCTGTGCTAATGAGCAATTCTTTTAAAAAACAGTAAAAAAAAATTCTCAGCACATTGTTTTTCGCTGACAAGAACTCTGAATGTGGCTTTGTAAGAAAAAAGCTCCAGAAGTATCAAGAAAATCTTTAATTAATGTGAACAAAAAGGACATTTTTTCAGATTTTTAATATTTTACGAACTCTGTGTAACTATCCATCAGATGTTGTCTACTACTTAGTCTAAGACTGATATATTGAAAACAGCTCAAAAATGATTTTTCTTCTTCTTAAATCTCATAGGAGCACTTAAGTTACTTCTGGCCTCTGTGACCTTTGATGTGAGCCTGGCCTCATTTCAAGTAAGTCACTCAGCACTGTGTTTACAAGTCTCTGTAGGCAACAAACACTGGTCATAAATTTAAAGTGCTATTAAGATTCCTATTAATTTGTCCTGACTGTCACATGGCTGAGCTTTCATAACACTGACCATACTGGCCAACAAGTAGCCACAAGAGATTACTTGAATTCTTGCAATGATTTTCAGCTTGTACTAAGCCAATTGTCATTCCGGAACAGTGAGTGTGCCACTGTTATGAGTGCCTTTGACTCCCTGTTAAGTCCTGCCATACAAGCAATAACCTGACAGTGGTTACAGTTGGGAAAGTTTTAATTACTGTTTACCCAGTTCTTCTAATAATAATAGTAAATTGAAAAAAAAACTAAACAAACCTGTTCTTGCAAGCTATCCTGTAAAATGTAAGTCTAGAAAATTGTGATTTGCTGAAAATTAGTGTCAGTGTATTAAATTACAAAATGATTAACCCATGGTAGCATTAGAGCCAAATCTTCAGCCATCAGCAAGGGGTGTGTGTACGATTCTATTGTCATTATTAGCAACCATCTGAAAAAAAAAGTTACCTTTCCAGCTTCACCGCTTTTGACTCTCAGCCTGTTGACCTGGACCTCAGGAATGTCAATGCATTCCCTAGCTTCTTTGAGCTCAGGCTGAACCTTTCAGAGCCTGGACATGTAAGTGTTGGCCTACTAATCCTGTAAAAAGGTTTACAGTAATACTCACCTGTTTTTCACAGGAAACTTAATGGTTCCAGCTTTTACAGATTCTGAAGTCTATTTTGATTCTTCTCATTGTGATGAGTTGACACAGATTCAGCACTGTAAGTGGAAGAAAAAAAATCAACAGATTTGATTTTACTTTTCAGTTTCATCATAAATTATATGATAGGTGAGGTCTTTGACACTCCTCCTGCATTTGCAATTACATTGAAAGCTCGTTTCTGCTCAGCTTCATATTCATGCACCTGTGAGATACAACAATAAACAAGCAATAATAAAAAAAAAAATCACAGCATCATTTATAAATAATGTGCATTTCCTTTACTCAAGTTTCTGGAGCTGCTTCTTGTCCCTGTTCATGGCAATATTCTCAGTCTCAGCCAAGAGATGGTGTGAGCTCCAGGTTCTTCTTCATCCCCTCCAGAGGAGCTCTGGTGGCTTGCCTTAATTGTTTAAATGCTGAACTATTTTCTAATTACAGCTTAATTTGAAAGCTGGTAACTGATTAATACATTATCACAAATGTATCATAACTGTAACCTGCAGTAGGTCAACATGTAGAATATAAGTGAGGTGAAATCTTTACAGGATCATTGAATGTGCTAAACAAGGATATTATTAAAAGTGAAGGTTTAGACAAAAAGGTTACTGTGAAGTTGATGTTTTATTTTTTATTTTGTAACCTTGATAAAGTCCTTTTTGTGTTTGCCATTAAAATTGTTTTTGTCTCTGACAGTTTCCTGGTAAAGCCTGAGTCTACAGTGATTCTGAAGCTATTTTCTCTGCTAACACAAATTATATTACATTGGTGCGTTAATGCCTAACATATGGTAATAGTTGCATTACAGTGCAGGTTGTCTTTGCCTCAGGTAACTTGTGCTTACAGCTGTTAAAATAAACTGTATCTGTTGGATATCTGCTGGGGTTTGATAGACAATTACATATCTGTTCTTTATACTGTGAGTTAACAAAATTGTTTTATAATGTGTATTGCTGTGACTGTATATTTAAAACTATCCATCCATCCATCCAGCAATGTTTTGTCTTTGGTGCGTGTTTGCTGTGTGTATGCATTAGATATTTGAATTTGGTTTCACAGAATGGGCGAAACTGCTTATAGGGAATTTATAATTTAAATTATTATATAACTAAATTATGGCACATAGAGCCAAATTGCACTTAAACTGTATTATGAGATCAGTAATGTATATTTTTTCAACAAACATAAGTGTAATTAAATTGTAACTTTACTCATAGGTCATGTTTTTGAGTTGGAAATCAGAGATATAGTATCAAGAAACCTTGTGGCGTCCCATCTATCTCTCTGCATTGAGATTGCCTCTAATGATGATAAGCCTGATTGTCGGCACCTGGGGTACCAGAAGCTCAAAACAAGTGTCAATAGCAGAATAACCTGTTGGACAGTGGCAGAGAAGATTTGGAAAATTTTTCATGGGTTCAATCCACATACTCAACTCAGCTGCTCAACCCACAAATGCATTTTCCTTGCAAATGTGGCACTATTTAGGGCAAACAAACAACTTTCCAACAGTGTAAGATTTATTGCCAAGAAGCATTGCTGCAACAAAGAAATAATTGACCAAACACAAATTTACTTACTTTTTGTGCAAAGTTTATATAATACTTTGCAATGCTGAAGAAACTAATGATATGTGATTATATAAAAACAGAAATACAGGCAAAACTTTATTGATGATCTGATGACTATGATAAGGTGTAAGTTGTATTAATGCTAGTGAGTTGAGCTAAATGATTTGAATGTTTTTGTCTTTTATAGGTGTTTGAAAATGAAAATATTACCATCACTAACAGACTTCCTAATATGAATTATTTAATTGTACCTTTAATTGATTCATAATTACAGCATTTATGGTATCTGTTATGTTTACAGTTTACTTAAAATAGCAAGAGTGCACAGCATGGATTTGATGTATTTGTTTTAATAATTCGATTTATTTAAAGATGTGTATACACTTGAGACTCTTTGATATAGTTGTTATTAGGTGTGCCTCACACAGATAGGCTTGCATGCTAACCAGATATCCTCTTTGCTGACTGGACATTCCACGTTAATCATACAGTGAAATGGCTCGAACTCAGTCTTCTGGTAAAGCCATTACTAAATCTGGCCCATCATGTCTTTCACATAGAAACACTGGAAGCAGCAGCTGCTGTCGTCTTAAACATTTTCTGCATTGTATGATTATCTGTGGAGCTAATAATTCTGCTAATGTTTACAAGCTTGATGTTTATGTTGTCAGGAAAACATACATTTTAATAAAAGTTCCTTTAACATATCGCTTTTTGCAAAACTTAAATTGCCATTAAACAATTCTGTATGACTTTTTATTTAACACCTTTAACAGCTCTCTCTTTGATATTTACATTTTCATACTAAGCATTATTTTATTAGAGGAAAGAAATGATCATAGGTAATGAGTCATTTTCAAAATGTTTATTTATATGATACAGTATATAAAGTATTCAACAGGTGATTCATATTTTATGAACTCTGTTGAACAGCTTCATACAAGTATGTCTTATTCAGCAGATTCACTCTGAAAAACAAGCACAAAAAAGAAAATTATTGAAAGTTTTTAAAGTTATTTGAATCATCTACAAATACTTCTATTTTAACATGTCTTGCTTTAATTATTTTTACTTGATAGCACCAAATATTATAACATTTGGTCTCAGTTATAATGATGTGCACATTTTTTGGCAAGTTTTCTATGTATATTTGGACGGAAGATGTTACCTTTCCAGCATCACGGCTCTTTGCTCTCAGCTTGTTGACCTGGGACTCGGCAATATCAGCACGCTCCTGAGATTCCTCCAGCTCATGCTGGACTTTCCTGAGCCTGGACATGTGCGTGTTCGCCTGCTCCTCCTGTGAAGGATTTACAGAGATACTGATTTAGTTATAGGAGAGTTAATGGGTGTGTTATGAACCCAGCTGTAACCAATCTGTCGTAAAATTGTAGTTGACTTACAGCCTCCTCAGCCTGCCTCTTATAAGCCTTGACTTTGAGCTGCAGCTTGTCAACAAGATCCTGAAGTCTTATGATGTTCTTCTTGTCCTCCTCAGTCTAAACAGAAAAAGTACTGCAAGTAAAAAAGAACGGGCAAAAGAAATTACATAATTTTTAGTTAGATAATAAAATATATTACCTGGTAGGTGAGCTCCTTCACTCTCCTCTCATATTTGCGAACTCCTTTAATGGCATCAGCTCCACGTCTCTGCTCAGCTTCAATTTCAGCTTCAAGTTCATGCACCTGGAATGTGATATAAGAATATAATATAATGAATACAATGAAAATATTTTTTCTAAAGAAATGTATTATTATTATTATCATCATTATAAAACATAGAAATAAAAGTGTATTAATTCTACCAACTCAAAGTTAGACTTACAATCTGAAACTAGCTTTTACTATTATATACAATTCATACCCTGGACTCCAGTTTCTGGAGCTGCTTCTTGCCACCCTTCATGGCGAGGTTCTCTGCCTCATCCAGACGATGCTGCAGGTCCTTGACTGTGACCTCCAGGTTCTTCTTCATCCGTTCCAGGTGAGCACTGGTGTCCTGCTCCTTCGTCAGCTCCTCAGCCATCATGGCAGCCTAAAATGATGGAATATTTTAAAAATTTCAAATCTGTTCTACATTAAAATTGACATAGCAAAATAGAGATTTCAGTATACTGAAAGAATAAAAACAAGAAAAAAAGAATCTCACATCAGTGATAGCCTTTTTGGCTTTCTCCTCAGCATTTCTTGCTTCTTGAACTGCATCATCCACCTCACTCTGAACCTGGACAAGGTCAGACTCCAGCTTCTTCTTGGTGTTCAATAGACGTGTTCTGAAAGTTTAAGAAAAATTTTTTTATGATAAAATGATTAATTGTTAGATTTTATTCACTGCATTTCAATTTTTGGGATTAACCTCTGTGTATGGTGAGGTCTCACTAATTTGGGATGCCTGAAAATGTTCAAGCCTGGTAAAACCCAGTTGAACCATGACAACCCGTCTTCTGTTGGCGCTTTTGTGTTATTTGTTTATGAAAAGCCTCAATAACAGCCTACCTGGTTGTTGATTGGTATGAGAAGCTTCAAAACTAGATGACATGCCTGCTGTAAAATGTTAAAAATATTGATGTCTTCTGTTTGATATCAATATTATTATCAATATTGGTTTATTTATTGGTTTATTTATTAAACTTCAGTTGACTTCTGTATTATTTTATGTTTATTTTTCCCATTCCTGAAATGTATTAACACTGGTCCAGACATGTAAAGCATAGTGTAGCTTTGTTTTGGAAAGCAACATATAAAGAGTTTTATTACATGATTATGAGTGATACAAACACACAAACCTGAGAGTGAAGCAGTCCGACGCGCTCACTAGCATCAACCAACTCCTGCTCAGCCACTTTGCGTCCTCTCTCTGTCTGCTCCAGAGCGACTCTCAGCTCATCGATCTCAGCAATCATCAGACCATTTCTGCGCTCCACCATGGCGACCTGCTCCTTCATGTCTTCCTGTCCTCTGACAGCATCATCCAGGTGCAGCTGAGCATCCTGATAAGAAACAAACAAAAATGAATGAAAACAGTTAACATTGTAATCTCTTAATTTTTTTTTCCTTTTAAACCAAATGATCTAAAAACTCACCTTGAGCTGTCCCTGGACATTCCTCAGTTGTTTCTGGGCCTCAGCAGCCTGTCTGTTGGCATGGCTCAGCTGAATCTCCATCTCATTCAGGTCTCCCTCCATCTTCTTCTTGACTCTCAGGGCATCATTCCTGCTCCTGACCTCAGCATCAAGAGTGCTCTGCATGGAGTCAGTCACCCTCTGGCTGTTCCTCTTGATCTGCTCCATCTCCTCATCCTTCTCTGCCAGCTTCCTGTCAATTTCACCTTTGACCTGGTTGAGCTCAAGCTGAATACGGAGAATCTTGGATTCTTCATGCTCCAGAGTGCCCTGCAAGAAAAGTAAGCTAAGTACCAAGTGACTGTTCTTGCATGAAAGTAAAACATATCTGATATCAGCTAAATAACTATTAGAATAGCAATATTACATTATCATCAAAATAAATAAAATATTGACTGATAAAAGTTTAAACCTCAGCTTCTTCAAGGGCAGTCTGAATTTCAGCCTTTTCACTTTCTATGGTTTTCTTGGCTTTTTCCAGCTCATGGATGCTCTTTCCAGTTTCACCAATTTGTTCAGTCAGATCAGAAATCTCCTCTACACAGCAAATACAAGAAAGATAAGCAATCTCATTCTTCACAATAGATAATACATTGTTATCTGCATTGAATGCAGATATCAGCTGACATACGCTGCAGGTTCTTGTTCTCTCTCTTCATGGTCTCCAGGTGATCCAGAGCCTCTTCATATGAGTTCTTCATCTTAAATAGTTCTGTGCTGAGAGAACGAGCCTCCTTTTGGGCTCCTTCCAACTCTGCCTGGCTCTCCTCATATTTCTGTTTCCATTCAGCCAAGACCTAGAAGTATATAGGTTGAAAATTTAGTTTGGAACTGGTTTAGTATTGTGTTGAGTTATTGTGTTTTGCACCACTTACCTTATCAAAGTTCCTTTGCTTCTTGTCAAGGTTGGCAGCCAGAGCATTAGCTCTCTCCACATCAATCATGAGGTCCTCCACCTCACCCTGCAG
>JAVDPK010001242.1:270469-285926 GCA_034780415.1 Cichlasoma orientale
ATCCAACACTCCAATGAAGAACTGTCTGGGCTGCTTTGTGTCCAGCATCTCATTGATACGGATGACCATCCACAAGACAGCATTGTTGACCTGGAAAACAAGAATTTATCATTACACAGAACCCCATGAATACAGCTACAATGTCTTAGATGATAAACATAATATGACATTAGCAACTTTTTTTTTTAATATTACCTGTGGGACCGTCTGACCTTTGGTCACAAACTCATTGCCGACCTTGACTCTTGGATAGCACAGAGCTTTCAGCATATCAGCTGAGTTCAGGCCCAAGAGGTAGGAGATTTTATCAGCCACTGTTGGAAAGAAACAGTGAAAGCACTAAATATACGTGAACTTCACATGAATTTGCAACACTAGATAACTTGCTTTATGAGAATGTTATTCTTTCATTAATTACCCTCAGTGCCATCAGGTTCAGCCTGCTCCTCACGCTGCTTCTGCTTGAATTTCATGTTGCTTACCTTCTCATCAGCATTAAAGCCCAAGATGTCAGTAGCAGTCTGCCAAACATAAGCATGAAATCAACATATATTCTCAAAATGAAAAGGGATTTATGGTTAAGGATAAGAATCCAGTGTCAAATGTGATTTTACATCTGTTGCAATGAATTCCTCCACATCATTGATGCTCTTGACAGTGATTTCACCCTGACTGATTATTGGGTAGTCATAGGGGTTGGTTGTAATCAGAAGAGCCTCTAAGAGCAGAAATAAAGTTCACCAGGTTTTGCTGACATATTGCTTTTAATGCTTTTAAATTTTAAATTCACGCTTCCTATTAACATACCCAGGAGCTCAGGCTTGTGGCCAGTCATCAGCTGATAGAAGATATGGTAGCTCCTCTCAGCAGACAACTGGAAGGTGACACGGGACTTCTCCAGCAGATCTAAGAATAACAAATTCAGTTAGAGAGCTTAAGATTATTGCATTACAGTAACCTCCTCCAGAGTTGCACTCATTCCTCATGCCAAGTAGCAGAAATACACTCCGGTCTTTCTACACCCCTGTTTTCTGCGCCTGGCCCATGGCAGGGGTTGGCTAGAGCATCAGGGGGTTTGGCTGACTGCAGACTCTGGGGGCATTTATTCGGCCATGCATCGGAGGATGAGTTGATGTGGATGAATGTAGCTCATTGTGCAATTGTATCTGTCTTTATGTGGGTGTGAATCGCCTGTGTGTGTGGTCTGCTGGGCGTTGGGCGGCTCTCAGGTACTTGTGGCCCTGGGGCCCCACCCTTGGCTTGTGCTGGGATGACTGTTGTCAGTGCTGGGAACCCCAGCCTTCCTCCTCCTTCTTCAGGGTTGGGCACGCGGTTATCATCGGGATGTGTAGTCTTGGGTCTTCAGTGCTGTTGGGAGGCTGCGGGTGACTTGGGTTTCCCAAATCTCTCTCCCCGGCTTTGGGGGTCATTGTTGCAGCTTCTCACCCTCATTATCAAGTACGTTTCATGACAAACACACATACACAAGCAACAGAACAAGAGTGTGTGTTTGTGTTTAGTTACAGATGCACCAGTTTTTCCTCTTTTCTTATTATTGCTAAATGATGAATGATTACATTTCCTCCTTACAACTGTTAATGACTCAATGAAAAAATAAGGAAATACTAAACACACTAAATTTACACAAAGTATATTGGAAGAGAAAACGATAAACTTCAGTGTTTGTAAAAAAATAAGGTGTCCTCAAAATGACTGACAAAATGAACAAAGAATAAAAAAGAAATAGACCTCCACAGAAAAGATATTTAGTAAACAGAGATCCATTTCCAAAATTATTAACCTATACATAAAGGCTTGATATTAGTTTAATGTCTGACATAAATCAACCATCATTAGCCCCAGGGACAGTGAGGATTTGTAATTAGTTTTGAATAGAGTAATATCATTAAAATACATTTCACATGTACAACATTAAAATTCACTTTGCTGCATCTTGATACTGATTAAGCAAAAACAAACAAACAAACAAAAAAGAGAAACAAAAATACAAAATAAACTAATAGAAAACATATCATAGATACTTACTTGTAACATACATGTTTCAATATCAGCTGAAGCAAGCTTTCCAGTGGAACCAAAGTGGATCCTGATGAATTTACCCTAGACATTCAGATCATAATAATAATTACAATTTATAGGAAAGTAATTGGTACATGTTTCAAAGCCTGTCCATTGTGTAATCACTTACAAAACGAGAGGAGTTGTCATTCCTCACAGTCTTGGCATTACCATAGGTCTCCAGCAGAGGGTTGGCAGCAACAATTTGGTCCTCAAGGGAGCCCTGCAAGAAGAGATTATATGATAACATAAATATCAAAACTCAGCCCACAGATAGGTCTATCATAAATAACCAGTTTTACCTGCATCTTGCCAGGTGTTGACTCCTTCTTAGATCCAATAGCTGCAATTGTTGCAAAGTACTGGATGACACGCTTAGTGTTGACAGTCTTTCCTGCATCAGATTCTCCGCTGGGTACCGAATAAGAGACACATTTTTAAGATTCAGCTTCTGTATCAAATTTTAGAGAAAACAATTTGTGCAATACTCACGTGATCAGGACAGACTGGTTTTCACGATCTGGAATACAAACATGAAAACATTCCATCTGACTGCTGTAATAACCTTTGGTTAATGAGGCATCACTTAGTTTATGTTTATAAACGTTAATAGTAACTTTCATTTACCAGTGAGCATGAACTGATAGCCGTTGTCAGAGATAGAGAAGATGTGGGGTGGAGCCTCAATCCTCTTCTTTCCTCTGTATGCTGCTACACATGTAGCATCATACACAGGAAGCCACTTGTAGGGATTGACGACAACGCAGAACAACCCAGAGTAGGTCTGGCATAGTAGAGAGCACAAGCAATACTTAAAAATTTCATTTAAATTCTATTTCTATTACATCCACTTTCAAGTAAAAACTTACATAGATCATCCAGGATGCAAAACGCTCTTTGAGGTTATACAACACAGATGGCTCATTGAGGTGGGTCATCATTGCCATATCCTCCATTTTATCAAACTTTGGAGGGTTCCTGGGGTGGATGTCGTCTTCTTTCACAGTGACTGTCTAAATAGAAAATGTCTTTTTAAATATTTTTTATTTATTTGTGTAAAGACACGGCAGAAATATGTTAATATGAACAGGATGGCAAAAAAATATATAGAAAATGAAGAGAAATTTTACCTACCTTTCCTCCCTCTGTCTCAACAGTGGCTTTACCACCCTCCCTCTTGACGAGTTTACCCTTGACATAAAGCTCTTCAGGATCAGTCACAAAGAAGGCAGTTTTGGCATCAAAAGGGGTGTTTTGAGCCTCAATCCTCTCCTTTTCTGGCTTCCGGGGGTAAATGGCCGCTGGGCCATACTGCTCCATCTCAGCGTCTGTGCTCATGGTGGCACTTTAGTGCAGACTGAAAATATGACAAATAATCTGACCATTTGTGATGCAATTGAATTTTCTTAAGCAGATGTCTTCTGTCAGAATATCTCATTTATAGTAAACCACTTACCTCACTAGATCCCAACTGAAAACTAGTGGTATCTTGTGAAACCCAAGATGCTACAAAATAAAGCAATGCCAGATTTAAGTAGTTTTATGACTTTAAGTCTAATATGTCAGCAGCCATGGTTCAACACACATATTTATCCATTCAGTTCAATGACCAAAGTGCTACTAATCACTCAAACAGCAGCAACAGATTGAACAGGAATCTTTCAACCATTAAAAATAAAATATGGTGACCGGTGAATAAATGACTGCACTTACCTGTGCCAGTTGGTCCAGGCGACCAGAGCTGCTGCTTATATATACTCGAACATGCCTGCTCAGCACAGCTGTGTTACTTGATTTGGTAAAGTACAGTATGCTTATCATTTTGTTACTTGATGGTGATCGGCTCGTTGCTGATACAGTGATTCCTTATTTACATACCTGTACGACACTTTATGATAGATACAGTGGTAGTGATTTTTGATTGTTGTGTTAAACATGGAACAAAAATGCATGCTGAAATTAAAAAGAAATTGCAGTCAATCTTCACATGTATAGTAAAAAGAGAAAATATAGAGAAAATACAGAAAAGAAGAGAAAAAATACAACAAGAGGAGCCTATAGAGAATTTGTAGAGCTCATCTTGTAAAAGCATAATAATTCTGATTTCAAAAGCTGCCAGACAAGCCAGGCTAAAAAAAAATCTATTTAAGTGTAAATGCTAGTAAGTCAATCTGTAAATGTTTCAGTGCAATCTATTTTACATATATATGTCTTAGACTATGGCATATATTCTAATAGATATTATTCATGCATTTTCTAATGCTGTGGGACTTTAAATTCATAAATTCATTCAAAAATACAGTATTTACTATGCTTCCTATGTTCACAGTTCATTTAATACAGCATAGCAGTATCACACAGCCTGGTTTGTGAAATATTTGTTCCAATAAAAACAAAGAATAATTTAAAGATCAGATTTCAGTTGACACATTTTATGATAGGCAGCCATGTCCATTTAATTTTGATATGACGGCCAGTACTGAGTGTTAATGTTGGGGAAGCGTCAGAATGTCACTGGTGTAAAGTTGCAGGGTATACATATCTCTGATATCTGACACAAATTTCACACTGCTGTACTTTCCATAAAAGTTAGAAGAGGGATATGTGATTCCTGGAGATGTAATACAAGAAAAGTTGCCAACTCAGTCAAGACCTGAAATAACAGCTGCCGAACAAGATGTAAAGAGGTTTTTGTTTTTTTCAGTTATGATTGTTGAAAAATTACAGTTTTGGTACAGGGACATTGCAGTGGCTTATTTAACAAACATATTATATTCACCTTATATTTATTGAGGAGATATGACAGAGTAGCTTGAAGTTTGGAATAATTTCCAGTGTCCTCTCAGATTAAACACCGAAGCTGTTGACAGGAGTGGTTTACCATCTACCATCTTAACAGCAGATCACAAGGCATTGCTGCAGTCAAAAATAACAACAGTTAAAGGACAGGGTTAGAATTCCACTCTTGCTGGAAGCCAAAGATACACTTGTCAAACATATCCAGATGGGCATTTCATAATATTTGGCACCTTTATGCCTGTCTCTTGGAATCTTCTCCATGATCTTGAGACTGTGCTGGGTCCAGGTATCGCCTCATGCTGCCAGTAGTGACACTGACCCTCAGAGGTGGCAAAAGTACAGACATCGTGTACGTACAAGTACAGATCCTTGTCTTAAGAAAGACTCTAGTAAAAGTTGAAGTACTTATTCAATGTATTACTTAAGTGAAAGTGAAAAAGTACAGGCTGTGAAATGTACTCAAAGTAAGAAAGTAAAAAGTAGCTCTTTTGAGGGCATTTCTACCAGCTATTTTTGTGCAAAGCTAACTGAACATTGTGCTATATTAACATAATAATAAAATATTATTGTGTGGTGGACAAGAAATTTCATTCCTTTCTTAGTTGTATAATTTTGTTCCTTATACCCCATAACATCATTTTATTGTTGTTTTGACTGTGTAGCTGTCAAAACAACAATAAAATGATTTCAGTGGGAATGCAGAGCTGAGTAGTAAGTTTTGCCTGGGTTGATTGTGCACTGATCCATTGGTAATGCCTTAGGACTCCAGTAGGGGAAATCGCGCCTTGCTTTCCTCACTCAATACAGACGAGTGAAAGGGGGAGCTGTGTGCCAACCTCTTCATTCAGCTCTCTCACTATTCCACTTGTTTATGGGCACAACAATTGCATGAGAATACAAACTTTATTTAATCTAAATTCTAATTCTAATAGATGTACTCAGCTTGAACACTGTTATGAACAACATGAGCAGAGAAAAAGACAGAAATTGCTCTGAAAAAAAAAATAGCTCTATTTGCTGTTACCTACATTGTAGAGGATTACTCTGCCTTCACACCTGAACAGAAAAATGAATACAATCAGCAGTTAAAGTGCAATTTGGCAGGTGGGAGAACCCTAAGATTGGTGGGGAAAAGAATCACTACTCGATAATTTCTATTGTGCACTCCAGTAGATTTTTTTTGTGTACAGGCTGAGATCAACCTAATGAGGCTTGGCATATGCGACAATCTGTGTGCGAAAACAATATCAGATCTTAAAATCGGCACGTGTAATTAATCTGCTGACGGCACATATTTTACAACAGGATAAAGTGATATAGTCTGATCACAAAAGGAGAGGCATTTGCAAGTATTGGCTGATGTATCAGAGACTTCTAGAGTCCACGGCTGTAGCTCCACTAACATCATTTATGTTTCCCTTGTTGTATACTTTAATCTGTAATACTTGATTTCTTTAATCCCAGGTCAGTTTCCTCCATTGCAGATTCTGTTATGCACGTAGTCATTGATTTAGCATGCGTTGCTTTTGACAGTAAGTTGGATTGGCTCACATATGATATTTATTGTATATAGCCATGTAATTTGGTATTTCACTGTTTGTTATCCTTAAATATGGTCTGCAATAGTTGTCTCAGTTGTTGTAGACTTGTTATGGCTTAAATTCAATGCAATTGCATGCTTATTTAGTTTTTCCATTGTTTTGAAGAGTGTTTTTTTTATATTGGCATTAACTTGTTTGAGTCTTTTCAAAAAAACATTCTATTACTGATGCATGAAGAATTAGGACCCAGTGTGTTTGTAATGTATTTGTTTTTTGGTGGTCAGAAACCATTTTATTAGTATAGTATAGAGTCAGATTTAGTGTGCTTCAGCCCTAAATGGTTATCAGTACATAGGAAACTGCAGACATGAGGGATACTGCAGATACGCGTTATCCTGGCAAGACTTATTAGGTTAATGTACTCAAAAGTTTGTGATTAAGACAAGTCAAAGTCTGATTAAGGAAAGTTTACTCACACAAATGTCTGTACATGCATATTTCTGCAGGAGATTGGGTTTTGGTATTTTAAAAGCAATAGTTTGGGTTGATGTCTTCAAAGAGAACTAAATAAAAAACACAAATAGGTAGAGTGTGAGAAGAAACTCAGCACTAATCCTGCAAGTGTACTTATCGGTTGTTATGTTGTTTAAATCCCTTATTGGTAAACATACTGCATAAGATTTAACTGATAATGGTCCAGAGTCATGCATTTTTTAAGTTGAAGATGAAGCAATACATGGCTGAAAACAGACGAAAACAGAATATGCATGTTAATTTGTGACTTTAAGGTGTTCCTGTGTGTTTGATTTTAACCTGAATATATCGGAGACATCTTTAACCTGCTGTATTGATATAAAAATAATAACATAAAATATGTACTTTTTAAAATGTTCATACTACTTGTTAAAATACAATTCAGAATGGGCTTGATGTAATAGTTTCAACTACTTTCCAAGAACAACAAATTCATTTGGAGAGTGTAGAAATGAGGCATCGCAGACTAAGATTTTACATCCATCCATACGTCCACTCGTTTTCTTAGCTTATCCAAACACAATCATTGGTGCTTTTTGAACTTTTCAGTTTTATTACTTTATAATTAAGGTTGGTGATTCACAGTATGCCTGATCTTTTTCTTATACTATAAACATTGTGTCTAGCTGAAACATATTCCTATATATAATTACACACGTTATAATCACTCTGCATTATGGCAGGAAGCGTTGCCAGACCAACAGATGGCAGTCAGTCACTGTGTCATATATATTATCTTGGCTCTGAACACCCTGTTCTCATGCATACCTGTGCCTCACCACAAAATACAAAATTGCTTCTACTTAATGTTAAGTACGCCGATCTCTGGTATATAAGTGTAAATAAGTCTTACATGTTTCAGTATCAGCTGAAGCCAGCTTGCCAGTAGTGCCGAAGTGAATCCTGATGAATTTACCCTAGAGAAGCAGATCTTTATTAGAATGACCTTTTATGAGAGGAAGTCATAAATGTCTCACTTTCATTATCTCACTCTCAATCACTTACAAAACGAGAGGAGTTGTCATTTCTCACAGTCTTGGCATTACCGCAGGCCTCCAGCAGAGGGTTGGCAGCAACAATCTGATCCTCAAGTGTGACCTGCAAGAAGATATTATAGTTATATGAGCTGAACTTGCAATTTTTGTTTCCTGTCACAAATAGTTTGATCCTAAATAATAAATACATCTGCATTTTGCCACAAATAGTTTCCTGTCGCAATAATAGTTTGATCCTAGATAATAAATCTACCTGCATTTTGCCAGGTGTTGGCTCAGCCTTCTTAGCTACAAGAGCTGCAATTGTTGCAAAGTACTGGATGACACATTTGCGGTTGTAAATGGCCGCCGGGCCGTACTGCTCCATCTCCACGTCTGTGCTCATGGTGGCACTTTAATGGTGACTGAAAATATGACCGATTGACAAATAAGTCACATGTTTATTATAGAAACCACAATTATTCTCCATCATTCTTGTTTTATGGAATTTACCTCAGCTGATGCAAACAGAAATGATTTGGTATCCTGTGTATGTCAATGTGCTATAAAACAAGGTTAAATGTAGATTAATTCAAGTTTTACATTGTTTTGTAAGACAAATAATTGAAGTAACTGAACACTAAAGCATGCAATTTACTAACATAATTAACATAGATAATAATGCAACAGAGACATTGTAGAGGAATATTTTACTGTATTCTCTTGCTTCCGATGCCTGTCAGTTAGCGCATACGTCCAGAGCTGCTGCTTCTATACACATTTTACACTCCACTCAGTTAGGTAAGAAATGTCTGACACATTGCTGCTTGATATTGATATGGTCAAAAATACATTATTTATCATATTTAATTTTCTACATATGTAATTAACATTTTACAAAGGTTTATCTAAAGTGCATGTACAGTTGAGTTATTTTCTTAATTAAAGGACAAATACAGAATTGTACATTCAAGTATATATCACACTAATTACATTACACTTAAATTGCATCCAATTTTTTTTGAGTCACTCAAGTCCTTCTTTCCTAATACAACAGAAATCTAGCAAAACTATTCTCACAATCAATATTGCTGTGTTTCTTAATGAAAAAAATGATGCCAATGTAATTTGGTTCATATATGTTTAAGGTGATTATGCTCATAAATACTGAGCACACCAGTAATTACCACAATGAATGGCGTAGTTTTTGAGTTATTTATTGCATTAAATGTTGAAGGGAAACTGAAGTTGACACAGTTTATACTAAGCTCATGTGTGTCCTGTTAATTTAATATCACAGCCAGTAATGAGTTTTAAATTTGGAGAAGTCTTGAAATGCCACTGGTGTACAATTACAGGACAGAAACATCTCAGACAGCTGAAATACAATTCACGGTCAGAGTTAATGCCAGACAAGTGTTATATATCGCTCCTGGGAACAGAGTTTAAGAAGGACTGCCAGCTCAGATAATTTAATACCAGAAAACTGTTTGTTATAAATACGATTAATGTGTTTCTGTGAGGAAAAAAATAAACATGCAGTTTTTAAGTTTCAATTTTGTTGTACCGAGTAAGTGATAAATAATTTAAAGAAGAGAAAGCCTGGGATCATAGCCAGAATTTAACATTCATTTCCAAGTTTTGCACATACTTGGCTTAATATTTGTAATCTTACCAGCAGGTCAGGAGGTATTACTGTAGTTGAAAATAAATAAGCAAAGGGAAGGAGGAGTAATCTGTGTTTGGCATAAGACAAAGATATATTTATAGGACACATTTAGATATGTTGTTAACAACATAGCCCAACTTCAGAGAGATTTATCATCTCAACTCATCTATTTAACTTTTTTCATGAAAAAGTATGTGTGTATAGGTAAGGTAAATCCATTTTAAAGTATCAAGTTCAAAATGCTGTGTGTGTTCAGTGTAATTTCTAGAGTTGGTAGAATTTCGAGAAAAATGCAACCAACCAAAACAGGAAAATGACTTTTTTGCTCTGTTTTTTGTTTTTTAATCCCTGATATTACAGAGGAACACATTAATGACAATGCAGCCTAATGTTGTAATGTTTTGCTAGATGTACAGTAGCAAGTGTTTAATGTCTTACTACATTTGTGAAATACAACTATAGTCCTACTGTAGTCCTAGTTTTATGAGCACATGAGTCACTTTAGCTTGCGCTTCTATCTGGAGAAGCACACTGAAATTTCTCAAGTAAGATAGAGCCAATAACTCTCCCTTAGGAAACACAATATTATACTGTACTGTACTATCACCTGCTACCTATGGCCACACAAAGCACATACATTTGACTAAATTCCCGTTCTTTTTTATTAAAAAAAACATTTTACAAATACAGTCATTAGGCGTCTCTGATACAAAGCCTTACACTCTTAGGAGACAAAGAGAAGTTCCCTTTATCACAGTAAGTGTGAGGTTATGGTTTACTCTGAAATCAAATACGCTGCCACAAAGACAGATCTGAGGCCAAGCACTGTTAGATCCTCCTGGGTAATGACCTGTATGAGAATGACTACTGATCACTAACCGCGTGACGTTAACCAGTCCGGCATTTTGGATATGTGACAATGTATGATGAAGTGAATAAAGTCCCGGTCACACAGGCCTTGAGACTGGTGGACCCATGATAGATGTGCACTTGTAACAGTTTATGCGAAAGACTCAACTGCAGAATGCACTAAAAGTTCAGTCAGTTTAACAAACAATTTCAAGATGATAGTTTAGTATTTTGCTGCAGTTCAGTAATATTATTGTAATAATAATATTCAAGTAAAGGATTTCATGTCTCTTTTCTTCACGGGACCAAGTCCAGTTAACACAGAGTTCTGGGTCAGGTGAGTGTTCTCCAGGTTACAGGGTCACATAATCAGATTCTGATTTCACAGGTTAAGACACTGGTAAGTTCTTGTCAATTTCCACACGTATGGATCCAGGGAAAGAAACAAGTGGAGTGAAGCACTGAGGTTTTATACTGCAGGTAAGTGTAAATGTGAAACAGGTGTGCCAGCAGAGCCTGGGGCACCCATGCCCATGTCTGGGAGCAGGTAAGCAGAGTCAGTATTGCTCATGCCCACATACATGTTAGAAGAAGAGGTGGATAGAGGAGAAGGAGGAGACAAAGAGAGAAGGACCATAACATGTACACCCTTAACTAGAGCTAAAACAATCACTTAATTGACAAAAAAATTAGTAATAATTAAGCTTATGCACAACTTCAATAATGAAAACCAGTGTTCACTAACTGTATTCCTGAAGGTTTGGGCTGCTGTTCTGCCCGTCACTTCCCAAGCTGCCAAACTAAGTTCTGTCATCATCACTCTGTTTCAATAATTTTCTAACCCACTTTCAATGAGCCAGTTAACCTCTGTCCTCTGTGGTTTAAATGTGAGTGCTTTTCTGTCATTTTCTGTCACTAATGAGATGATGGATGGTGTCCTGGGGAATATCCTCCCAGATCTGGACCAGGGCATCATTGAGCTCCTGGACAGCCTGAGGTGTAAACTGCCAGCGTCAGATGGACTGAAACATAATGTCCCAGACCCACTGCACCAGCGTAGGGTCTGACAGTGGGTCCAAAGATTTAATCCTGATACCTAATGGGAGTCAGGGTGCCATTGCCTAGCCTGTAGGGGTTTGAGCATTCCAGTCCCAGTCATGCAGAACAATGTTACAGGCAGCATAATGTTTTCCATGGCTTCCCCAGACCCTTTCACATTTGTCACATTTGCTCATGGTGAACCTGCTCTCATCTGTGAAAAGCACAGGGCACCAGTGGTGGACCTGCCATTTCTGGTAGTCAATGGAAAATGCAGCAGTGGCCTGCTAGAAGTCATTTTACAGGGCTCTGGTAATGCTCATCCTGTTCCTCCTTGCACAAAGGATCAGACACCGGTCCTGCTGATGGGTTACGGCTCTTCTATGGTGCTGTCCAGCTCTCCTAGAATAACTGCCTGTCTCCTGGAATCTCCTCCATGCTCTTGAGACTGTGCTGGGATACACAACAAACCTTCGGGTAATGAAATTCATTGATGTGCCATCCTGGAGGAGTTGGAATGCCTGTGCAATCTCTTTAGGGTCTAGGAATCGCCTCATGCTACCAGTAGACGCTGACCCTAGCCAAATGCAAAATTAGTGAAAAAAACATTCAGAAAAGATGAGGTTTTGGAGGTTGTCTCATTGTTGCCCCTCTAGTGCACCTGTTGTAATTTCATTAACACCAAAGCAGCTGAAACTAACAACTTCCCCTGCTACTTAACTCACCAGATCAATATCCCAGAAGTTTAATGCTATACTCAGATTAAAAAGTGTTCCTTCAATTTCTTTTTCAGCAGTGTATTTTCATCTTTCGCTTTCTCTTTCTCCACTGCAAGAACCTAAAATAATGAAAATGTCTGTTAGTTGCATCCCATCTACACTAACATTGGGATTGAAAACATCTTAAACAATTCTAGACTCTCATCTAGCTTCATGAGGTGTCTCATAAAATTGAACCTTGTCCCTAAATTAACACATAACTATCAATTAAATATTCTATAAATATTTTATTTCCAGTTAGCTGTCTGGACTGTTTTCATTGGCTTTGACACTATCAATTGTAAAAATGAATGTGTACCTGAACTTTGAGTTTTGAATATTTAAGCAGACTTTATAGTTATAATGTACATGACATGCTATACAATTTATAATAAAAAAATCAAAATAATTAAAATGAAATCACTGCAACCCCCACCCCCCCACCCTCACCCACGCCGCACAACTTTAAAACTGATCACTGACAAAGGTTTAGATTTCCTTTTCCTTCTATTATCTATGTGTGCTTAAGGTAAAAATGTTTACTTGTAACACCATTAGCCTATGTACATACGTAAGCCTTCCATTTGCTTTTACAAAAATACATAATCAACTTTAAATCTCTTTACATTTAACATGAGATGTGCTGTGGAGGAGGTATCAGATTTTGTGATGACAATGTATATTTTATTTGATGACTTGCCACATTTTCAGTTGGGTTTAGTGTACAGCACGTTCAAAAATAGAACGGAACCAGCGAGTGTGGCCTTATGTGTCAGTAAGCATAAACAGATGACAGAAGCTTCTGGAGCACATATATGGTACTCCATGTTTCTCTGAAGTAGCTGATTTAATTAGTAATGTATGACTTATTTTAAAATGTGGCAGACACAGCTATTTGTGTATCAAATTAATTTAGAATGTATTGCTCATACAGAAAGTGTTTGAAGAAACCTTTAGGTGATATACATGTTTAAGCGTTGCTTTCTTACGGTAACAATGGAATTTTGTTTGTAAGGCTTTCTGTACTGTCCATGTTTGGCAACAGTTCAAAAATGCTTTGCTTCAAAGAAGGCATAGTATGGCATGCTTAACTTATAGTCAGTATGTTTAAATATTTTTCTCAGGTTTCACTTAATTTCAGAGCAACAGGAATGAATGATTTAGAGATGATTAACTTAAAAAGTTATATTCGGGATATTTCGGGATCATAATGGTATTCCATCAGTACCTCAGTTGGATATTCACACTTGCACTGCTTTGAAATTTAAATTCACTTTCACAAGCTAACTGTGGATTTCTGTCTCTTTTTTTTTAATCTTTTCTTTTTTTGACTTGTCTTTTTCAGCAGTGACTGAATTAGTATTCAGTAATGCAGCTGTGGGAAGCTCACTATCCAGACAAACAGAGTTCATTTGGTCCTTTTATTTTCAACCCATGTACTGTTCAGTCTGAATGATTTTTTTGTAATTGCACATAGTACATAGCATGTTCAGTTTAATTTGATTTTGAAGTAGAGTGTATTGGGTTTTTCCTAATATGTATGTATATCTGTAGGCACAACCGTTAAAAGTCCCAGAAACATAAAATCTGTGTATACTATTTTATATAATTTAGATGAATATAATGTAATTTATTCTTGAAAGATGAACAATTCTGTTTTTATCCATCGCCAGTATATGATGTCAGCTGCTCACTGGGTTGAGCAGGTGACATCATATACCAAAAGGTTGCTGCAGGAGCCCAGATCTGATTGCACTCTAGGCCAGTTCCTGGGTGCCAGTCCTCAACTTTTCCTGCCTCAATTCCTGCCTACTCTACTGTCCTGTCAAAAAGAAATTTAATAAAAGCATTCTGTATCTACAAATGAGATTTAATTCATGTTATGTATAATACTGAAAGTATTTTTTAATTGTTAAAAAAAGGTTGATAGCTCTTATTATCCAGTCATTTGTATAAGTGATGTGACAGTGGGAATAATTGTGGTTAATATTTTGCCTATTACTTATGCTAAATGATGGCTCTTATTTTCTGCTCTGTAAAATGTGGTACCTTTTAAAGATAAAGCTAACACTAGAACACTAGGAGGAACACTCAGCAGACGTGTGGCTCTCATTTGACAGTACAATGTCCTATAAGTAGGAATCATGTGTTGAACACTGTATTTCCAGGTGTGACTTATGTAGAATAGAGAGAAAATAATAACTAACAAATACAATTAAATCATAATGAAAGAGTTTATTGAATTAATGCATCACAAGCAGTCAGTTCAACAGCTGGTTCATATTTTATGAACACTGTCAAAAGGTTTCAAAAGGATTTCTCTTATTCAGCACTTTCACCCTGGAAAAATCATGAAAAATACAATTATTCAAGACATACAGAATTAACAACATATGCACAAGATTCACTACTCTCTTCTTCCTCTTCTGACTACCTCACTGTGCTACTATATATATATATATATATATATATATATATATATATATATATTCAGTATATCTGGTACATAACTCTCTTAACTCAATATTTGGTATATTTGTTACTTTTATTTATTCCCCTGTAAGTCCTTGTGTTTGTTTGTTATGCATATACATACTGGTTTTACAGTATTTTTCTTATTTTCTTGTTTGTTTTAAGGCACTGAACTGTGGCAGATGCTACATTTTCATCAAACTCCATGTTTGATGACAATAAAAGCTTTCCATTCTATTTCTATTCTATTCTACAATTTATCCCATGTAGTTTTGCACAAGCATCTGCACCTTCAATCAAAGGCGCAAAATACTAGCAAACAAATACTGTACTGAACACTAAAAAGATCTTATATCAAACAACACCAGTGAAGAAAGTGAAGAAAATTTTGTGTAAAATGTCATAACATAAATTACCTTTCCAGCATCACGGCTCTTTGCTCTGAGTTTGTTGACCTGAGATTCAGCAATGTCAGCACGCTCCTGAGCTTCCTCCATCTCATGCTGGACCTTTCTCAGTCTGGACAGGTGGGTGTTGGCCTGCTCCTCCTTTTCAGTGTTACAGTATGTTGGATTTATTTAAATATTTGATCATATATGTTGGATTGATTTATGTCATTAAGTTGTGTTTCCCATCTATAAAATCACAAAACATTTTACTCACAGCCTCCTCAGCCTGTCTCTTGTAAGCCTTGACTTTGAGCTGCAGCTTGTCCACCAGATCCTGAAGTCTGATCACATTCTT
>JAVDPK010001242.1:304469-353451 GCA_034780415.1 Cichlasoma orientale
TCATTGCCGACTTTGACTCTTGGGTAGCACAGAGCTTTCAGCATATCAGCTGAGTTCAGGCCCAAGAGGTATGCGATTTTATCAGCCACTGATTGATAAACAGAGATTAAGGGCTTTAAGGCAATTGGGAAATGTTCAGCTAGCCTAAATTGCAGTTTAATATTTTGTGAATTAGTAGATTTGGTAAATTTTTACATATTTACCCTCAGTGCCATCAGGTTCAGCCTGCTCCTCACGCTGCTTCTGCTTGAATTTCATGTTACCATGATGCATCACAGCACCGGTCAGCTTGTAGATGCCAGCTTTCTCTTCAGCAGTGAAGCCCAAGATGTCAATGGCAGTCTGCATTGCACATTAAAAGATAATAATTAACATCTGTGATAGTTTTGTCATGCACATATACTTTTGAAGCCTGAAAACAATTATCAGCTGCGTCTTTACATCTGTTGCAATGAACTCCTCCACATCATTGATACTCTTGACAGTCACTTCACCCTGACTGATCATTGGGTAGTCAAAGGGGTTTGTGGTGATCAGAAGAGCCTCTGAAAGATCAGAAGAAATGCATAAATAAATGTTATTAAACTGCAGTTAACATTCCATGTTCTGTCAATACCTACCCAGGAGCTCAGGCTTGTGGCCCGTCATTAGCTGATAGAAAATATGGTAGCTCCTCTCAGCAGACAACTGGAAGGTGACACGGGACTTCTCCAGCAGATCTAAGAACAGCAATTCAATAACAATTCAGATAACAATGTGCAGCATGCATAACATCACACGGTGACAGTGAACAGAATGTAAAAAGAAATCTTACATGTTTCAATATCAGCTGAGGCCAGTTTGCCAGTGGTTCCAAAGTGAATTCTGATGAATTTACCCTAAACATATCAGATTTAAGTTAACAGTTATATTGATAGTTTGCTTTATTGTGTTATTCTTTGCTGTTTCAGCACTTACAAAACGAGAGGAGTTGTCATTCCTCACAGTCTTGGCATTACCGTATGCCTCCAGCAGAGGGTTAGCTGCAATGATTTGATCTTCTAGGGAGCCCTAGAAAAATTATGTTACAACATATTTTGTATATTGTAAAGAAATACTATACGGACAATTCCCTGACTACATTTTCAAGGAAACACAGTTATACCTGCATCTTGCCAGGTGTAGGCTCTGCCTTCTTGGAGCCAGCCATTGCAATTATTGCAAAGTACTGGATGACACGCTTGGTGTTGACAGTCTTTCCTGCACCAGATTCTCCGCTGACGGAAGAAAGAGATGACTTGAGTTTCATTGTGTCTTTTTTTATATCTTGCATTCAATTATTTGGATATTACTCACGTGATAAGGATAGACTGGTTCTCACGATCTGAAAGAAACAATACCACACACGGTCAAAATACTTGAAAAAACTCATAAAATGTGCTTTGCCTTGTTTTGTGTGCCATGTCCATTTGTATATTTGTATACATGTATATTAATATGTTACATATGTCCTTTTCTTAAAATAAACTTACCAGTGAGCATGAACTGATAGGCATTATCAGAGATGGAGAAGATGTGGGGTGGAGCCTCAACTCTCTTTTTGCCCCTGTATGCCACGACAACCTGAGCATCATACACAGGAAGCCACTTGTAGGGATTCACAACGACACAGAAAAGGCCGGAATAAGTCTGGAAAGTGAATTAAGTCCACAAATGTTATCGTGTCCGTACATGACAGCAATGTCATTTCAATAAGTGCTCCCCACTACAGAACAGTAGAGAACAGAAAACACAATTATTAAATGCTTGTATATTGTTCATTTGAAATTTGCTCTGATATAAATATGTTAAACACTAACATAGATCATCCATGATGCAAAACGCTCTTTGAGGTTATACAGCACGGCGGGCTCATTGAGATGAGTCATCATGGCCATGTCCTCAATTTTGTCAAACTTTGGAGGATTCATGGGGTGGATGTCGTCCTCTTTTACAGTGAGCGTCTTTATAGGAAAAACAATAAAACAAACAAAAACAAGAATGAAGTATATTAAGAAATATATAAAATTGATCTGATCTGTTTTCCCAAGAAAGTTTAAGGGTTTCATTTTTTTAGCACTATTCACTTACCTTTCCTTTAAGTGTCTCAACTGTGGCTTTGCCACCCTCTTTCTTGATGAGTTTCCCCTTGACATACATCTCTTCAGGTTCAACCACAAAGTAGGCAGTTTTTGCATCAAATGGAGCAGTCTGGGCCTCAATCCTCTCCCTCTCTGGCTTTCGGAGATAAATGGCCGCAGGGCCATAGGCCTCCATCTCTGCGTCTGTGCTCATTTTGGCACTTTAGTGGAGACTGACAAAAGGAGGAGTTAGAATTACTTTGAGCACATTTAATTCCAAATGATTTTAATTTACTATTTTGGGAAATATTTTTAACTAATTATTATCATAACAATTTGGGAATTGTGTTATTGAAGACACATCTCACCTCAGTTTATCCCTACTGAGTGGCTCAGATCTGTTGTTATCTGAAGATGCTTTTGAAGAAAAATAGAGATTATAATGGAAGAGGACACAAACTCAACATATTTACACTTCTATGACCTACAGAGCCAACAGCAGTCACATTGCATACAATTTTGGCCAAGCAATTTTTCTTGGTCCCATAAATTCTAACTCTTTTCAAAGACTCACTAATACATTCAAAAAAATATTGATTGTTAAAAAAATAATAATCACTCAAATTCATTCTAGTTGATTGCTAAATCAATTATTAAGTTATTGCAAGAAGACAGCATTTGATATTTCCTTTCCTTGAAGAGTACTACATGGGAAAATAGAACAAATGGATACAGTAAGTTTGTAAATTTGAGATCAGCAAACACACAAGCACTGACCTGTTGAGGATGCCTGTCAGTTCTTTGAGCAGACTGAAGCGGTTGCTTTTATACAGGCTGGAACAGCTTGGTCAGCAGCAGTCTGCCTCTCGATTTGGTCAAGCATCCCTGTCATTTTAAGACCCATCTTGCGGCATCATATGTTTGCTCAGCTTTTTATGTTCCAGATTTTATCGTGCTTAACTAACAAAATTGTTTTAATACAAGAAATGAAAAAAAAAAGTTAATCAGTCAAGCATGATCAGAATTTTATAGCAGTAAAAGTGAAACTGAACATAAATAAATGGGCAAATTCAAGTTCCTTTATTGCGTGGGACATTGTATATATGTTTTATGTTATCCTCGCTGAATGATCAAATCATAACTATTTAGAAAACATGTAAAGAATCGATCAAGGGAGTTGTGCCCTGACTTTCCTTTTTAAGCCCATTAACTCTTTGCCCTTAGAAAGATGCATTGAAATGTCATTGGTATTGAGTGTCAGAGCTTGTCCACATTTCAGATATTTAAAAATTTACAGTAAAATTTAGTGTTGTTCATGTTTCTGAGCATTAAAAACAAAACAAGTAAGTGTTGTAACTTTGAACCAATCAAAGAAAATACATTCATTTTATAGAGAATGCACTTTCTCGTTAGTAATATTTTGCAATTTATTTTACAGATAAGCACTGGTCACAGCTTTAATTTGGCTCATAAAACATAAGAAAGTCAGTAATGTCTAAAGTATGCACTAAAATATATGCTGTGCAATGAACATCAGTTTTTTAACCACAATTTTTAATAATATAATATAATCATCATCATAATAATAAATTGTTTACTCAAATAAAATTAGAGTCTGACTTATTTGAAAAAGATTTTTATTGTGAGAGGCTGTCACTACTTACCCACACTATTAAACATGTTCTGAAGTACGAATGGGAATTAATTTTGGAGAAGCATCCATGTGGTGCTGGTATACAGTTGCAGTACGCTGGCACATCTATCCGAGTGGGACTTATTATAGGTCTTATCTCAGCCTGGTTGGGTAATGTTCTTCTAGTCCTTATAAGGCAATGTGTAATACCACTTGAACTTTAAGGAAAAGGCCTTACATTCAGTTTTATTAGAGGACTATGAGATGTGCCAGTGTCCTGCAACTGTATACCAGCACCGCTTGGGTGCTTCTCCAAAATGAATTTCCATTCCTGGCTGTGAACATGTTTAACAGTGCGGGTAAGTAGAGACAACCTCTGTCAAAGATCTTTATCGTTAGGCTACATTTGAGGTTGTTGCTGTTTTGGAAACTCCGTGTCCTTGAAAAAGGTGACTCTCATTTTGAGAGTCCTGAAAACAACTGCCCAAATGCCTCTCAGAGGAATTACATCTCTTCACAGTTTTAAATATTTAACCTGACAAAAAACTGTATCATTTTAACTGGGTTCACAACAATTTATGTTTGAGATATTAATCACATATTTATTGAACATCTCTTTGTCCCATCTATTTGAGCACCTGTGCTGAAGCTATAAGACCTGTCAAGGGTTGCCATATCCCACTTTCACTGTACGGAGGTCTTTTGTCTGAAAAATATGAGCAAATGTGAACAAAAGCTATAAAATATTGTGACATGTTTACTTGTGTAAAAAATGATTAACTGGCTGATATGCCAGTTAATAAATCTATTAATTGGCATATCCACAGACCCCAAAGGTAAAACTTTTCAGTAACTTTAAAGGTGACCAATCTAAATGCAGCAGACAGGTTTCCTCACTCCTTGTAAATTCATATTAGATACTTTAAGTACAAACTGAAAAATTACATTTGAACTATATTTCTTTATTTAATCCATTTATTCCTTGATTGAACAAAAGGTCATATTGAGACCATGTTGTCTATCTACTTTTGTACTGAAAGACAAATAAAGTTTAACGGTAGTAGTAATTTGGTTTGTACTTAGAATAAAGGCTGTTGTTTTTATGAAAGAAAAGTAGGCCTATATATTTTTATTTTACACAATTTGCAACATTTGTTTTTTAACTTTTATAAAATAATAGAATAGTGATAAGATTTTCTTCAGATGACTTTAGATTACATAACTAATAACATTTTCAAAAGAACTACGTTAACATTTTGCTAGATGGTATTTTCTTGCAGTAGTTTATTCCTGGGGTCCATAGAGACCCAAGTTGGTAATCATTTTACAAATGCACAGTAAAATATTGCTATAAGATAGCCTACAGTGCGGCTGTCTCTAATTAGAGCCATAATGACCTGCTAATGTTTTGCATTGTACATATTTCAGGACTAACATTTGCCTTGTGCTGACAGAAAACATGCCACCAGCAGAACTTGGTCTACAGCCATTTAAAGAAAACAGTTACACTGATTGTTGAAAGAAAAAGACTAAAATTTACACCTATAGCTCACCACTTTCCCAGATAGTTAAAAAAACAAAAAAAAAAACAAACTACAGTCATTCCAGTTGTAGTCATTCATGCGGATAAAAATTTCCTAGCTTTTACATGTACCAGTCATTTAATTTTTATGTTTATGTGTTTTATATTTTATGTTTAAGCCTAAATTCCAGATAAATTACGAAAACGTTTGACTTAAGATATAGATTTTATACGTAAAGAAAGTATAAAAATGTCTTTCAGGGACGACGTACACAACAGCACTTGCGAACTACAAACATTCCTTCGTTTGTAGTTCTTTGGCGACTTGCGCATGCGTACTCTGCCTCCGGAAGTTCCAGTGAAGGCTGCACGCCTTGAGTACGCAAGCTAGTGTTAGCTTGCTAAAGTTAGCAGAATTTCTATCCGGAACAGTCGTCTTTTCTGTGAAGAAATGAAAACATTAAACGGACAAAGTGATGTCATATTTGTAAGTTACACTATACCGTATATTGTACAGCATATTTATCAGTGTTTATTGATAGTAGGCGTTAGGTAGCGAGAATGAACTTTCTCTCCGATTCCGAGCTCATTTATCAAAACTTCCACATTAGCTAGAATACAGTGATAAAGTATAGCCAAATACAACTGTGCTTAGACTTTTAAAATCCTGAACTTATCATTATTTCATGAGTTACTAACAATGAAAAGCACCACTATATTAACACTGTGCTGTTTGATTTCTGGATGATAGGAGGACGACGATCTACCTTATGAAGAGGAGATCATTAGGAATCCATATTCAGTCAAGTGCTGGATGCGTTACATCGAATTCAAACAGAATGGACCCAAATATACTCTCAATATGATATATGAGCGGGCTCTGAAAGAACTGCCTGGCAGGTAACTAACAAGGGAACGTTACAAAGAAAGCTATAAAGCAGACAGCTACGGATTTCTCAATCTCTGCAGATTATACATTATTGTATAAGATCTTGTGCAGAAACTATTTCCCCAGTGTCTAACTGCCTTCCCCACTTCTTTTTCAGCTATAAGCTGTGGTACAATTATCTGAGAGAGAGGCGAAAACAAGTTAAAGGGAAATGTATCACTGAACCAGGCTATGAAGAAGTCAATAATTGTCATGAAAGGGCACTAGTGTTCATGCACAAGGTAATCCTTCCTATAGATCTTAATGCTTTGCCACTTGACTCTTAATAATAATAATAATATATTTTGTCTGCGGGAACTTTGCTTGAAACTAACTACTTGTCTTTATTTAAACTAGATGCCTAGAATATGGCTGGATTACTGCCAGTTCCTTGTGTCTCAATGCAAGATCACAAGAAGTCGTAGAACATTTGACCGTGCGCTTCGAGCCCTTCCTGTAACTCAGCACCCACGCATCTGGCCTCTGTATCTCCGCTTTGTCCGTAACTTGCCCTTGCCTGAGACCGCCATCCGAGTGTACCGCAGGTACCTTAAGGTGAGAGCATACTGCACAACTTCAGGTCCACGCAGCAGTTGTCATTTAAGATGTCAAAGTGATTTCTGATTTTACAGATTAATGTATTTGGACACTTTCACAGTTGTCACAGTGTGCTTGATGTGTGTGAATGTATTCTATGTTGGAAATGCTGCCTGTAGCCTCTTAGCCAGGTCAAATACAATGGATTTTCTCTTTCAGTCTTTGACAGTGTTTTACTAATTATCCAAAAGGCCTCACAAGGATTCAATAAAGAGCTCTAATGTTGATTAAGAAACATTTAAAAGATGGACACATTTCCCTATAGTCCTATTCATACTACATATAGCATTATTGATAAGGAATGCTGTCACTAGATTATTCTATGAAAATATTTCTGCATGTATGTTTATTGTCTTTCACATTTAGTCTTCTCTTGATACCTTATAGCTTTCTCCAGAGAATGCAGAGGAATACATAGACTACTTGCGTTCTATTGGCCGCTTGGATGAAGCTGCGGTACGACTAGCAGCTGTCGTCAATGACGAAAACTTTGTGTCCAAAGAGGGAAAGTCTAACTATCAAGTAAGATGGCATTATCATGCCAGACACCTTTCAACACGTCCCTCTTTTAAGCTAAGTGGAAAAATTGTAAAAATGTTTTTCTTCTGTTTTTCTGTTTTTGGACAGCTCTGGCATGAGCTGTGTGATCTGATCTCCCAGAATCCTGACAAGGTGACCTCTCTGAATGTAGGAGCCATCATCCGAGGAGGCCTCACTCGCTTCACAGACCAACTTGGAAAACTTTGGTGCTCTTTAGCTGACTATTACATCAGGAGTGGCCACTTTGAGAAAGTGTGTTTCCTCTGACAAGCGTCAATTTTTATACTTAGTGCAATTAACTAACTTAAAACACATTTCTTTTTTATATCAAGTTATTTAGGTTGACTCATTTGCATTAACATTATTTGTTGTCTGTGAGTTTGTCCAACTGTGGCCACACATATTTTTATTTTCTCAGGCACGTGATGTGTATGAGGAGGCCATCCTGACAGTAGTCACTGTAAGAGATTTCACACAAGTGTTTGATAGTTATGCACAGTTTGAGGAGAGCATGATCGCCGCTAAGATGGAGACTACGGCTGAGATGGGGCAGGATGAAGATGGTATGTATGTGTGCATCTCTTAATATTGATAACACTCTTTGTTTTGTCGTGCATGCATTACTGTCTGTTCCTCTCTACCCAGATGACATAGACCTGGAGCTAAGACTGGCCCGCTTTGAGCAGCTCATAGCCCGGCGGCCCCTCTTGTTGAACAGTGTACTCCTGAGGCAGAACCCTCATAATGTCCATGAGTGGCACAAGCGAGTAAAATTATATGAGGGAAATCCACGACAGGTGAGTTTTAAGTATTTTTCTAAATGCCGTTTTTACTGGCACTGTGCAAAAGTCATAATGTGTAAATTTCACAAAAAACAAACAAAGGGATGAAACTTCCTTCATATAGTAAATTACTAATAAATAACCCTATTCTCTGCAGATCATCAACACATACACTGAGGCAGTACAGACTATTGATCCAATGAAGGCCACAGGGAAACCTCATTCTCTCTGGGTTTCCTTTGCTAAATTCTATGAGGAAAATGAGCAGCTGGACGATGTAAGTCAATATTCAAACCGTATAAACTTCAGATTCTTTTTTATTATTATTATTATTTATTTCAGTTTATTTACTAACTGTAACTCAGGCCAGGACGATCTTTGAGAAGGCTACCAAGGTGAACTACAAGCAGGTGGATGACCTCGCTGCGGTGTGGTGTGAATACGGAGAGATGGAGCTCCGTCACGAGAACTATGAACAGGCACTACGCATACTGAGGGTAACAGACTTGTCACATTACTGTTGCAAATAATAAAATGTATCATGTACACTGTGCACCTGATCAATTGTGCAACCATGTTTAGGAAGATGTAGTGAGCATCATTTGTTGTTTGGGAGTATCTAGTGGCCAGGTTAAGAAACAACAAATCTTGCAAACTAGTTGTTTATTTAAATGTCCATTTAAAAGTCATATTTTAGAAAGCAACACCCGGTAACTGACACAGTAGAGATATTAAGCTACAAGAAGAGGAAACATTTAGTGTAGACATTTGACATGTCGATTGCTCTCTCTGAACCTTTTATACATTGCACTGACGTTGCACTTGTGTTTGCGTGAAACAAAGCCATGTGCGAAGCCATATAATTGGTTGCATAATTTTTTAAAAAATGAAACATTTACATATTTGTATTTATTTAGAAAGCAACAGCAATCCCATCCAAGAAAGCAGAGTACTTTGATGCTTCTGAGCCCGTCCAAAACAGAGTCTACAAATCCTTGAAGGTCTGGTCTATGCTGGCAGACTTGGAGGAAAGTCTTGGCACTTTCCAGGTATGTTCAATAACTTTCTGTAAGCCTCTACTTTCTATGGCTCTAGACCAAAATATATACATCACATGGCAGATACACTTATATATTTGAAATTGGTCTAAGAATCATCACCTCTGTCTTAATGTTTAGTCAAAGCCTTCCTCTTTTTCTCCACAGTCTACGAAAGCAGTTTATGACCGCATTATTGATCTCCGCATCGCCACGCCACAGATCGTCATCAATTATGCCATGTTCCTTGAAGAGCACAACTACTTTGAGGATAGCTTTAAGGTAACAGTGTGTAACTAATTAACTAGACCACCGTTAATTTTCAAAATACCATTCTTCCTTGCTGATTGTAGTACACTTTTTTAATTACTTTATTAATGTTTTTTTTAGGCATATGAGCGTGGTATCGCTCTCTTCAAGTGGCCAAATGTTTATGACATTTGGAACACTTACCTCACCAAGTTCATTGATCGGTATGGGGGCAAGAAGTTGGAAAGGGCCAGAGATTTATTTGAACAGGCCCTGGATGGCTGCCCAGCCAAATTTGCTAAGAGTAAATATCTTTGCTTGAATTCCATTGACAAATTTTGTATATTACAATTGTGCTTTTTTTTTTCTCAATTATAAAATGTACTGAACCACAATGACTTTCTTTTCAGCTATTTATCTATTGTATGCCAAATTGGAGGAGGAATATGGATTGGCACGGCATGCCATGGCTGTCTATGAAAGAGCAACACAGGCAGTAGAAACTGAGGAGAGACATCTCATGTTTAATATCTACATCAAGAGAGCAGCTGAAATTTATGGAGTTACATATACCAGAGCAATCTACCAGAAGGCTATTGAGGTACAGTAGCATTTTCCTACCTCTTTATTTGGCAAATAAAAAAATCTAGAGAGCAGTCACCCTCTAGCAGAAAGATTACATTATTCTTGGCAAGTTGTTCATAATAATGGTATTTTTTTTTAAATATATGCAAACATCCTGAGATGTTATGTACTTAATATACACGAATAACTTTACATACTGTTGGACTAATTAAACTTCCCATCAGTTGTGTGCTGATAATCTGTTTGCCATCAATACAATTCATCGGTTGCATCCCTAGTTTTGTTAAATGATTCTATGCAGTGTTCATACAGATGGTCATTGTATGGATTTTCCATTTGTTTATCCAGATCCTTCCCGATGAACATGCAAGGGACATGTGCCAGCGTTTTGCTGACATGGAGAGTAAACTTGGTGAGATTGATCGGGCAAGAGCAATCTACTCCTACTGCTCCCAGATCTGTGACCCCAGGGTGAGTTGCTCCACCCCTTGCAGTCATTCCTTCTACATTTGCTTCATTGCTGTTTATATTTTACAGTCCGTCTTGAAATGTTTACTTAACCTTTCAGGTGACAGCTAATTTCTGGCAAACCTGGAAAGAATTTGAGATCCGCCATGGAAACGAGGACACCATTAGAGAGATGTTGAGGATCAAACGAAGTGTCCAGGCTACATACAACACACAGGTCAACTTTATGTCCTCTCAGATGCTGAAGGCCACAACAAGCTCCACAGGCACTGGTAGGAGAAGTTGGACTAACTTATAAGTGTATTCCATTTAGACCTAGTAACATGCCTTGTATGAGTTAGATATTTTTTTTCTTTTTGTTTAACTTTGTGTTTTTTTATCTATTTATTTAACAAATGTTTCTGCATTTGTCCAACCGTTTGTTTTTGGTGTTTAGTGTCAGATCTTGCTCCAGGCCAGATGGGAATTGATGATATGAAGATGTTGGAACAGAAAGCACAGCAGCTTGCTGCAGAGGCAGAGCAGGACAAGCCTAAGCCCAAAGAGAAGATTCTCTTCGTCAGGTTCGTGTTTCATCATTTTTTAACCCGAAGTTAAAACCTCAAGTTCTTTTTAATATAACAGAATTTAATCTTCCAAAGGAAATCGAGACACAAATCCTCTTTACTTTGTTCACTTACGCAGGAGTGACACTTCTCGCAGTGAGCTGGCAGAACTTTCCAAACAAGCCAATCCCGATGAAATAGACATTGACGATGATGAGGATGATGACGATGAAGACCAAGGACCGGATGGTGAGTGACAGACGCAACATGTTTTAAAATGTTTGCTGTAAGCGTTTACATAAAGATATGTTAATTATGAAAATTAATTTTTTCCCTCTTGGCCTTACAGAGGTGCAGCTTGAACAGAAGAGCGTCCCTACAGCTGTTTTTGGAGGGCTCAAAGATGACTGAACAATAATTCCCTCAAACTTATAATTTTGAGTTCTGATCTCTGTTGTTGTCATTCAGCTGAACCATTCATAAATGTCTAGCTTTATTCACTTGTAGTTAATAGTTTGACAAGTGTGGGGAAAAAACAGAATGGCAGCACTTGTTTGTTTTCTTTGTAGATTTGTGTGGTTTCTTATACAAAGATGTATAACTTTTGACCACATGGTGTCAGTCTTTCTTAAACTTGGGGCTCGATATTCATGCAGTTGTGTTTGCATTATGAAATACTTATTTGTGGTAAAATGATGACTGTAATTGAAACCTGATGTAGTTGGACTTTTTTTTTTTTTTTTTTTTTTACAAAATGTAAGAAACAGTGAAAATGCTTCTGTTAACCCATTAAATGCAAAGATCTTTCTCTAAGTTCTGCCCTAGGATACATGAGGGAGGAGCATAGTTTTGTCAGCAGAAAGCAGTCATTTGCGAGTGGAGCATTCAAGCGTGGCATTGTTGGCTCGAGGGTCACCGGTAGGGTGTTTTGTAATGCCGGGATTTTGCTAAACACAGTTTGTAGACAAATGTCACTATCCAAATCTTTATGCTCAAGTAGTACATACGCACTTCAACAGTTTCTACACCTATGTAATAAAAGGATTTTATATGTTTTCAGCAAACAAATACTGATTCCTTAGAGTTGGGTTTTTTGTGATAACTGCAGGATTGCTGGACTAATTGACTTTTAAAGTTTGTAGGTATTGGTATTATTGAGGGTCTACTCGTGATACATCTGTTTTCATATTGCCACACCCTTGACAGTACTTTTCAGTTATACACTAGCAGCTCTGGCTGTGACAAACTGAATGTCTAGAAGTGCAATTGTGATAAATATTTTTTTAAACTGCAGTAACATTCATCTGAAATATTTAACTGAAAGATGGGCTAAACTGTTTGCTACATTTGCAACCAGGTATAAGCACTCTGTGATGCCCCAGGAATGACTTTTATGATGAAATACATCAATGTTTGATAGAAAAGGACTTGTGCTTTTAATTTGCTGCCACCCTAGCTAAAGAGTTAAATATTCTGAGTTGGAGGGAAAAGTTCTGACTGGGAATTATTGTTTCTTTTATAATTAGATTAAAATAGCTGAGCAGTAATCCTCTTTCAAAGTTACTGCAGCGGGGAACTTGAAAGGCTCTGGGAACTTGGCGCATCATATGACGAGGCACTCTTAAGATTTGTTTTCCAGTGTGGATGGCAGCAGGAAACAGGACTTTAAAAACAAATGGAAAGAAAATCCCTTGAGTCTCATTATGAGCATCTAACAAAACAATTTTCCAAAATGAATTATACCTTTTTATTTAAAAAAAACAAAAACATTTAAATAGATTACCAGTATGTTCTGTTTCTTTTTTGTGTGCCAGTTGCTTTAAAGAGGCAATAAGGTTAAAATGACTATACAGTAATCTGTGGATGGATCTGCAGATATATTACACTGCTGCAGCTCTTTGTAAGTCGATAGTTAATTGATGAGGTCTTGATATGAATAGTAGAGCTATATTTTTTCTAAAATTTTATGACTTCCATTACTTTTGTATGTTAATGGACAATTCAGGGGAACAAAAAAAGAGGTATTTTGAGCTACTTTAGATCTATTAATGCCATCGTTTTCTAAATGTTTGGATAATACATAGACTTAAATGTTCAGGACAGATTTGGAAAAACATTTTGATTAATTTATTTTACCAATTTCTCTGCTTTATATCTGGTCATCAACGAGACGGAGTTTATGACTAAGGAAATAAAACCCAAAATGTTTACAAATGTTTCACATAAAAGCCACAGATGACAATAAGGAAACTAAAGGTAAGGTAAGGCTCTGAGATAGAAAGCCACTATGTTCAAATATTTATGTAAAATTAAATAAAACTCTGTGGACCTACTTTTCTCTGATTATAGTCGGGTCATTTATTTGTACTGATTCTGATTTTGAGAGTGTACTTACAGATTGTAGTGATGGCATATATATATATATATTTATATATATATATATATATATATATATCAGTTGTAGTAAATCTACCTGATGACGCGGCGGTTTTCCAAGGTCATTAGCTGTTTGACTTTCCCACTCAAAAGGTGCCTTTTCATCCACCCACTTGTGTGCCAGCAGATGCACCTGTAGCAAAAGCATCGCCACACCTCTACCTGCTGTAGCTTTCACATGGATGTCCCGCCTCTGTTGTTCAAGCTCATTTTCTATTGGACAGTGGGGTGGGTGAGCGATTCCACTGTGGAGCACCTGGTAGTCAGTCATCGGTAGGACGAAAGTATAGCTGCGTACAGTGAGCTGACAGCACGGCAATGCGGACGAAGAAGGGCAAAAGCGAGGGGAATAGTCCGGTTTATAACAGCCCAGCGGGCCGGGGCTTCATAGGGCAAAATTAAGCAAGGACTTCGCCTTCGAAACCTTCGAGTAAAGGATCTTAGGTGGTTTGGAAGCAGCTCCGAAGCGGATATTTCCTGACAAAAACCTGAACCACATCCGTGTTCCTAGCCCCGGACGTATGGAATTGTCTGCTCTAAGAATGACCGCGTGAATATTTTTATCTGTCTTGTATCCCCTTTTTTTTTTTTTTTTTTTGCCAGCGCCGCTTCCCATTTTTTACAGACTCGCTATGGTGGACTCTCCTACCATGAGGAAGACTTTTGTTGTCCCAGACATAAAGCCATTGGATTTGTATGACTGCACTAAATCAAAAATATGCGCAAGTGTCGGATGGCTGTTGGCAAAGTCCTACGGCAGCACAGGTAGGTTTTAGTTCACACGGCAGACCTGAATGTTATGCACAGAGGTTGTATTTAGATCATTTGTTGACCAACAGTGTGTTTATATGATGTTCAGCAGTGTAGCGAAAAACAGTATACATGGAGGGGAACTGCACTGTGTGTAGTTCAGCGATTTTCAGCACAAAGAGGCGCATATGAAAAGGGGAGCAATGCACTGTATGCATTTTTTGACACTGACACATGTCATTTGTCCTCACTCAATGGGTGGGCACATTTAGAGGTATGTGTGTCACAGAAACGGCCTCCTCCTATAGGCCTTATCACGCTAGCCCATTTTGTCGCATTTCTAGCTGCCAGGCTTCAGTCAGAAATTGCAGGCTACAGTAGCTGCTGGAGATGTTTTTAATCCGGTTACACAGACAGGGCACATGGGGCGTATGTTTTTCCAGTATATCCTTCTTTCTCGTAGTGATGATGACAACCCCCATTACCCACAGTGAACACTGGTTTCTGCTGCATGTAATTTGGATCAAAAGCAGGCCATAGCTCATTGTGCACTCAGAGAAGACTACCAGTGCACTTATGCCATATTATCAGGGGTTTTCTTTCCGTATCCTTAATCAGCAAAATTCAAGAAGCATCTGGGAAACGCTCTATAATGCAAAACACAACCCACAACAAACAAAATGTGTTTTCTGTACTTAACACTTAGCCTATGATAAGACATTGTTTTGGCCTATTTTCTTGAGGCAAATCGTCAGCTTTGACCCTGAGATGATAACATGTCTCTTTGTTTCAGCACTAACCAGCGAAGATTAGACCTTGTGTAGCAGACACCCGACGAACCTTGTAAAGGAAAAGCCTTGATTGTTTTAAAACGGTTTATTTTACTCAGAAGTATCCTACACATAATAATGTAATGATATGTCGCTTTTTTTCCTTTTTTTTCTTTCAAAGATATAGTGGGTACGTGTACTAAAACAAGAACATACATTCTTGTGATGTCCTGGTGTTAAAGGTTAAGGGTTTTTAAATACAGACTACTCATTTTGGTTTAAAATAAGGGTGGGGAAATTTTATTGTAGCAACATGAGTTGCTTACACAGTTTGAGGCAGGCCCCAGGTTTGGGACTCCAGGCTGCAGCCTGTGTGTACTCTGTTAAGCACCTCAACCACACCCTATGGTCAAAGTCACTCAATGCCAAGCTACAGGAATGTAAGGACAAACACTGTTATGATGTAGATGTTTTCTTGTAATCAACTCAATAGCCCTGCTGATGGTAATTTTTTGTGAGGTCAGGATGACATCATCGTGTCCCTTACTAGTAGCCTGGCTCATTAGAACAACAGATAGTCTGGCTCCTGCTTGGCTGTCATCTGGTCTTCAGCCTTTTTAGGTCAGTTATTCTATAGATAACAATAGATGGCATTTTTAATCCCGATCTCTGCCATCAAAAATAGAATTTCCCATGGATGATGTAGCAGTGTGTACATCTTTGCTCATATTTAGCTAGATTATTTGAATAAAAGCTAAGTGCTGACCATTTATGGAAACCAGCAAGCACTTATTGATATAAGATTAATAAATACATAAATAAATAATCTAGTCTAAAATCAGCATCAGTGGTAATGATAATCTTCTTATGAAATCATATTTGTGTCTGCATAACAAATGTTTTAAAGGTGGTAGTAAAATGTCCAGAATGAAGTTCCCTACAAGATAGTTTCACTTTTACCCCAAGCAAACCCCCAGTGTTCGGTTTCCTCTCTCCTTTAGCCAAGGAAACATAGTACTGCATGTTTTAACTAGGAAAGAGCCTGTAGTCATTCTAGTAATTTCCAACTCATAATTCACACTTTCAACATGCTCTGCTCTGCCCTGTGATATTTGGCCATCAGCATTTACTTTTTAATGTCCACCATTACTGGTGACCCGGATAGGGTTCTATTTACATTTGCCCCTTTACATGGAACTTTCCCCTTTTGATACCAAAATGGAAATGTTATAATAGAAGAATCGTAAGGCCGAAATGCTAAATATCTAGTTCTGAAATTCTAGATTCTGAATTTTTGGTGGATGTTAAGAGGTTAACAAGCAATGTAAAACTTTGTTTCTACTATACACTATGCATACGTACTACATACACAAATGAGAGTATTTTTGTATTTTAGAGCCTTAGGCTCATTTTGTAATGCAGTGACTTGTAATTTATGTCTAATATTTTCCATAAAGGGTGAAAAAAATGGTTAGACACAAATGTAATTTATGATTTAGCCTTGAAGTTGAGGTGGGAAATAAGTTGCCAGATCATATGAGTGTGACTCAAGCTGGAGTGGGACAAGAAACTCTTGATTTACCTGTTACAGCTTAAGAACAACTTGCTCTTATACAGTGACAAGTTCAAGGGCATGACACGTGTGCGTTCTGTTGTTGAGGTTTCCTTCTGATCATTGCTAATGTGAGTTATGTGTATTTGTTATCCATCTCTGAATAACTGAAATTCGACCTTGAAAACTAAATGTCTGTTCTGGCCAAAAGTCTCTTTGGAATTGTCCTATGTGTTCTTTTCTTAGCAATGAAACCAAACCACCTCACACCTTGCCCGACTCTTACCACTACAGCAGCATATTACCTTCATGTAGCTACAAAGTTACTAGACCATACTGAAATCCTGTTCGAGTGATTACTCAATCAATGTAACCATGGTGAATCAACAAGGGAGAAGGACCTGAGGAGGATGTTGACTTGCTTTTAATGTTTACTCAGACGGTCAGGATTCCTGTTCACTATATATGAAACTTTTCATGGCAAACCCATTGACACAGTTACCAAGTATGTTTCACAATAAATTGATACCGCAAGAAAAGTCAATCACCACGCTGCGCAGGGATCTCAAAGGTCTGAGTAAGCTTTAGAACAATAGACACATCTAGTTCTATTGGGGACACTTCTGACAGCAGGATACTGGTCCAGTCTTCCAGCATTGTACTGTTAGATGGCAAAACATCCCAAGTATAGTTAAGACTTTCTCTCTCTACAATGTGCTTCCCTGTACACTGGCCCTTTAATGCAGTTTAGATTTGCTGCCCATGCGATAGGATGTATAGGGTTGGTAGAGGTGGGCCTGCGAAGGCATTCGGAGATGGGAGACACTTCACGTATAGTGCCTAAAGTGTGCTTTTTAGAATAGTAATGCAATAGTACAATGTAAACATTAAGAAAGGTTTTATGATAATCTCTCCTTTTCCTGTCAGAAATACCTAAGCTGTAGTTTATTATTGATGGTGGCATTAGCGTTTCACTTAGAACTAGGGGTCACGTGTAGGGGAGCATGTTACCATGGCCCCTCTCACCACTGCTAGGTTTTGGGGCAGCAAAACAGTACCTGCTTTGTTCTAAAAATGAGAGCATATAATCATCTGTGTTTGATTCTTCACCACATGATGATGTTTAATTGTGTTATTTTTCCAAGGAAGATTTTAAAAGCTAAAACAAATTGCATTATTCTAACACATTTAATGCTGAGTTACTTATGATGCAAAAATTGTGTTTTTGATTGGCTTTTATTTATTGCCTGAAGATGGCATGGATACATTTCATCATTTGAGCTTTCTTCATGCAATCGACATCTCCCTTGATTTCCACCAAGCCAGCTTTGTATGAGTTTGTGTTGCTTTGTGTCAGACAAGTGTGGTATGGCTGTGAGGTGACCAGCATGCTAGCTCAATCAGTCAATGAAGCAGAGGGACACATGGTTCCTGTTATCAGCAGGCTATTAAACAATACAGGTCAGTACAGCTTGTAGCTAATACAGCTGAACTGAGTTCAACCACTGTGACAAGTGCTATAAATTCCACTATTCCTTTTGATGGCTAGTCCAGTTTTACATAAGTTAAAAAAAAACATGCTTCCTAGCTCATCACTAAAATATTGTGCTGATCTGGGGATTGTAATTAAGCCTCTTAGTCAAAATCATTAATTGCTTGAATTACTCTTCCTAAAAAGTAATCTTCCAGCTCACCAGCTATGATAATATGTTTAGAAACTTTGCACACGTTTGACTTTTGCCTTCTTACTCAGACCAGTAGATAAGCACTGACCCCATGAACTGTAAAAGTGACTGAGAGGTGGTTGCTCCAGATTTATGCCAACAACCAAGCACATGTTTTTAATCTAAATAATTTCCTGATGTTAATGTAATGGTGGCATCACAGTACAAGGCTTGGTTACAAGACTTCCAGTTGAACATGCTTTTTGTTACCTTGTATTAATTTTAGCTTTTAAATTGGGTGTGTACGTCACGAAATAATTGTTGCTGTTTTTGTTGTGCATAGTTTTGGACACCTGTGTAACAATTTACAGCCTCAATTTTCTAGCCACTTTGTTTCTGATATCTGACACATAAAGTCATCATTCATGGACAGACTGTGTCATAGGGAAATCATTCTTTTATCGATCTTTCCCATCTCACTGAGTTGTGGCATTTGCATCCTGCTTTGCCTTCCGGGGTTTTTTTTTTTTTTTTCTTCTTACAAATTGCAGTGGGACTTTTTTCTTTTGTATATACAATGCAATAATGCAGTACTGTTTTTATAGCAGTAAAGTAGGCACAGCAGTTTTGGCACTTAGGAGTATTTACAGCAACACAAACCATGTTGCATGACTGACCATATTGTCTGACAACTATAGTCATCATGGGGTGAGACAAAGGGAACAAGGCATTGACTAAAGGAGGCTGTTTTGTTTCGACGTTTGATGTCAGTGGATCTATTGCATGATTATATAATGATACAGCAGTTTAGTGACACCTCCCTTTTAATAATCCTTTTGTCCCCTGTTAGGCATAGTCTAAGGCTCTCATAAACACACATTAAAGTTTTTCCTTTCTTTTTCCAGACATACTGCTTGTATTTGAGCTAGTCACCCCCCCCCCCCCCCCAAGCCCCTTTAAAACAGCAAGTCACATATTCACACACAGACACTGGCTATCACGATGTAAAGAAACCAGTTTCAAAGGGGGTGTGTTAAGTGTGTTTTTAGGATAAACATATGAAAGACACACAGCCATCATGATGCCACCCACACAATATTGAAGCCTCAGGTTTGGTATTTTGGGTATGTCACCTTATTTATTTTTTTATTATTATTTTTAAACCATTGAAGCGTTGGATGAGAGGGTATAGCTGGAGAGATTTATGGGCGGCACAATGGTGGAGCAGTTAGCACTGTCGCCTCACAGCAAGATTCCTGGTTTGAACCCTGGGCGGGGCCTTTTTGTGTTTCCATGTTCTCCCTGTGTATGTATGGGGTTCCTCTGGGTATTCTGGCTTCCTGCCAAAGTCCAAAGACATGTATGTAAGGTTAACTGGTTATTCTAAATTGGTCTAGGATGAGCGGTAGATAAAGTGTATAGAATAAAACACTGTATGAATACATGGTTAATTGGGGCTTGTAGGTGAAGTGCTTTGAGTGGTCAGTAAGAATAAATATGACTACATTGCATTTCTTATCTCGTGCTAGCTAGTATCTATGCTATGCTGCTCATTTAGCAAGGTGCATCCAGAATCCAAAACATCCACCCCTACAGTTGCTGCGAACATCACAATTAGCGATAGACTAAAGCAATTTCTGTCTCACAAGTTTTAAACATGTTTATTTGTGCTTTGCAGTCATACATTTTAACATGGAGGTCTATGGGGCTTGACCCACATTTGAGAGCAGCTGCAACTGGACATTTGAAGAATTGCAGTTTTTGTTTGGCACTTTGATGGTTTGTATACCATACAAGTCACCACTCGTGTGGTATACAAACCAGCTAGGTTAATCTGCCACTGAACCTGGCAGTATTTCCTGTAGCAGCAAGAGAACATGCTTCTGATAGTCATTTGTGACTGCTGAAATTAGGCAAATCATAACAGACTCTCAAGACTGTATATAAAAGATGAATGCAGCTTCCAGTTCTGAAAAGTGAATTTTGTTAGTGTATGCTTTACTGTGTGACTGGCAAGTCATTAGCATGCAGCATCCCTCAGTTTCACTGTCAGATCTTTTTTATGTCTGGTTTGAAAAGGTAAGATGCGATGACAAAAAACTCAGCTCAAGGGTTCACAATGGACTTCACTAACCAATGAATAATGCTACAGTGTCTGTCCTTTTTTTTTTTTTTTTTTTTTAAATATGCTTTGTATGCACTAGCAATATTGTTTTACACACTTCTGTAGTAAAACTGCCATTAGAAACTTTTATTTAACTCTGTGCATCTTTTTTCCTCTCTCTCGGTAGAAAATGTCCCTGCAGAGCTGCGTGACCCCTTCTATTGTGACCAGTATGAACAGGAGCACCTTAAACCCCCAGTAACACGCCTCCTGCAGTCCTCAGAGCTCTACTGTCGCACCTACAGTATATTACAGGGTGGTACTGCAACTGAAGCACAGCCAAAGGACAATGTCACCCTGCTGCAGCTTCTAGCTCAGAGAGGCATTGTCGCCAAAGATCAGGACGCAACAGTGACTGATGCTGACCTCCGACATAAACCCATCAAAATGGTAAAATCATGATACTGTTTGGGTGTTGGGGTGGTGGAAAGCTTATGTCTATTACCCCAGGGACTGAATGCCTCCCGTCAGACCAGATTCTCTGCTACACAGAAGTCTGTAGAAAAGCAGAAGGGTTCAAGTTCGCTTGGTTTCTGATATTGGGGCATGCTGATACTTTGATTCTAGGGATTAAAGGGCATCAAAAAGACCCCCACTCATTCAGCCCTGCCCCCACTCCTCCTATGCTGCTGAAGCTCATCTCAGAGGATGACTGAATCCAGCTGCTAGGACTAGAGCAGTCATAGTGACGTAAGGGATAATACTTTAAGGGTGAGAGAGGGAGAGATGATCTAGATACAATAGATGTTTCAGATCAGAATAATAGCTAAACTGTTCTGATGAAACATTAGATGTTGTGTGGTGAGAGAATACTCTGGGCTGGCTTGGTGAGCTACATCAAGAGAAACTGGTTTATCCTCTTAGCTCTTCACAATAGATTTCCTTCTCGCTTTCTTTCTTCCTGCTTGCTTAGTTCTTGTTCAAACATAAAATGGTCACATGTCCTTCAATCTGACAACCTGCAGGTGACTGTTTTTACAAAAAATGTAGTATAAAATAGGAAGAAATCTTCTTTTTAAAGGTGATTTATATATCTTATTGCCTCAGCTGGCACAGCGACCTTCCAATTTAAGATGGTATTCTTGTAAATATTTCCTTTATACAGATTATCCTTTTCACAGAATTACATACAATGAAAATTTCCCAGCCCTCTAGGCTCATGTATGCACATGCTGTTTTTGAAAGCTAAGAAGGGATTAGTGAGGAAAATTGTGTTATTAGGTGAATGCTGGTTGCTTCACTGCTGCTGTCTGCTGACCAAAGGAGCAGGTACATCTCTGCTGATGACACGGTTGTGATGAAAGGGGTTGATCCATCAGTTTTTTTTTTCTTAGCAAAATAACACAGAATTTGAGTGACCATTATGATCAGAACCTGATATTAAAAATTTATATTTTATGTGGTTGTATAGATGCAGTACTAAAATCTGACTCAATTAATGTGAATACTGTTTTTTCCTTAACCTATGCTTAGAACCAGATACACTGGTTGTTAGGTACGGATACACGCTCCACTTGCGCTGACTGTGAGATCACATGGTTGTCTTATCAGATTGGTGCAGGACTTTCTTTTATAAACCTCTTGCAGGATTTCTGACAGGTATCACCTGCACCAATATAATGTGTGACTTCACACCAAGGAACAAAAAGGAATTTAATGTCAAAATTCCTAAAATTACAAATGTTTTTTCACTTGTAATGGCCAAAATTTCCACTGGGATTAGTAGATCCAGCAATAATGGCCTAATGACACATGTCTCTTTCATATATGATGTTGCTGTAGTTTCTGAGCACACAAATCTCTCTCCTTGCCTGCCATGTATCTTAGCTCTGAATGAGGTTTCCAGGTCGGGCAATGGTACATCTTAGCTGTAAAGCCTAATCATTAAATACGTGTTTTGGCTGTTACTGTTAATGCTGCATTTGCTGTATGCTGCTTTGGTGTGTGAGCCTTCCACTCGCTGTTTGTCTGCTCTTTGGGCTTGTCTGCCACTGACTGGCACTGCAGCTACAGTGTGTCAAGCAAAGAAAGTGGGTCATGCTGCAGCATTAGAAGGATGGAGCATCAATGTGGGTCTTGGCCAGTAAACGGCTTTGCAGCAGCAATCTGCTGCAGGACTGTTGTATATCAAAGCTTCACATATTTGTGTCAGACAAGATGATAACATGGTGCATGTATTTAAAAGTATGTTGAGTCATGCTTATAGCTGATTGCATACTGCTGCCAGTTAATCTACATAGCCATCAACTGTTAATAACTTTATACACTGTTATTGATAAATCACATAGCTTCATATTATTGCTGTTTGCTAATCATTGTGAAAATTGGCTTATGTGTAAATCCAGTGATTTAGGTTCACCATAAACCATAAGGACACATTTGGGTACTGGCTTGGTTTCATGCAATCAGCGTTGGAGTAGAGCCTCGCTGACCTGATGCCTGTAACCTTCACTGTTGGTACTATGATCAAAGCAGGGCAAAAAGCTAACTTAATTCATACAAAACTGTAAGTTAGTAATGATTCTCCTCCTCTGCATAAAATGAAGCAGGATTTGCTGTGTTTCCCTGTTTTTAGACTTTGACATTGCTAAGTTAACACATTGAAAACAATATTTAGGAAGAAAGTAAATAGTGAAAGCTGTGACTCCCATTTATTTAACTATATGTAACTTGCATCCAGTCTAAAGTAAAAATATAATCTTAGAAAAGAATAAAGATGGGTTTTTTTTGTTTTGTTTTGTTTTTTTTTGTTTTTCATATGTTGGTGAAGTAATTAAGTACATATTTTCTGCATTAACTTATAAATGTAGATAGAAACATAGTGGCTACCTATACATTACACCTACACAGGAGCTTTCATGGCATCCCATTCTAAGTCCATAGGCATTTATATGGAGTTGAACTCCCTTTGCAGCTAGAACCGTTTCCACTCTTCTAGGAAGGCTTTCTACAAGATTTAGAGTTGTTTGATTATTTTTTTTCTCCCCCATGCATCCAGAAGAACATTTTTGAGACCAGACACTGACAGATGCAAGAGTTGGGCACTATTCTTGTTCATCCCTAATGCGTTTGAGGTTGAGGTCAGGGCTCTGTGTGGGCCAGTCAAGTTCAACAACGAACTCATCCAAGCATGCCTTTATGGACGTCACGTTGTACAGTGGGCCATACTCATGCTGGAAACTGTTCTCACAAATTTGTAAGAATTGTTCAAAATCTTTTGGTAACTGAAGGATTAAAATTTCCCTTGAGTGTTCCAGAATCCACTGGTGTACTAGTACCCAAGTGTCTATACTGGCTGGGGGCAACCTAGAAGAAAAACATTCTTAGACCTCTTTGAAATAAGGTTCAGATCCTCCTGCTGCCTCCACCCCATTACTTGATGTATGTGTCCTACTGGTAGCTGCTCTTCTGGTCCACCACTTCTGATGGTGACCCAGCCCCCATCACTCCTCAGATTGGGGATAAAGATCTTTGAAGATTAGAGATAATCTGCCATGCAGACTGAGTGCAATCATCCACTATTGCATGACATGCCAGAGATGACCACCACTCACCAGGCACCTAACCTGCCTCCCTATATCAGACAAATTGGTTCAATTTGTTTCTGTAACAATTATTTTCATAATCTATTGATTGCTATAGAGAGGGGATTAAATGTTGGCTCTTACAGTGCTAAAGTAAGCCATGTAGCCGTAATGCAGCTAACCCTCTTCCTGTTCTCCTGTTGGTTTTGGATGGCAGTGACACTTTGTCTTAAATCATAGTGCTGCGTTGGCAGGTTTCTGGTCAAGTGAGCATCAGTCAGATCTTAACTGACGTTAGATATGGTAGACTATCAGAAACACTAACCATCATCTTACACATTTGTTCTGCTTTGAGGCTGATTGGAAACTAATATATAGTAATAAAACAGTTATGTTATACATTATACAGTTACGCATAATGAAATTTGATTTTCCTTAAGTGTAGAGTTTACATACATATCAATGTTCATATTATAACCTTTCTAAAATCCCTTGCTGGGCTCCAGGCCTGTCTGATCCTCTGTTTTTCTCCCCATCGGGAGGCGCCAAGCAGGGTAGGGAATGGGGTTAAGTCATATCTCAGACATAATCAGATTAATCTCACTTAATGCTTAACAAGATGCCTTTTGCATTCTTTATTTATCTGAATTGCTTATATGGATGTGCACACAGATTTGCCAAATAATGCCATAAAATGTGATGTTTATAGGGTTAATTTATGGGGTATTAATTTTTCCTCTCTGTTTCACATTGGTGTGAGGGGGCCTGGATGTTTTTTGAAGTGGAGAGCTTAGGACTAAGCCAAGAGCAGAGAGCAGTGCTGCAGTCAGGCTTGTACTGAGATGCATTGTGGGTCAGCTGGGTGGTTGTTATGGTGATCTGGCAGACTCGGTGCTATGCGTTTGAGTTGGTCCTCTCATTAGGGAGACTTGTGATTTAGCTTAGTGAGCTCTCCTGGGTCTGCAGTGGGAAATCCACTAACAGCACCCCCTCCTTTATCTCCTTTCATACCGCACTTTTTGCCATGAACTACCCTCGGAATAATTACTGTATAGCATAACAACAGAGTCAGCCACTCTCACTGGGTCTGTCATGCACTTCTTCTTTTTTCTCTGTCATTCTCTTTTCACACTGTGGCAATAGCTCCAAACCTTGATTACACACTTGGTGGCTAAATGCAAAAATGTGATGTCATTTTGTATTCATTTGAAATCTTAAGAGCACAGCAAAAATTTAGTGGTTGTCAGAAAATTACAAGTGAACCAAAATAGTTGATCAATATCCCAAAATTATATAATTAAAAATATATATATACTATGTATCCAAATGTAGTAATATAAACTCGCATGAAAATAATGTAATTGATGTTTAATGCTGTGGGATGTTTTTGCTTGCATTACACTGAACCATTCACAGGTAAAACAAAATCTTACTTTTCCTAAGGATATGCATTTTGGACTACAGAATCTTGTAAAACAATCTTATTATAATCACATTTTGAATTTATTCCAATTACTACACAGTTGGAATTATCATTGCCAAGTATCTGAATCTCTATGCATTTGGCTGGTAATGGGAATATTTCTTTCTTTCATGTTTCTCAGTCCTACAGTCCCTGTATTGTGCTAGAACGCACAAGCAGTAACCCTAGTGCTGGCAACAGTGTTTGGAGGGCAGGTCACTCAGGGCCACACTGCTCACAGAGACAGACTACAGCACATCCAGAGAGCTTTGCCCAATATTATCTGGCAAGCTTTTGCTGGCATCCCCACCCTGCCTGCCGGCCCCGGCACTGTATGTGTCCAGGTCAGCAATTTACATCAGGGATCAGTAGGCAGACATGCACACAGCTGGACCGCCAGTGCCCCCCCATCTGGGGCTATACAAGACTTTGAATAAGAATCCCTGCCCTCTGAAGGTGAATTTGTAAGCAGTGAAAGGAAGCAGGCACTGATTTGCACAGATTAAGATCAAAATTGTTGACTAGATTTTTGAAGGAATGGCCCCACAGTGTGTTTTCAATCTGCCTTTTCTCTCTGCTGGCCTGACTTAATTATTGTAACAAGGCACTTTTGCAGTTGCCCAATAGTGGGAGGTTGGGACCCAACTATACTGTTGAATGCCAGATAAAAAAGATACACATAAACAAAACTAATTAAGAAGGATCATACAATGTTTACATTTGTTTACAAGTGTTCACGTTATTGTGCTAGCAGTTGGATAGTGCTGCTGGCAGTACATTACTTGCTCATAGAGTCGTGACAACTGACAGAGAGAGAAAAGTGACTGCATCAGAGCCAGAGCGGCACATTTTTAAATTAAACCAATTTATTGGCAGTTTTTTAAAAAAAATTGTACTGATAATCTGAACCATTATAAATATGGGTTTCAACAATATTCACCTGGCAGATCCCTAATCTTAATAACTGCAAAAAAATGGATAACTGGGTGAGAAATTAAAGACAGACTTTGATATATTGTGATTACACCCCCCCCCAAACTAACCCCCAAATAATGTATTTGCATTCTGCTTGTATGAATAACATAAATTTAAAATAGTTAAACTATTATCATTTGCCTCAATAACAAGGTTAAATGCATAAGGTAGTGTTGTACTGTTTACTTTGCTCTGTTTGTGCTGGAGGATACAAATAGAGCACAACTTCTAATAAGTTAACAGGTTTATAGAGTTAAAAGGTTCATTCTGGCTGAGCTGATAATGTTGCTGGTGCATTTTAAAAGGCTTTGCCTATAAGAAAGAACACTGTTAATGTGCTCCAGCTATTAGCAAGTGCTCTATAATGGTCTCCTTAAATATGATTAATTTAAAATGTTTGCGTTTGATAAATATGTTTGAGTAGAAATGCTTTTGCTTGATTGTATTTGGGTGGGGAAAAATCCAAGTAGGTTTTATAACCATTATATCTGACAAAAATACATTCAGTCACAAGCACCTGTTAAAGAGAATGGTGTTCTTTGTTATGCTTCCTGGTGATCTAGTTACAGCACCTCATTTTATCCTGCAGTCTCTTAGACATGAGTCACACAGAAATACTTCACTGTGCAAAAGAGAAAAGGAAATGGCTCAGAGAAGGCAAATAAAGGAAAAGCAGCTGAGTTATGGCACTACTGAAAACCATGTGTTCTCCTGCTACAGGTCCAGTGCCTCTTTAATGATTTAATAAGGGTATAAACATGAGTCCAAAGTTCACCCACATCTACTGATGTGTGTGCTTGCTTGTTGAGAGCTGTTAGTTTCTGCTGATTCATAGCTGGCTTCTAGTGACCTCTGGAGGATGTTGTGGGTAAATACTGATAATGATGCAGCAAACAGACGTGGCAAATGTATTTTACTTTAAGAAAAGCCATGCTAGAAACATGTCCAGCATTATTGTATTAACTATAATTGATTAAAGCTGCCTGGGCTCATTGTCCTTCACTTCCTTTTCTCCCCTCCCATGTGATTGGGTGAAGAGCGCTCATCTGGCAGTGATAGATGCCTTGATGGCAGTGGGAGCTATGGAGACAGTGACTGCGGTGAAGACATGTGGTTCTGCTGAGCTCCTGGGAAAAGCAGCTAGCTGGGAAGATGCTCTGCTTCATTGGGTTAATGAGGTAAGGAGCAAGCCAGAGAAAAACAATGTCTGTTTCAGGAACAGACCTTTATTTTCTTTCAGAGGATGTTCATTGTTAAAAGTTTACCTGAGCATTGAGTTGTAGATGACCTAGTGACTTTAGCTTCAGAAACTGATGAACAATAATTCTCTAAACTGCAGGGTTTTTTTTTTAATTGTTTATGTTTGACTGTTTGAACACACAATACAAATTGTTGAGCTATGCATTGAAATGATTTTGTCTTTTTACCACGGTCTCAGTTGAACCGGAAGCTGAGAGAACGCACTGAAGGAGCCCAGAATGACTCGTCTGATGTCATTACAGAGCCTCAGCCTGTTCAACCATCAGTGAGTATTGCATTAAATATTCAGTGTGTTGTCCAGGCACACATGATAATCTTGGTGGGATTATGCACTTAGGGCAGGTCTTTGTATTTTGTTTGTTTTGTTTGTTTTTTGGAAACTGGGTGTATACATGGGTGTAGCCAGCAATTTTTTGCAATTTTAATGACCTCAGTTACTGTTGCAGAGTTAGGTGTAGCTTGGCACAACATTCTAGACAGGTTTTGTGGCACGAATCCAGAATCACTTCGAGCGTGGCTGAGCTTCCATATAGCAATCACAGGTGCTCTGCTCACAACTTTTAGAAGTAGCAGTAGGTGAAAGTGGATGAGGTCTCCACAAAGCACCTGAGGTTTGAAAACAAAAAATGCACAACACTCCAAAAATTTGATATCCATTACCCATATATGCTATAAATTGTAGAATGAATACAGTGGGGGAAATAATAATAAAGAAATTAACATTCTCTAATTTTTTTTATGGTAGTTTAATTTTAATAAAATGGCATAGCAGCCAAAAATCCAGAAGAAAAGCGCATTATATAAAAGTTAACAATTCCCAAGCCTTCTCTGAATCATTTAGATGTTCACTGGCAAACTTAAGACAGGCCTGTACATGTGCCTTCCTGACCAGAGGGACCTGGCAGACGCTGCACCATTTCAGTCCATTATAGCTTTGTGTGTTAGCAAAGGTCTTCTTGTTGACTGGTCCCAACTGCTTTTAGATCATTAACAAACTCTTCCCGTGTAATTTTGGGCTGATCGACCACCTTTCTCGTGATGATCATCCTCTCCCCATGAGGCAAGATCGTACATAGAGCTTCAGATCGAGGGCGATTGCACCAACAGTGCAACTGCTTCTCACCAAGCTTCTCGCTGATGGTCTTGTAGCTCATTCCAGTCTTGTTAACGTCTACAATCTTGTCCCAGATGCCGTTCGACAGCTCTTTGGTCTTGTCTATAGTGGTGGAGAGGTTGGAATGGAAGAAACGAATTCTGTGGACAAGTGTGCTTTATACACATAACGAGTTGAGATCAGGAGTGTCTGTAATTGGTTGATTCGTTGGCTATGTGCCCATGCGGCGCAAAGGTTACAATCTGTGGGAACCAGAATTCTGGCTGGATTGTAGGGGATCAAATATGTATTTTACTCAATGACATGCCAATCAGTTTATAACTTTTATGCAATTTTTTTTTGGATTTTTGTTTTATATTGTGACTCTCCATTAAAATGAAACTATATAAAAACTTGACTGCTAATTTCTTTGTGAGCAAACTTACAAATTCAGCAGGGGATCAAACAATTATTTCCTCCACTGTCGATTGATTGATTGATTTGTTGCTGCTGCATATGGAAGCACATGGATTTAGTATTTAGCATTTAGAAAAATCACCCTGTTGGAGAACAAAAACAAACCAAAAAAAAAATAGGTATTTTATGTTAAACTCAGGTTTTTGGATTTGTTGCCTGTTTTTAGTTCTTTGCTCTGCCAAGCCTAACAAGCATCGGGTGATATATTAAAACAAGGTCATTGCTTTTTCAGATTGTCTTGTCATTTCAAGAAAGTGAAGTAGTCGCAACTGTTTCTGTTCCTTGTCTAGTTCTTCAACTCTAGGCTTAATATGTCTCCTTGTGCTCCTGTTCTCCGTTTCCCTGTTTTCCTCTTTTATTTCCTGCCCCCCACCCTTTTATCTGACAGTGTCCTACTCGCTGGTACTGGAAACTTGTTCCTGTAAGTTCCCTCCTTTCCTCTGCTTCCTCCCCTTGTCCCTCCATCCCTCCAGTGTCTTCATCAAATTTATCAGCAAATATCTGATGGTCAGGTTTGTTTGTTTTTTCCCAAATGTGGTGTGAAAATGCATTGTGCATCACATCCTAATAAGCATTAAAATGCACTTAACATCAAAAGTGTGATTGTTTGGGGCAGTGGCAATGGCTCTAAAGACATTCTGTGGACACGTGTGGTGCATGAATTGCAGTCTTTTTTTCAAGCAGGCCTCTGAAACTCCCACGTACAAGTTGTTCCTCAAGTGTGTGACAGAGTCTGTATGTGTTTATGGACATTAACAGAAATGCCTCTAATCCACTGGCCCCTTCCCACAGTGGGCTGTTTTGTCCGTATACTGTAGTTGTACCTGAGACATTTTCTCTCTGAGATTGAGTCTTTCTTTCATTCTGCCTCCTGAGACCGTCACTTGACCCACTTTCTCGTGAAAAAACTCTTTCTTCTTTCTGCTCCAGTTCAGTCACTCCCTCTGCATCTCCCATTGGTCCACTTTTGCTCTCTCCTTTTCACATAACTTTAGCATGACCTTTTATTTGCTCTCTTTGTTGCTTTTCATTTTGTAATTACCTTTGTTGTGTATCACTGTGTGTGCACACTTAGGAGCATTCGCCCATGTTTGGAAAACCTTGGATAAGGGTTGATGATGATGGCATGAACTAATATTTCAAACTTATAAAATTACAGTTAAAAACACAGGTCTGTGTTTGAATTATTTTTTTTTTTTCCCTTGTCTTTTTTAGCTCCGGTACAGGAAGGATAAAATTCAGTCCAGACTAAAACCCACCTTTCCAGTAGTGAATGAAGTTAAAGACCTGTCCAGTGGATGTGCTGTAGCGGCTGTCATACATTACTATTGCCCTGGCCTGCTGAGACTTGAAGGTACCAACAAACATTGCAACAGAATATGTAAAAAAAAATGCATTTGAGAACCTAAGTTATTTATGACTATTTATCTCTGTGTCAGATGTTTGTATGAAGGATTCCATGTCTGTAGCAGACAGCCTGTACAACCTGCAGTTCATCCGTGAGTTCTGTGACAGCTGTCTGAAGAGCTGCTGTCACTTGGCACTAGAGGACATGCTGTACACACCACAGGAACTTCAGGTGCTTGATCATCAGTGAACAAATGATAGATTAACACAAATACTGTGTTACAGTATCATCTTAATACCTGATTTATTTTCTGTAATTTGTTTAGATTAACTTGCTGAGCTTCCTGTCAGAACTGCTTAGCTGGTTTGAAGTACAAAGACCAGAATTTGTTCAACCATTAGATACGTTAAGTAAGTTTCACTGATTTGTAATCCTTTGTAAATATTGTTTAACATTGAGACTGTTTTTTTAAATTTATTTTATATATGTATATATGTATATGTATATATATATATATATATATATATATGTATATGTATATGTATATATGTGTATATATATATATATATATATATATGTATATTTTTTACATAGTCTGTTTGTGGGTTTTCTTTTGTTAGATGAATCTACACCAGTAACACCAAGCAGTTTGAATGATAACAGGTACAAAAGCTTTCTGGGTATGATTTTACTATTGTAGTAGTCTAAAGGCATACTATTTAGACAATGCACTCATTTGAAGTGAAATATTTGTACTTTGCAGTACCTCGCCCTCTATATTCAAGAAGCCTTTCCTCCCCATTTCCTCTCCTGCATCAGGTAGGATGAAGACCATACCCAGCCATCATTACATCAAGCTACATAATCATTTGCAATGTGATTCACCTATTTCCCTCAATCCATGTTTGTCTTTTAGTTGTTTTGTGCAGTTTGATAGTCTTGTTTTCCTATTTGGATGGATATTTATTTGGATGGGTTTTTGAAATTTTTGTAAATGTTTTCCCTTTTATTTTGTGTGTTTGGTTTGTTTGCATCCCTGTGTTGTTTGCATGCCTTTACACGTCTGCGTATGTCCCATTGTACTCAGGATCTTTGACTCAGTCTACCTCAATGTCTCATATAGAAGGAGCTGGAAGGACATGGAGCAAGAAACCTTTGAGGTAGGACCTGCATATTCTGAACCATTTTAAACATTGTCTTTTATTTGTTTTTGTTGTAATAATGCTTCTTCATTTCTTTTGTTTTTTTTAGTCGACCTTTGTCAGCAGTATCCTTCAGCATTCCTTTTGGGCTGGACAGCGACGTAGACATTGTGATGGGCAACCCTGTTATAACCCGCTCTGTGAGCTCAGATCAGCTGAACCCAACTGGCCAAACTATGGCAAGGGTGCCCTATACCCCTCCTGAAGACCTCAGTCATTTGCTTAGCAAATCCCCTGGACCTAACGGTCCACAGAGAGCATCTTGGGCCACCCAGACTCCCACTATTCCTAGGTTGGCAGAGGAGAATGGCCTTGGGACAAGTGAAACAGGAGAGCTGCCTACAATTGAAGAGGCTCTTCAAATTATTCACAATGAAAGCAAAATGGAGCCTCGTTTACACCCCGATGGGGCTCCTGATGGCTTCTACCTCCACTCTCCTGATGATCCTGCTAGTTCTCGATATAACAGCAACTTAGCACCTATCAGCTGCTCTGCACCAACACGCTCAGGAATGATGTACCGGCCTACAGGAGAGTCCAGCGAACCCCTACGCACCAGAAACACCTCTGAATGTTCACGAGATGATGACTCAGTTTTAAGAGACGGCAGTGTGGATTCAGATGCGTCAGAAGACCTGCCTAAAGCCCATTCCACTCCGTCAACACCTGCTGCTGCAGCTGGTGCTGCTGCTAGAGGTGGTAAGGAGGTGCCTGACAGTGGTGTGAAGATGACCAGCTTTGCAGAACGGAAAAAGAGGCAGATTACTGATTCTCCAAAATCTAGTGACCAATCTTCTCCTCAGATGACCACATGGGCACAGAAGTCTGAAGAAAGCCCGAGCAAAAGCCCACAGCTGAATAATGAGGTGTCTGAGTTGGGGGTTCGGCTTGAAGAAAAGCGCAAAGCTATTGAAGCTCAGAAGAAACGCATTGAGGCAATTTTTGCGAAGCACAGGCAGAGACTGGGGAAGAGTGCCTTTTTGCAGTTAAAGAAAGAGCAGCGTGAGGATGAAGGTGAGGGGAACGGAGAGGATGGCCAGGTGAGTACCTCATCCACTGAAGAAGACCTCTCTCGCTTGACACTGGAAGAACGGCTGGCTCGGATTGAATTGGAAGATCAACAGGAATTAGATCACCCCTCAGTGGAAGATGAGGGTAATGTTAAAAGAGGACTTGCATTCAACAAGCAGGCCACTCAGTCCAAAGAAAAGGCAGGTACACCTGCTGAGAAAATGGTAGCTCCTTTAGGGGACTATAACAATGCAGTGTCCAAGCTAACTGCAGCTCTTAGCTCCCTGCAAAGTGACATGCAGAGGCTAACTGAGCAGCAGAATCAGTTAATGAAGAATAAATCTTCATCTTCCAATAAAAAATCTTGGGTTATTCCAGCCAGCCCTAAAACCCCCACTTCAGCCCCTCCACCTGCACGGCTGTCACGAGAAACCACTCGAGATTTAAATTCTGCCGCCTCCTCTCCGTCTCCATCTCGCAAAATGGCAAACCACACCAATCCTCCAAAATCTCCTCATGTCCATCGAAGAGCCCAGTCTGTACCTCCTAAAAGCCCAAAACACAGTCGTCCTTTGGACGCCAAGGTCCCCATCTTGTCGAGGGTTCTCACCCCACCTCAAAATGTAGACCGCATCCCCCATCTACGTCGTGTGAATCCCTGGCAATCTCAAGTACAGACGTCATCCTCATTCTCCATTGGTGAATCTGGTAGTCTAGATGAGCTGCGCTCATTGGGACCAACTCCTGTGCCAACACCTACGCTTACCCCAATACCAACTCCTACCCCAACTCCAGGTCCTGCTGCAGAGGATGCCCTGTCAGAAGTAGGCTCCAATGATGGACAAAGTATATTTAGCATGGATCTTGAGGTGGGGTCCATACATAGCCCTCTGACTAAGAAGGAAGGGTTTCCAGGGGGAGGCTGTAGCTCTGGTGCCCCATCTGAGTGCTCCTTTGAGAGTGATGCCCCTGCGGGGATGTTGAATGGCAAACGCAGTAGCCTGATAGAGATCTCGCTATCTGCCTTGGAAGGAGGTGGTGAGGAGGATGACGACCAAGTGCCTGATGCTTTCTCTGACTCAATGAGTGACCGGACAGAGGCAGAGAATAAATCAGGTGTTGGTTTCTTTTTCAAGGTTGGTGACTGACACAGATTATCACAGTATGTAGAAAGTGTGTGTATAGCAAGTGTGCTCTAGTAAAGTGTGTACATTCATCCCTTTCGGGGTTTTTTTTTTTTTTTTTTTTGTGTCTTTATTGCTAGGATGACAAGGATCGACCGGAGGATGAGATGGCACAGCGAAGAGCAGCTTTGCTTGAGAAACAGCAGAAGAGAACAGAAGAGATGAAAAGACGCAAACTTGAGCAAGAAAAAGAAAAGGAATTAAAGTGAGACTCTGTTAAAATACCTGCATTCATAACCATAATTAATCTTTTAATTTAATCAGTTTTGTAAAGTTTGAACATCATTGATATCAAGATTTTAACCAGCAAAACTGTGTTCATAATTTGAATTTAATAATTTATTGTTCTGTGTTTAATGAATTAAATTGTAACACCATATTTTTTTTTTTTTTAAACCTTCTGCCCAATTATAAAGCAGGACGATATAGTTGTCATACTGTCTGTCTGTTAGTTTTACTTTCAGTTTATAGACTCCAAAACCACAAGGAGCTGAGCCATGAAATTTGTCATGTGTTCTTTACTCTTCAAAGATGTGCAATATGATGTCCGTCCATCTGGGCAGAATAGTTTTGCAGAAGGCAATAAGATGTCTGCTGAAGGGGTTTCTGTTATGAAATGGGCCTGTAATGGTATCCAAACTTCTCAATTTAGTTTCTATTTTCATTAATGGCGGGAGGATATCCCCATCGGTGATGGGTCTTATGTTGTGTTTTATAATGTTGTGTCACACATTAAAGAGCTTACACAGCCTGTCTTCACTTGTAGCAAGCCCCAGTGGATGATCATTGAAGGGTGGGGCAATAAAAGTGAGGACAGACCGCAAACCCCAGGCACCCCTCCATCTTCACAAACCCCACCAGCAGAAGGGACTCCTCAACGCAGAGGAGACTTCACTAAACAGGAGTATGAGAGGAGACAGCAGCTGAAGATCATGGAAGATTTGGACAAGGTGCTAAAGCAGAAACCCACTACAGTGCGCGGCGTCAAGAAACAGAGACCCAAGACTATGTTCAGAGATGACTCTGTCCTCTCTCAGAGCCCTGTCAAAGGTTTCATGGGTAAATAGTTCTGACATTAACCACTGAAATTCAGAGTGTTTGTATTTCCTTTTCCTACACTCACATGTACAATATTTCCTCGTTTCCTACATGTAGGCACTAAACTCAACAAGGTATACTCCCACTCATCTGTGAACCTGTCCTCCATGGCTAATGACTCTGGAGGCATGACTGTCAGGAAGTCTCCCAGGTAACCTGCAAACTGATTTTTTTTTTTCTTTCTTTCTTTCATGATTAAAGTGATTCCCAAAATACAGAAAGTTTTCTGCATATAGTAGAACTGGACAATGATTTTTGATTATTACTGATATAATTAGGTGAAACTAAGCTATAATACTTTCAGTGTGTCTTCATGTTTCATTGACACCGACTCCAGCTGCTGTGTTGTCAGTGTTATTAGGTGCAAAGGAGCATACAACTTAAAACATATACATAAAGGCTCAAGAGCTAAAAAGATGACGTTCCTCTTTTTTCTTTAGCCGTTCACACTCTCCTGCCCGGTCACGGGGAAGGTCACCAGGACGAATTGGTCCACAAAATGGAGAGAAGGACTGGGAGAACGGCTCTACTATTTCCTCCCCAGCCTCAATCCCAGAATACACGGGTCAGTCCACAGAAAAATATTGTCAAAAATAATCCAGGGAGCATTATTTTTGTTTGCTTTATGACATTTGGAAATGTTGTCTTGCAGGACCAAAGCTGTACAAAGAGCCTAGCTTTAAGTCCAACAAGTTCATCATCCACAATGCTATCACTCGCTGCTGCCTGGCTGGGAAGGTCAATGAACCACAGAAAAACAAGATTGTGGAGGTAAGCCATCCTGGTGTGTCAGAGTCCAACAAAGAGATACAACCTAACTAGGCTATGCAACACACTTAAAGCCAGGCATATACATTGTGCGGTTTGGCCCAACATGAAAGGACTTCAATGATATCTTAAGTCATGTTTTCAAAATGGCGATACTGCACATGCTGCATATTAAGAAAGGTTCAAGGCGGCTGTTTTAACAGACTTCCAAATGAATGGGACAAAATTCTGAGTGTCAGACATTTAGAATGATCATCTCGCACTGTGACTGCTGCCGTGACCTGCTAACCACCTACTAACCTGCTAACAACTAATAGGAATTCAGCAAACAATGATATGCATCTGGATGCTGTAAAAAAAACAAACTGAAGATGGAGGTAAAATATACAATGCAAAGTGTTTGGGATTGCAACAAAGAAACAAATCTAGTTGAGTTGTGGCAGCAAAACGTTTGTGTGATACAACCACCGGCTCCCCAAGGAGACTGTGGCATTGGAAAAATCAGCTGGTATTATCATACAGCTTGCATTCATCAAACTTCATGTCTTACCCAAGTTTATTAAATCCATTTTGCAGTGTGGCCTGCAATGAATGAATGAAAGCAATTGCTGAAATCTCCGTCCTAACATGGGTTTTTACTTTCTCTGTATCGCCCTCTTCAGGAAATGGAGAAGAGCGCAGCCAATCACTTTCTCATCCTGTTCAGAGATTCCAGCTGCCAGTTCAGGGCGGTTTACACCATGAACCCTGAAACCGATGAGATGATGCGGCTAACTGGCATTGGCCCCCGCGTCATCACGCTTGATATGGTAGAGTCCATTTACAAGTACAGCTCAGACCGCAAGCAGTTCACAGTCATCCCGTCCAAAACCATGTCCATGAGTGTTGACGCCTTCACCATCCCCGGCTGCTTTTGGCAAAAGCGACCAGGAACTCCCAAAAAGCTTGGCACTCCCAAATAAAGACTTACCCAAGACAGATAGATGTGCTTTTCAGGGAATCCACTCCCAACTCGACTTTTTATTTTCCTTGATTTTGGCCAGTGTGGCAGTTGACATTGTTTGTTATTCAGTTAGAATAACAGAAAACAACATGACTGACTTTGGACAGCTATCCGCCTGGACCCTGAGGATAATCCAGTCAACACTACATGCCAAGAGAATGGGCCAATCACCTACTCACTCAGCCAATGCGCTTAGAATAGTTTATCTCTGGCTTCACCTGATCTACCTAGATTGTGACATAATGCAACTGATTCTATCAGGATGACAACTTTTCTTTCCCTTGCCTCCTCATGCCTTGCCTTACCCTGCCATGCCTGAGTCATTTTTTCGACTCTTAGGTGAGAAAAAGAGGGGACAACCACACTGCCTTTGCCCGCTAAACAGTACTTAGGGCACAAATAGTTCCCACCCCTCTCAGTTCTGCTTGCATTTGCCTTTTCTACTTCTAGGGCTCACTGTCTTTCCACTCTGCTGAGGTAAGTGTCTAAGGCCTCAGTTTTGATAGGAGATCTCAGCTGAAAATGAATAGCAGGTAACACTGTTCCCAATGAATGTAGGGCACACACTTACCACTCATTCCATTCAGGGGCGTTTTTGCTGTTTGAATATACCATAGTGGGTGGTCATCGTCAGTGGACTTCCACACCTAGGAAATGCTTGTGCCACATAGTTTGTGAACTCCACTGAAATTCTCCTTCAGCTGTAAACATCTGGATGTTTTTTTTTTTTTTTTTTTTTTATACCATTGCCATGTTTTTGCTGGACAAAATGATTCATTCTCTGAGAGCTAAAAGAAAAATGAAATTCATGTGACTTTTTCCCTCGTAACTCGCTCTTTTCATTTTCAACATGTGATGAATTGAAATGTTGTCTGAGCTTATCTTGAAAAATAAACTGGAAACATGAAGGAGGGCTTTATCATGTTTATCTTGGATACAGCTCTTTGTGAGAATGATAATCAATGATGATTTAATATATACTGAATGCTGAATTTTTTTTTTTTTTTTTGACAATGATTTGTAAAAAGTTAACCTTTGTAAGCTATGAATAAGCTAGCCTGCTGCAAAGCATAAGTAAGATGTATGTTTGAATTGAGAATGAGTGAATGAAAATGAATAGAAATTGAAACTGTTTGTCTTGGGATTAATAAATCCTTTAGGTCACCATGAGTCTGTTTCCTATTATATTATTCCCTGTTCATACGTCTTGGCATAAAAACAGTAGCTATTTTTTTGATGAAGGATCATTCCAGACTGTAACAGGCCTCATGTACCCCACAGTCTCTAGAGACTCCTTCATGCGTAACTGGAGGAATGTAAAATGCCAAACTTCTTCTTTTCTTTTTTGTTTTGCTCATGTCCACACTATTCAGACTTTGGAATTGCTTGTGATGAGGTCGATATCACTACAGAATCTGTGGGGAATTAGCCCTCTTTTGCTTAGCTGTCTCTGCAACAGCTGTTGTGGTTCCGCTATCTTTTTTCAAATCACTGCCTCCAAGAAATGTGTGTGTGGGTTTGTTTGTTTGTTTTTTAATTAGATTCCATTATGGATGTAAAATAATGTTAAACAGTGGTAAGGAAAAATGGTAATGTGATTAAAAGTGTGTGGAGGAGTGCAAATGGAATTAGCGGATTTTTGTATTTATGCGTTGAGACTAGTACGTGGTAGCTTTTTTTTTTTTTTTTCTTTATTTTTTTTGATTCAGTGCAATTCTCCCCTAGAAATCCCTTTTTATCATTGAGGTGTATTTATTTGCTTTAATTTAGTTGGTGCATTTGATGTTTAGTTTCAGGTTTCTACTTTTTTTTTTTTTTTTTGGTTTAGTCATGTATTCATTTCATAGAAGTTGTCATAACATTGGTTTTCTTTCTCTTATGTTTTCAGATCTGTGCCAGCACACTATGTTCATTTCATAAAGTGACTATCCTTGGCAACTTGACCAGATGAATAAAATCCATTTTAAATCATCTACATCTTGTTTTTTTAAATTTCCATGTTTTTTGCCCATATTCATTTTCATTATTTCTTTTTTTAATTGTAGCTGGGGCAGTGTGGCAAAGTTTCCTTCAGGTAAAATCAGCTAAAAAGAGGTTTCCTTGCAGACACTCATCATCACATCTGATGATTTTTTTTTGTTTTGTTTTTAAAGTACATACAGAGACATGTAAAAACAAAACCTTTATTTGATGATGCCTTTTTCTTTCCTCTTTGAACAGTTAAGCTCATCCTGATTACTGAAAGCATCGTGTTAGTTCATGGATTTCTCAAGAATACTGTTAAAGAAATTACTGGGCTGTTTGGCTGTGGTAATACTGCAGATAATAGAGACTTTCCCAAAGCATTGCATGGATAAGCAAATACTTCTATGCGCTGATGATCTGTGATCACGTAGCTTTTCCCTTACTTTCAATAATCATAAAAAGTAACGGCAAGCTGGATGTGAAAGACATGTACCAAACTCTACAGCAGCATGCTCTGGCTACTCCGTTATCACTGGAGTTTGAGTAGCGATAACATCTTGTTAGCTGTGCTTGGTGTGCAGCATCTCTGTAAGCAGGGAGTTACAGGGCAAATCTCCTTGAAGATGGCGCTGGTACAAATAGTCCTCAACTTGCAAGCTAATGCTGCGAACTTCAGGCAGCCGAAGAAGCAGCTGGCCAAACTTGTCTGAATGTCCTGGATGACTTTGCTGAGTGTACTCCATCAGCGCCCTGTTGACCCTCTCTTGAGTCTGCTCCACCTGCCTGCGGTCATACACTGACTTCACATCTAGAGCAGAAGAAAATCCCGCACCACACAAACATTATCAGTGCTGATCAAAAGCTAAACTGGATGTGTTTTCAGCAACAAAAAGAATGCTCACCGGGGTTAAATAGCACTAGGTATTTGAGACAGACAAACTCATGCCTGTCCAAATGGAGTGCCTTAAGTTTAGACACTAGGTCTTGGGTCCTTGATACCAGGCTGCTCAGTGTCACCCCTGCCTGGGAAATGATGGTTGACACCTCAATCTGCATCAGAATGAGACAAAGAATATCAACAGTATTACCTTTATTATATTGAAACAATCCAAATACATTTAGGTCAAGATTAGAATGCAGCATTTTGTCCAGAAACCTGTTGTCCTGTGACCAGATATATGCAGCCTTCTTTGCCATAGGTCACTTGTCTACACAGGTGATCTAGTACCAGCAGCTCACTCCAACAGCTCTGCAACAGCACCATTTGATCTTCCACCTATTAGTAACAGTTCACATTTAGTAGGAAATGAAATGACCCCCAGTAAAGAACACAACATATTTAAGAATAAATATGACAGGTTTGCTTTAACGGCTAGTTAGTAATTTCTAGTACTACAAAACTGTTATATTCATTTACTGTGTGTCCAGCGCTTTAATGATTCATCACCTTGAGCTCCTTGAAGAGGGCACTGTTTCTGGCCCACTCCACAAGGCAAAACAGAGTCTGGTCAGCCATTTTGCACATGATGCTGAATGTATTCAGACAGTCGTGTTTGCCTCGACTGGCCTGTTCTCTCTGAAGACTGGCCAGAACTTTGGCACACAGCTGGCTCTCGTCCTGTTCACCCTCCAGGAGTTGACTTAAGAAGCTGGGTGTAAGAGAGGCTGATGAAGGGTTGCTTGGAGTTTGGGTGGGAGTCTGGGAGACAAAGGTAGTTGAGCTTCTTGTTGAATAGGATGGTGGTTCTAGTGTACTTCTTGGTGTGAATAAACTGTTTGGGGTTGAATGCACTGTATAGTTTACAGGAGCTGGGCTGTAGCTAAAAGGCATTTCTAGTTTCTCCTGGGGGTGTCCAGGGAAGGTGCAGTGGTACAGTCCAGCGTAAGGCAGGGATGGAGGAGTGAGACCTTTGAACGTGTTCACAGTGCAGTCCAGAGGCATGGGTTCACCTGACTGCCTCATGCAAGAAGGATACACGTGGGATTGATTGACAGCGTCAGAAGATGACGGATGACTAACGTGGCTGGTTGTTAGCTGAAGGTCATCCGGAACTTGGGGACCGTGTATTTGTGCAGCTTCTACCTTAATCCTGTAGGGAGCAGTGTTTGCTTGGTGATACACCTTTTGCTGTTTCATTTGTCTGTCGTGGCGATAGAGAGGGCCAAATTTATTCCTGCCACCCCTCATACGATTTGCTCGGACCGCTGAGGAGAACATAAAACAAATATTTAATCTTAAACACCAAAATGTAAAAGATAACTTTAAAAAAAAAATCCCATTATAACCCCACTCCATTTTGAGGGTTCATATTGTCTCCAAAATGCAAAGTCATCATATGTAATATGGGTCACAGAAGGATTGGTTTACGACTTCTTAGATAAGTTTTAAGGGGGAAATGAACACGCATGCCAGTGAAAGAGAAAGCATGTTGCAACTGAGTGGACTGCAAGTAGGCTACTCCAGCATGAGTGCATATTTCTGTGAATGAGGTGGTGGCAATATGCTGTACCTTCTTTCTTCATGCCTACAGCCAAACACTTCTGAAATCGGCAGAATGGACAACGTTTCCTCTGAGAAAGGTTCATGGGGCAGCTCTGTTGCTCTGCGCAGGTGTAACGCTTGTTATTTTGGACTGAACGTTTAAAGAAGCCCTGCAAAGGGAGAGAGACGCTGTAAACATTCATTTTCTGCAGACCACCTTCTTGCAGAAGTATGGTATCTATATCTTAATATAGACTTCCCTCTAAAAGTATTGGAAAAGTGAAGCCAATCCTTTTATTTATTTATTTATTTATTTATTTTTTGGGGCAAAAAAACCAAAACAAAAAAAATCAATATAAGACCAAAGATCAACATCTCAGCTTTTATTTCCAGGTATTTACATCTGGATCTGGTACACAGTTCAGAAGATGGCACCTTTTGTCTGAACCCACCCATTTTTCTTGTGAGCAAAAGTATTGGAACAGATAGACTTAAAACAGATTAAAGTGAATAAGACTTATTATATTTAGATGAAAAATGATGAAGGATCTCCCAGTTAGTTTGATTGCATCTTTCTTTAAATTGACAGAATGTTTCTGTAGACGTCTGAGTTTATTGTACTGCTGCCATCATGCATGACATCATCAGTGAAGATTAATGAACCCATCCCAGAAGAAGCCATGCAAGCCCAAGCCATGACTTTACCTCCACTGTGTTTCACAGATGAGCTAGTATGTTTGGGATCATGAGCGGATCCTTTCTTTCTCCAAACTTCCAAATTCCAGCCTGGCCTTCCTGTTCTTCTTGCTAATTAGTGGTTTGCATCTTCTGGTGAAGCCGCTGTACTTTTGTTCATACACCAGTGATGACCTTATTCTTCAGGACGTGTCTTCTTCTACACATTCCAAACGGTTGTATGGCCAATGTTTGTGCAATGGCTCGGATTGAGTTTCCATCTTCTCTCAGCTTCACAATTGCTTGTTTTTCACCCACAGACAGCTCTCTGTTTTTAATGTCGGTTACTCCTCTCACTACAAATGCACAGTCTGCACGGGCAAAACCCAAATGTGAAACTGAGTGCAGACATTCAGCACTATTTATTGTTTGAATAATCAGTGTAACAGGAGACACGTAGACAACCTGATCTTTTGTCTCATATTCATCTTTTAATGTCAAATGTTTTCAGTCTACAGCAAAAATAAAGAGATTGGCCTCGCTGTTCCAGTATTTTTGAAGGGGAGTGTATCTGTAGAATCAGGTTATAGCTTTTTGGTGTTTACTGCAAAACCAAAGTCATTTATGTTGGAATGATAAGTCACTCAGATTCTGCAGTAAACAAATGTAAGGTGGCTTATGGAGGCATAAGAGAATACATATTTTGCACAAACTGCCCAAAATGTGTTCTTTACCTTGCAGCTCTCACAGGTGAGCAGTCCATAGTGGTATCCTGACACTTTGTCTCCGCAGACGGGACAGCTCTCCTCTGACTCTGGTCTACTGTCTGCCTCTGTCTTTTGCTCCTGAGCTGGAGAATGGTAGCAGTAACATTTAGATTATGACACAAGCTTCACCTACTGAAGGTGGTCAGCAATGCGGGATTAGTAGAAATAAGAAATGCTACTTTTTAAAATGTGTTTTTGTTTCAATAATGTGCAAAGCTGCAGCTTAAACTGAATTGATTTTTCACATCAAATATGATGTATTTCATATGTTGGAAATGAGTATTTTTGGCCTTGATGTAAACTTGATGTAAAATCATAGATGCCACGTTTATGGCAGTATAATATTTCAAGTCGTGTAAAGATGAAGGATAACCAGCAGTCAGACATGAGTTAGAATTCTGTAAAATCGGAAGTGGCTGAAGAGAGTAGCGTGCTGTGCTGCCAACATGTAAATGTGCCATCTAACAGGGTTTATTGCACAGCTGCTGAGAAAACAGCAGGCAGGACATTCCCTTTGCTGCAGACAGCACCTTATCACTTATCACTGAGCTTGATTTGCTTGACTATGATCACAGATATGATCCTTATATAATATCCAGAACGATTCATGCTGTCCCCTGGATCACAGCAGGGAACCATTTTTAAATCTTTTTGTTTGTTTTGTTACTGAAAAATGTGGATTTTTCAAATGGAAGTGACTATTGGCTTTCATGCAGGACTGCATAATACACAGTACATTTGCAGACTCTGTTAAAACCTACTTCAACTTTCAAAGTGTGAACTTTCTAACACAGGTGCTTTCACACACCACTGTACTATTTCAAAATGTGTTTTCTGACTCCTACACAAAAGGCCACTATCTACTGATATCCACTTCCATCTAGTACTCACATGTTGATGATCCCTCCAAATTTATCAGATCCTCTGGGTGGTTACCAGGGTCGTGGACAAGAGGCTGGGGCTGGGGTAGATGATAACCAGGTAGGTCCATTTTGCTAGTGGGACATGGACTCCACGGTCAGTCCAGTTTGAACTTCATTGTAGCAGAGATCAGGAGACCAGACAGACACTGCAGGTGGCAGGTGAGCAGGCCCAACAGCGGCAGTGGACTGATCTTGTTTAAGGCCCACATGTGGACTTTGATCTGTAGTGAGTGTCATAAAACCTCTCCTGATTGGCACTCCTACCAGCTCGTCTGTCAGCAAGCAAGCCAGTCAACCGTCCATAGGAAAAAGTCACAAAGCCACCTGCTGGAATCTTACTGCAGTGAAATCAACTCAGTATCACTGAACTATATAATCTCTGCATTCAAACTACAGACGTTCTGATTTTATTTGTCAATTCCTGCATTTTTCTTATGATTTAAGTAGATTTACACACTGGGTTTAACTGAGCAGAAAAAGTGTTTGGTCAGTTATTTCTTTGCTTTAATGCTTCTTGGCAATAAATTTTATACCGTTGGAAAGCTTTTTAATCTCCCCTTACATGGTGCCACATTTGTAAGGAAATACATTTGTGGGTTGCACAGCAGAGTTGAGTATGTGGGTTGTGCCCACATAAAACGTGCCAAATCTTCTCTGCCAGTGCCAAACAGCTTATTCTGCTACTGACTCTCGTTTGGTGCCGTTTATCGAATTGGACGATTGAAGTCTGAAGAAATCAAATTGTCAATTTAACAATTTACTTATTTAACAAACAGGGGCCTCAGCAGCAGGTAGCAGAACCATACGCAGCCACAACAACCTGGCACCACCTACGCATGCTGGTCCCCAGCTTGGTCACACACTGCTGTGGGATGGCATGCTATTCTTCAACCAGCATTTGCTGCAAGTCAGCCAATGTGGTTGTGTTGGTCACTCTGGCACGAACAGCACACCCACGCTGATCCCACAAGTGTTCAGTGGGGTTGAGGTCAGGACTGCAGGCAGGCCGTTCCATCCTCTCCACTCCCAAGTTCTGGAGGTAGTCTGTGATAAACCCCGCTCTGTGTCATCTTGGAGGATAGAGTTCGGTCCCAGACTGTGGAGATTGCCACTGGTTGCAGAATATCATCTCGATATCTATATTTGCAATGAGATTGCCTCCAGTGATGACAAACCTGATAATCAGCACCCGGTGTAGCAGATTTGACAAGTTTTCATTTAAGGGAAACTAAACAGGCTTCCCACCAGTATAAGATTTGTTACAGCAAAGAAATAATCAAATACAAATTTCCTTACTTTTTGTGCTAAGTTTATTTTACTTTGAATATTTTGCCCATTAATAGTGTAATAGTTAACTGACAGACATCTGAAATATCATGAGGCCTCAACTAAGCCCTTTTTTTTTAGTGAGGGGGTAATGGGCCAAAAGATTAAGGAGCCACTTGTTTACTCTATTATAATGTGATTATTAAACTAATCCTAATGTTTTATGCATAATGTTGCAAAGTGAACAAAACAATTTTTCCCCCTGAAATGTAGTGGTGCAAAAGAAGACCGCAGTTATATTATCCCAAATTTCCAGCTAGTGTTCCAGGTGATGAGATGCCACAAAGCAGCAAAATGTGAAAGACTGTTTTAGTGACCTATATTCCCAGCCAATGGCATGGCACCTGCATATTAGCTAGTAAACAGATGATGAAATTCCAAAGTAAAAGTCTCCTCCTTCCTTAATTTAAATGCAAAGAATGTAATGGGCAGGGTTCAGAATTCTGGAAGCTACTGTGCAGCTTAGTAGTGCCATCTAGTGGCATTGAATAAAACTGAACAAGAGTGAGATTTGATCTTTTATTTTTTCATCCAATGCTGTAACAGCTGCTGTAGGATTACTCCACAAAAGGTGAATTGATTAGAAAAAATTAAAGGAACGAATGCAAAAAAAACCTTTATTGAAAGGAAGGAAATCACAGACACGATGGTGTTAAATTGCAGCGATATGTTGTATCAGCTTATATTTTTGCATGGTGCTCACAATTTAAAGCAGAAAAGAAATTAGTCCGCTTCCTCACTGCTGCTTCCTCCACACACTCGCTCATCCGCAGCAACAAACCAGACCTCATTGTGCCGGTTAAACAGTGACATTGGACTGCAAGAAACACATTCAAGACCACACAGGAACACAGGCACACACAATTTTACATTAGAAAATCAGGAAAAAAAAAAAAAAAAAAAAAAATCAGAGAATACTAATAATCAAAGTTGCTGTGATGCTTTCTTTGACATTTTTCTTCTAATGACTGCGATTAGTTTACCTGTTATATCCGACACCAAAGTGGAATCCTTTTTTGTATTTTGCTTTGACCAAGTCAAGGGCGTCGGACAGGTCTTTCGCTTTCGTGCTATCAGAATAGGTCGTCATCCATCCTCCGTAGCTCTTCACATACACTTTCATATCTGGAGTGTCATTGATGTACACCTGCAAGTCAGAAGAGCGTCATCTGCCGGGTTTGTAGGGCTCCACATGTTTTCCTACCATTTGTTTTTGAGTTTGAAAACTTACGTCTGGATTTGTAGGTTTGGGGGGATTTTTCTGATGTTCAGCTGGCAGCAGGAAACTCATTGTATAGACATCCATTTCCCAAAATCTCTTGTGTGGCATTTGCAGAATAACAGGGCTGGTCATTTGAATTGCCACTCCTGAGGGCAAACAAATATTTTTTAGAATAGTAACAAACATCACTACAAACAGCAAATGCACACGAAAAGCTTTTCTTACTAAAATATCGAGTAAAACCACCGGACGGTCTCCGCTCCCTGTTTATGACTAAATACAGTAATTATGTGTTTGGTCAAAGGCAGTTTTAAATTTAGGTGTACCACGTGTTCAAACAAAGGCTGGAAAACTACTTTAATGCCAGCTGTGGTATTTGGTACCACTTGTATGCTGTATGCAAATTGCGTATGTTAATTGTTATGCTCAGGTATCGTCTGGAAAGAAAACCCTTTCAGTAATATTTGTGTCGATACAGATAAATGAAAAACATAACCGAGTAAATGTACACACACGCACCCATGCTGTTGTCACCAGTGATGTATTTATACAGTCGATTAAATGCCGCTGGTGCTGCTGTTTCCATGATGAAGGATTTCTCCTGAGTTGAAACCCATTTCACAGAGTCATAGTGACGCACCTGAAAGACATGAACATACATATTTTTGCTGGCTTTTTTTTAATAGCTTTGATACACCTAAAATGTGAAAAGCTTTCCTTCTGACACTCACCTCATATTCTGCAGTCTCACAAATCAAATTGAACAGCAGACACTGTTCTGTCTCAGTACAGAAGCTCAACTCAGAGGAGTTGCTGTGAAATTAGGGAGGAAATGACTTTTTAAAAGGAGATATAAAAGTCATTAGCACTAAACTACCTGTGACAGGTATTGACTGTGATCAAGATCTTCAGTTCAAATTCTGATTTCTTACCCAACTCCGGCCTCAGCTGTCAGAGCCAACAGAAAGCAAACAAGTCCTGAGATGAAAATCCTGAAGCACACATTTCAAATTTATTTGCTTGTCTACTGAAAACAGGACTTTATAACATTTTTCACTTATTTCATGCATTATATAGATTTATTTGCTTTAAAGACCTTCTGGAAAGGAAAACTGTACTTACATCCTGGCTGACTGTTGAGTTGTCTGCTTTCAGAAATGGAGTGTTTGTAGTCTGGTCCAGAGCTCTGGTTATGAAAACTGACCACTCCCTAAAGCTAGAACAGAAAACATCCAATGGGAATACAATGCAGTAACAAGAGAAGCTGGAAGGAATTATGTGCCAGTGAAATGTTCTCCCCATGTCTGCGTGGGCTCTCTTCAGGTGCTCCAGCTTCCGCCCACAGTCCAAAGACATGCAATTAGTGGGGTTAGGACAATTCGTGATTCTAAATTGCCCATAGGTGTGAATGTGAGTGTGAACAGGTGTCTGTCTCTCTGCGTTAGCCCTGTGACAGACTCCAGGGTGTACCCTGCCCCTCACACTATGGCAGCTGAGATAGGCTCCATTGGAAGTAATAATTAGTGTTAAGTGGACTTCATAATTGGTTCACACTTGAATAAATAGGGTCCCGAGAGTACAACGCCACAACAGGTGGTGCAAATTGTGACAGATCATGTGCCGCATTAGATCAAATCTTCATAACTAGTTCTAGTTCCCATGCAATATTATTTACTCCCACATTGTGAAAAAATGTCTCAAGTTGTCCCCCTGGCACTGGTATACACAGACAGAGACAAAGAAGAGGCCGGGACAGAAATGATGGACCGTGCCAGCATTCACGTCTCAGGAGAATTATTCACATTGCACCTTTTGTTGGCACAGACCACGTGATTGTGTTTTGTACCTTCAAAACACCAAATCCCAGTTGATTGTTCCCATTTAAAGGAAATTCTTTTAGTCACTAGACAAAAAGTCCAATCACACCCAAATCCATGCCACGGAGGCACTTTGGTGCACAAGGAGGTTACATGGGAAATTTTCCATTATTATGAAAGATATGTAACAGCTGATTGTGACAATAAATGTAAAATTTAAATTAGAATTTTTAATGATCTAAAAACTAATTCAATTTTATTTGTATAGTGCCAAATCACAACAGTCGCCTCAAGGTGCTTTATATTGTAAGGTAAAGACCCTAAAATAATTACAGAGAAAACCCAACACTCAAAACGGCCCCCTATGAGCAAGCACTTAGTGACAGTGGGAAGGAAAAACTCCCTTTTAACAGGAAGAAACCTCCAGCAGAACCAGGCTCAGGGTGGGGCAGTCATCTGCCGTGACGGGTTGGGGATGAGGGGAGAGAGACAGAACAAAAGACATGCTGTGGAAGAGAGACGGAGATTAATAACTACTAATGACTGAATGCAGAATGGTGTATAAACAGAGTAAAAAGAGGTAAATGAAAAGAAACACTCAGTCCATCATGGGAACCCCCCATCAGCCTAGGCCTATTGCAGCCTATAAGAGATGGTTCAGGGTCACTTGATCGAGTCCTAACTATAAGCTTGATCCAAAAGGTAAGTTTTAAGCTTAAGCTGAATCCAAGCTGAAAGCTGAAGGCTTCGTTTCCCACTCTTTAAGATAAGGTGGGGCCTAATTTTCAAGGCCTTGTTTTTCCTAACTGTGAAAAGTCTAAACAGCTGTTACGCAACAAGCAGTAATCCTAAATTGAACACATTCACCAGAATGGTACCATAAGCCTGCAGTACACACTGTGGTATTTCCTTCCTGTTACCAGTCTGAAAAGACCCGTCTGGTTCTGTACATGTCTATGTTTGAAGCGCTTGAGCATGAAGGTTTTTGGATCTTTTTTGGTTTGTGTGTGTGTGTGTGTGTGTGTGTGTGTGTGTGTGTGTGTGTGTGTGTGTGGGTGTGTGTGTGTGTGTGTGTGTGT
>JAVDPK010001242.1:353551-379693 GCA_034780415.1 Cichlasoma orientale
TGTGTGTGTGTGTGTGTGTGTGTGTGTGTGTGTGTGTGTGTGTGTGTGTGTGTGTGTGTGTGTGTGTGTGCAGGCTGGGCTGGGCTGGCAGGTTTCACTTGCCTGTGGCGTTTAAATGCTGATCTGAATGCCTGAACTCAGCCCAAACTAAACTGCATATTCCAGCCAATCTGTATTTTGCCCAAGGACAAATTGTCATAGTTTCATTCAAGCCTGCGTGTGAACCCTACAAATATATAATGGAATATAATTTTATACTTTCCAGGACAAATTCAAGGCTAGAAGTTAAACATAAAATGAATCAATAAAAATGCAGTGATAATTAACGCGATGTCTTTTTTTTTTTTTTTTTTGAAACATGCACAAGTTGAATTTTTAATTGAACCCAGCAATAGTACAGTCACGAGACTGGGGTTTGGATTGGGCAATCTAGCATACAGATGTGAATGTGCAACAGAGAGTGAAGCACACTGCTGCAGTGAGCAGCAATCTGTGAGGAAACTTTCAAAAAAAGATAATGTGCCTTTAAATAATTATTAAGAACATATTTCCTATTGTTTTGCAACAGTTGTTAAAGTGTTTTTTCTGAATTTAAAAAATGTATTTCAGAGTTCTTCCAGTATAGTAAGGTGCTGCTATGCTTCAGACTTAAATGTTTGTCATGCACATATTGCTGAGTTTGGTTCCTGTGTTTAGCTTAACAAAATTCCCTTTATGCTTTATGACATGCACAAATAACTACTTTTATAATGACCTTACTAAATGCAGTTTACTGTCAAAGTAACATTTTAAATATACACACAGAAAGATGTACACTTCTGAGTTTATTGTGTCAGTAAACCCTTATTTAATAACGCAGCGCTTTGGCCCTTCTTTATACATGCACAGCCGTATTTTCTAACGCAAATAACCATATCCGGACACTGGATATTGAACTATATTCAGTAACGCGTACTGTGATCATTACAGCGGTAACAGTTGAAGCGTGTTAAGGTAACCTCCTGCAGTGCATCCAGAGTGGAGCCAGTTTAGTAAATAAAAAAAGTGGGACCCACAGTGGCCACAATGATGTACTACAACACCACGTTAAATAAGTGTGTGAATGTGGTATTTTCCACGGACTACAACAGGAGGCCTACATTTCGTTTTACAATACGACTTTGTAACCAAATAATTTTTAGAACGTTTTAAAACTTACATAATTTATAATTGATTAACATTTTCAGGATCACGGTGCTGTTGCAGCAACGACAACAACCACCACAGGGCGGCTTCTGTTTTCAGAGGAGTTGTTTTAATCTAAAGAACTACAACTCCCACATTCTGAAACGGCCTGACTGGCCGACTTTAGATAATCCCGGGTTTGTGTAGCCATGTCCCATTCTTGTCTCTCCTCTCTGAATGCTACAGTACGAAGTTGAGCTGCTACTTTATTACAGTCGCTTTAGTTCCCGCATCCGCTGCTGTGAAGAAGCCGCCGCTCGCTCCACAGGTTGGTGTATTCTAATATCACCTACAAACAAAACTGCATGCATCTCGACTTGATTGTGGTGAGCTCGCCCTGCAGGGATTTACAGTGTCTGCTGTCGGCTGCAGTGATAGTTAATCTTTTGGTGTGGCGTCACTGCAAATTGTGTATCAAGTACTGTGCTTTACCACAATATTAAACCAATATATATTTACTTATGCTATAATTATTACTTGACTGTATTTCAGAGAAAAATATTGTAATTGTTATTTCAATGCATTCATCTTGGGAAGGGGCTTAGTAGTTTTTTTCCTGTTGCTGGGAGACTTAATACACAACTGCTTACCAATAACGTCAAAATCAACCTGATGTAATTATATGAAACATTAATATTTATTACACCACAGACTTGATTTCTACAGGTGTTATTATATTTTTTTCAATTAGCAGGTTCTTGAAAATGGGACATTTATGATATGTCCTCATGCTATGGAAACCCTTTGGTTCCGTTCTGAAGAGGCGTTGCAGGCAGATAAACATTCCAGCACACATTAATCAGATTAGAGCCAATGTAGTCTTTGAACAAAGAACAAAGAGACTGGTCTCAATATTAGTACTTAATCTCAGCCAGTGCATTTGTCATGTGGATGTAGGTTACAGACCCAAATTCAGACTTCAGGGACACAACAAAAAAACAAACCTTTATTAAGACAACACAATAGTCCAAAATGGTAGCAGATAAAGTCCATTAATATAACCAGGAAACATGCTTGGGAAGACAACAGGAACACAGTATGATGCCATAAGGAACAGCAGCAAACTGAGTGTTTAAATACACACAAGGTAATTAAGGAAATGGGAAACATCAGGTTACACAGCAAAACTAATCAGGGAAAACAAAAATGTATCAAAATAAAATGTGAAAATTATAACAAGAGAAGATCTAACACAAAGACGGAGACTTAACAGCAAGATACGGGGAATACAGGCGAGACGCATAAACTAGAACTCAACAATTTAAATATTAAGTATAACTACAAACAGGAACTAGACTGCAAAAGGAGACCTAAGAAAACTTTAGAACATAATCATAAAGAATGTAAAATGGAAATATCAGCTATATGTAAAATAATCCAAAGTTTTTAGATTTTGGTCAGGTCTTTTCTTTCCATCCATCCATCCATCCATCCATGACAAGAGCTGCATGACAATGGAGTAGTTTATCACAAACTTATTATTATCAGAAGAATATTCCTTTAATAATATTTCCATTTTTTTCTCATCATTGTTTGACTGATCAGTCAGGGTCCTCCACCTGAACCTTGAGGTCAAAGGTCAACGAGCATGGTGACCCGAAGGGTGCTGGTGACTGGGTGTTCTTCTGGCATTGGTTTGGCTGTGGCCGCACGGCTGGCCAAGGATGAGCTCAGACGGTTTAAAGGTCAGCTGGTCACTCATCTCACACAGTACAATAGTTGGTAGAAGTAACCATCATTGCTGACAGTCAGTGTGTTTTTTTTGGGGTTTTTTTTATCTGAGGCAGTGATTGCCACAATGAGAGATCTTGGGAAACGGGGGCCCTTGGAGAAAGCAGCAGGTGATTCCTTAAACAAAACCCTCGAAATCAAAGAGTTGGATGCCTGCTGTGAAACCTCCATCAAAAAATGTATCAACAGCCTGCCGGACAGACGGGTGGACATTCTCGGTCTGTCTCTCCTCTATCTCACACACAAGCTTCAAGTGAATTTAAGATTTCTTTACAAGTATACAGTTTGATAACATGGGGTTTTCTGCTGTTACAGTAAACAATGCTGGTGTTGGCATGATTGGGCCGCTGGAGTGCCAGAGTGTCGACGCCATGAAGGAGCTCTTTGACACTAACTTCTTTGGCCTGGTGCGTCTGGTGAAAGAGGTGCTGCCTGACATGAAGCAGCAATATAGTGGCCATATTGTGGTGATGAGCAGTGTCATGGGAATACAGGGTGCGTTTGTATGTGCTAGGAAACTTTTCAGGAGACGCGTGCAATTTAAAGAGAACTAAAAGCTAATGTCTTTCATAACATTTCCATCCAGGACTTCTGTTCAACGATGTCTACTCTGCCTCCAAATTTGCTGTGGAAGGATTTTGTGAAAGCCTGGCAGTGCAAACACTGAAGTTTAACATCAAGTGATTACATGTCCTGAACAAATCCTTCAGTTTTAAAAATGCAGCCATCCCACAACTAAAACTTGAGTTATCAGTAAGGCACATTGGTAAGATACATAAAAACTTAATGACTGTGATGGGACAGTGGTCCTAGATTTATGTTTCTTTATATCCTTGTTACAAGGACAACTCTAGTGGAACCTGGACCCGTGGTGACGGAGTTTGAAAGAAAAATGTATGAAGCTGCTGAGAAGATGGATCTGTCAGGGACAGACGACGAGACTGCCAGGATCTTCAAGGAAATTTACCTCCCATACTCTAAAAAGATCTTCACGTCTTTAGGCCAGACACCAGAAGAAGTGGCCGAGGCAAGTGGTGAAAATCGTGTTTTCATTTCACTTAAAAAGTTCAATAAAATAATTTGGGTTTTTTTCTAGTGAAAACTTGTAATGAGTGTTTATCATTTTTTCACTTTTATTTTTCAGCAAACAGTTAAAGTGATCACAGCCAAGGACCCTCCTCTGCGTCACCAGACCAACAGAGTGTACATGCCCATGACTGCACTGAAGCATGCGGACCCAACCGGCCGACTGCCTCTGGACACGTTCTATAAGATGATCTTTAAATATGACCATGTGTTCAATGCTACACTTGGTGTTCTGCGCATTCTGCAGAGGAGGGCAGGGAAAAAATAATGTTTTTATTATTGCATAGATTAGAAGTATTATTCAAAAGAAGACAGTTCTTGAGTGTGATAGCTGGGACTTTATTTTATGATCTTATATGATGATGTATTTATAACATCCAACTTTAAGTCGATAGAGTTTCGTTCTGAGCAACAGTATATATATCACTGACAATTTTATCAGTCCAGTAGTAACTTTAAAAGTTGTTATGCCTCATTTGTGTAATATTTGTGAACTTAACCGTCTAACAAGATTTCCCTCACTTCTCTCATTTTAGTTGACAGCAGCATAAAAAGAATACAGCTTTATTATACTGTAATGACAATCTTAATGCAAAACTATTAAAATTATATATGTGATTATATAAATTATATGTCTATGATTTATCCTTACTGCAGACAGAATACAAACAAACAAGCCAAGAGCATTTTTTTTTATCACAAAATAAATGTTTTGTTAATACACATAATAAAAGAGCAATTATTTAACAACTGACATCAATCTTTGGGTCCTACTTCCATTGCAGTGGGTTCCAGAAAATATTCAATATTTGTTGAATAATCTCAAAGGTAAAAATAAACATTATCAGATGGCCAGCTGTATACACTATATAGCAGTATTAGCATATAGATTATCTGATATGTACCATTAAGAAATTTTCTTTTTAACAGAACATAATGTGAAAAATATATTTGGGGTAATTGAGAAATAGTGTCTAGCACAGTAGCTCAAAAAGCAGAAGAATTTTCTTTTGAAATGTCCATTAAATTGTACATTTTACATGAAAATGTCAGGACTCTGCGGCAATATCCTTTCCACTGACCTCTTTTCTGAGCTGTTGGTAGAAAGGAAAGGATGGTGGCTCATTTCTGATGCTAAGGAAAAAAACATACACTGATGCTCTTTTTCTGTATTCTAGTGACTATCTGCCTGCAACATGTAGTTTAAGATCAATGGCAATAGGCTTACAAGCTCCTGCAAGTTTGAATCCATTAAAATTAAGTGTGTAACTTTGCTGCTCCGGACCCACAGAGGAGGAGGAGTGACGGATGAAAGATTTGAACCCTCCGTTCAAAGTCTACCTTCCAGTGAGCAGATGAAAGTTCCCCAGAGGTTTCAGAGATAATTACGCAAGAATGAAACAAAGACACTTTTGTGCTCAAATGCATAACTATTCCAGATCTGAAATTAATTGCTTTTCATTGAGCAGTGCTGGAGAAAAACAAAACAAAACAAAGTGTTTGCTCGATGCCTTTGAATTCATCAAATACCAACTAACGATATTTATTTATAGACTTCTACCCCTGGCTCAAATTAAGATGAGCGCTCTCATCAACACAAACCGGTATTTGCTATGCAAATCCGCTGTTTGTGAAGAGTGCATGTCTGATGGTTTAGAAATAAAACAACAAGAAAATCATCAAATACTTACTGAACACAAGGACTCAAAAATGTAGTTCCCTAAAGATTTATTATAAGTAACTTATTTTACAACTTTTGACTGTAGAAAGAAAAATGTAGAAAGGTTTTATGTACAAGGATTTTGAACTACTTTTACGCATGTATGGAAATTAATGATAGAAAATATCTATGACTGTTCTAATAACATGAAACCAAAAAATATATATATTTATATATCAGTCACAGCCTCAGCCTGAAATAATGCTAAATGAAGTACATTTTATTTTTGTCCTTTTTAGTACACAACAATCATTTTAGAAACACAAGATTTCTCAAGCAGTGATCTACCCAGAACAAACATATGTACAAACAGAACTTGAGAGATTGAAATGTACAAAACACTTAGTGCGGCCCGGTAGAGAAATTGTAAAACAAGTTATATATAAAAATAAACAACAAATAAACAGCCAAAAAAAAAACCCCAAAAACTGTTTTCATTGTAAGTAGGATGTGAACTGGACTGAACATGTTTCTCAGCTCTGGCAGAACAGTAGCTGATTCTATAATGAACAGAATAAACAATAAATGAAACATATACTTAGTCTATGACACACTAACGTGGTGGCCAACTCATTTCTGTTCATGTTGTCACAAAATAAACATGCAAAACGTAACTTTCATAAAATTCTACTATTATTGTCTGACTTTATGTTGAAATGCCCACAAAATGTTAAGGAAAGGATAACCTCTATTCAACAATGTCATGTGGAAATAAGAGAGTTGGTCATACATTACGCTGGGTGTTAGCTAGATGACACTCTTGTCATCTCAGAATTTTGTAAAAGGTTATAGGGAACAACACTACATGGTAGTGTTTTTTTTTCCTTCGGTCTATTTTAACAATCATCTTAAGATGTAACCACATGGCCCCTGGACTGATACTACTGTAGATGCAGGGGTACTCTCCCGCTGCATGCCATAAAACACCTCCCTGAGGAGTGACAGCGCATAAGCAGTTACAGCCCAGTAGCCACACCCTCATGCTGACCACTACACCACCAGCGACACTCCAAAGACAAGGTAAGAGTGCCACTGAGATCCCAACTGCTACAAACAGTCCATTTAATCCAATCAGGGACATCACAAGCTTAACAAATTCTACCAGTCCGTGTTCTGTTATGTGTTGGATCCTACGGAGCGGCGCAGAATCCAGACTCAACAAGACCAGCAAAATGGAGGAATGTTTGCAGGGAAGACTCATAAAATAGCAGCTGATACAAGCAAAGCTTAACATATCTGAAACGGCGCTTAAAAAAATATACAGAATATAAAACGAAGTAAAACACAACGGCAGTGAGTGGCTGATTTTTATAGGCAAAGCAGTTCTATTTGAAAGGTTTCTTTTAAAGTGAATATAAACATGCTTAGAATCTGAACCCATCAGGGATGGCAGCACAACTGGCCAAACACAGGCGTGTCAGTAAGAAGCTACAAGTGGAGGGATCAATTAAAACTTTACTCTGCTGATTCATTTTGAAAGGTGATAAAGGAAATAAGCATGGATTTAAATGCCACCCACGTATTATAAATATCCATTTTGATCAAATGTTGTACTCGACCCACACTTGCCTTATTGAGCTGGTCATTCGAAGTGCTTCAGAGACACTCATCTACATTCTTGTTCATAATACTCATATGGAAAACAATTATTTAGAAGATATCACTACTGCAGAGCAATTCTTGAAATGTCTTTTTTTGTCTTTTTTCATTTGAACCAGTTTATCATCTTGGGGTGACACTTTATATGAGAAGCTAGGACAGAGAGAAGCAACTAAAAAGTAGTTTAGATAGATAAAAACAATAAATAAAAATAAATGAATTCCCTTCAGCATTTCACTTTTCCTCTTATCTACTTTTAAATGTTTGTTAGTTTTTAGGAGTGTCCCGAAGTCTTTGAAATGAAAGACTTGGTTTTCTTCATATACTTTTTTTTTTTATAATAAAAAACAAGTCCATCTGTGACAGAATTACTTCATTAAATTGTCTGCTGTTTTTTTTTCAGACAACACACATATCCCTTTACTTTTTTTTTCTCTGCAAAAGTGACTAGCAGACGATCCTCATGACAAACAGTCAATCCAAATCCAATGAAAATCTTGGAAACAGGCTGACAGATAAAAACACCGACAGGCCCAAGAGCCAGTCCACAAATTCTTTCACCCTTGGTCCATTTTCAAGCAGAGGCTACGATCTTCATGCAAAAACCTGCATCTTGCCATTGGCCTCTGGAATTTGAGTAATTTGGGTCTGGGCAGGGACAACCACCGCTGGGCTGGGTGTGGAATCCGACCAATCGGAGACGCAGTGAGGAGAAGGACTGGACCAGTGCTCAGGAGACTCTGGAGAGGGTGTCAGGTAAGGGTGCTCACTGGGCAAACGAGGGTAATGCTTGGGCGTGGCATCCATTGTGGATGAATAGCTGTGCTGGGAGGGAGGGGTTGGGTAATCCTCCTTTCCTGCCATGCTACCACTAGGCTGGGAGGGGAGTGCCTGAGTGGGCTGGGCTGCTGATGTGGCTGCCTGGGGGGGCTGAGCAGGAGGCTGTGGCTGGGAGGACTGCTGAGGCATCTGCTGCTGGAAAAAGGATGGTGGGGCTTGTGAAGTCTGGGGTGTCGGTGGGGTGGAAGCCATGCTTTGCTGGCTGGTAATGTGATTAATGAGCTGTTGCTGTGGCTGCTGCTGTTGCTGCTCAGCGATCGAAGGCAATTTAACAGGGCTTATTGTGGGTGTGGAGGTAACAGGTGTGGGCTGGAGCATGGGATTACGGTAGATCTGCTGTTGGTGCATCAGCATGCCTTGTTGCTGCATGGCTGGACTCTGGGGATGCATGCCTGCCTGGCTGCTCTGCACAATATTCACTACCTGCTGACCACACTGGGAGGAAGGGGGCATCCGGCTGTGCCAATCAAAGGGTACACTGACAGGACTTACCATGCCCATGTTTAGCCCCATCTGGCCTGAATTCAGCACATAGCCATGGTTGATATCTGAAGCCATAGAGACACGCCCCTGTAAGGACATTCCTCCACCTCCTAGATCATTGAGTTGGGCTAGAGACACCGCAAAGGGGCCACCTCCCTCTAACATGCTACCATGTACCATTGGAGTGTTTGGGACAGACACCGAGGGGTGGAAAAGCCCTGGGGACTGCATGGCCACAGGAGAAGTGGGGTTGGTGATGTAGCCAGCATTGCTAGCTCCCCCATGGGGTGAGTCCAGTGAGTCAACTGGGGACAGAGTAACTGAGCTCTCCAGTAAGGCACTCTGCATGTCCAGGGTTAGCTTCTTATTGCGGGCCTTCACTGAATCCTTCAGGCTAGTCGAATGCTGGCCTCCCAGGCTAGAACCTTTGGCCCCAGGGCGACGGTTTTTCTTACCCTGCGGGGTGTTCTTCAGATTAGGTAGAAAGGCGCTGGGAGGGCACATAAGAGGAGACAAAGTGTGTCCCCCAGTGAGGTGGTGACCTGCTCCCCCATGGCCCTGGGGGCTCCTCACTGTGTTATATTCATCAAGAAGCTGTACAATGTCATGGTGCATACGCTCCTGAGCAATGTCTCTTGGCAACCTGTCCATATGGTCTGTGATTTCTCTGTTTGCAAAGTGAGCTAGCAACACCTTCACAGCCTCACAGCTGCCTTCGCGGGCTGCAAGGAACAGAGGGGTTTCCTCCTGAAAACAGAAAAAAGTTTGTTAGACAAAAACTTCTGTGAACTTGTGAAAAAGTGTGGTTAAAACAATATAGATGAACGACATACCTTGAGATCTTGCATATCTTTGTTTGCACCGTTCTTGAGCAAGGCAACAGTGGCATCCACATTGTTGACGGCAGCAGCCCAGTGCAAGGCAGATTTACCTAAAACACAACAAGCAATTAAAATAAAGATAAATTCTTTGAGTATAATGAATGAAATAGGAATATCTGCATCAGGACATGAGTGATAAATGGCACACACACTTACCCAACTCATCAACTGCATTAACATCGGCATGACAAGTGATGAGCTCCTCTACCATGCCCTCCACTGCAAGCCGTGCAGCCAAGATCAGTGCAGTGGAGCCATCATACATACGAGAGTCAAGATCCGTTGCTCGATTTCTGATCAGAATCTAGAAGGGTGTGACAGATTGAATTTGAAATTCTGATTTATAAATAATACAAATGTACTAAAATGATGCACAGCATTTCAAGGACTGATGTAGCACAGCAAATAACCAGTATGTGTTGACTACCTGGAAGACACCCTGTGCATCTGCAGCAACAGCAGCATGCAGCGGGGTGCGTCCCGTGTTGTCCTGAGCGTTGGCGTCTGCTCCAGCATCCAGCAGCCTCTTAGCAGCATCAGCACGGGCGTAGCGAGCAGCCAGGTGCAGAGCTGTCTCACCGGTGCGGTCTGTTTGGGCTGCAAGGGATGCACCCTGGTAGATTAGGTCAGAGATGATGTTTGCAGAACACTCCTCGTTCTCCTCCTCTTCTGCTACCTCAGACTCTAAGCCACCTCCACAGAATGACGCCAGCATCAGAGGCGTAAAACCATCTGTGAGGAGATGAAAGCAGGCGTGTGTGAGTTTATGTCTATTCACACAAAACTCACTCAAAATTACAGACAACAGATTAAATGTTAAAACTTTAGTTCACTACCAACCTGGACCTCGGACATTAACATCCATGCAGTCACTTTCAAACTCTCCTTGAGGTGGAGTGAGGGCCATGGTGGGAGGCACACGGATATCTGCGGCTGCAAGGTGATGCTGCGTCCACTGTCTGCAGTCCACTGTATCTTCAGTGTCTGAGAGCATATTTGGCTCCTCAACCTGAAATTACAGGAAGAGAAATTTTTGTTTAAATGCAAGCAGTTTAAAAATGTGCACACACACACACATACATACACACACTCTTGTGTGATATGGATGTTGCAAATAACTTGCATAACTGACCTTGAGCCTTTTTGCTTCTGGGCAATCTGTGTCTATCCACTGGTCATTATGATCTCCAAGGAGAGATTCCTCCACAGTTTTTGGCATGTGTCTGTTGGCAGATGAATATGTGCAACAATGTAAATGCAAGAGAAAAAAATAATAATTAAAAAAAAAGAGTCTTAAAGAAATTCTAAAAAGCAATTCAGTCCCAACATCCCAGCAATATGTGTTAGCACATTTGCACAAATAACTTACTTCATTCCCAGAGCATCCTGGCCCACAGGTTCTCTGCGGTTTTTGTTGCTGCTGGGCTCTTTCTTGAGAAAGAAGCCCTCAGGGAACCACAGAGTGCTGTGCTCTCTTTTTCTGCGAGCAATTAACATGCCTATCACAAGGATGACCACAAGGAAAACAGAAGCTATCCCCACCAGCCACAGATAGAACCGTTCTATAATAACGGTGCCATTGATCTTTTCACCTGTGGTGAGAAGAAAAGGAGTAATTACATATTTGTACCTCGTTAGTCTTAGATTCATTGTGTGCATTAAGTATCCCTACTCACCACGGACTTCTTTTAGGGGGTAGGGGAACTGGAGCATTTCTACTGCTGACAGAGCTCCAAGGTACTCTGCAGCATTGTCAGCTGTAAGGAAACAGTCCTCTGAGCATAAGCGGTTGTCTATTTCTACATAGACTATAGAGCTACAGGAAGAGCAGAGAAGAAAGTGTTTAGTGCAATGTACAGGAAAGGCTTAGGCTTTTATATTTACTGTATGCTCGACTGACCCAATGACTTCCTGATGAGGCTGCAGCTCCCGCTTGAGGCGTGTGCTTTCGCGGGTGTAGGGGCGGATCATGGCTTCTCCATTGCTATCCAGCCTGAAGCGTACTGAAGTGTGTAGGATAGCACTTAATTTCTGAAGAAAAATTGTGCTGGTGCGAAGAAGCTCCTCTGGAGGCATTAGAACGACCAGAACCAAGACACCGTCAGCAAGACTTTCTGGAACCTTCGGTGCACAGTCCAGGCCATCCCACCCACACTCTTCTGTGTTGCAGCCCTGGTCACATTGTCCATCAGCATAGTGGTGGATGCAATAGGTTTCATATATTGGACTGGAGATGACACAAACAAAAGGATCAGCTCAAGTTTTCTCAGCTCTGTAAATACTACGAGGTATCCTATGAACAGGAAATGTAAAACTCACTTGCAAACTTTCTCCTTGCTTTTGCAGTCAAAATTGTCATACAGACAGTCAGCGTTGTTACAGGACTCGTCACATTGGCTATTGTTGAAGACACGCCAGCAGTGAGGGTTTTCACAATTAGCCCAGGGGTTCACTGCTAGAGAGCAGTCCCCGCCATCCCAACGACAAGGTAATGTGTTACATTGCTTGTCACAAAACCCATCATTAGCTTTGTCATGACAGTCTGCCAGAGGGCACAAGGGCGCCGGTGGGTCAGTGGTTCTGCTGCGCTGCTCACACCGTTTACCTTTCCATCCACTGAGACACTGACAGTGGAAGAACGGGTAGCTGGTCTCTTCAGTACATAGTCCTCCATTGTGGCAGGGCATAGCTGAGCAGCCTTCATTACTGCGATGCTGACACTGGGGCCCGCCATAACCTGGTAGGCATGTGCAACGAGCCCCTCTTGTGGTAAGCGAACAGCTACCTCCATTGTAGCAGGATAGCTCCCGACAGGACATGCTTCTTTCACAATTAGGCCCCGTGTAACCCTAAGACAGGCATAATTTATAGACTTATTAATATAAACTTTCAAATCAAGAATGCTGTAATTCAAAAATTCGGACATCAAATTAGGTGCTTTAACTCTTAAAATTTACACTTACAAGTTGGCACGTGCAGGTGTATCCCTGGGGAGAGCTGCTAGTTATTGAACAGGCTCCTCCATTCTGACAAGGCTGAGACTCACACACGCTGAACCTACTCTGGCACCTCCGACCTAAAAGACAAAGAATATCAGTTTGGACTAAAAACGAACAGTGTGAAGGTCCATGGAGAAGGGGAATTGTTCGTAGCAGTCTAACCTGTGAAGCCAGGCTTGCAGACACATTGGTAGTCATTGGGCAACTGGATGCAATCAAGACTGTTAGACGGAATGCAGGGGTTAGAGAGACACTCATTTATGTCCCCTTCACATCTTTCTCCTGTGAAACCAGGGGGACAGTTGCAGCGATATCCACCCACTCTGTCCACACAGGTGCCATTATTTAGGCACTTAGGAGAAGCACTGCGCAGCCTCAGGTGTGGAGCACAGTCATCCTCATTGATCTCACAGAGAACACCTTTAAAAGAAGAGGGTAATTATACACTACAGATATACACATTTATTTTATAGTCACATATGGTGAAGTGTTGTCACTAATAAGCATAGGGTTTTGTTTTATATGTGTTTACATACCCAGTGTACCAGGGGGACAGGAGCAGATATAGTGCCCCACCAAATCAATGCAAGTGCCTCCATTCTGGCAGGGATGAGACTGGCACTCATTGATTTCTATCTCGCAGTCCTTTCCGGTGTAACCTGGCATACACTGTAAGGAGACATCGATGAATTTTTGAAAGAAAAAAATTATTGGTGACTGTTTGAAATCTAACAACAACAGCAACAACAAAAAGAACACACTAAAACAAAGCAACGGACTTACATCACACTGGTATCCCCCCACATATCCCCTGCAGGTGGCGCCATTGCGACAAGGTTTGTCTTCGCAGTGGTCCACTTGATTTTCGCAATAGCTTCCAGTGTAGTCAACAGGACATTTGCAATAGTGAGCATTCCCGGTGTTGACACAGTGACCACTGTGGTGGCATAGTTCATCTGTCTGGAGCCCTAATTACACAGATTTGGGAGCAAAGATTACATCAATAACTTGATCACAAACTCAGACTGAGGTCGCACGTCATCATCCACGGAACATTAAAATACCTCGTTGGCGAGCGGCTGCTTCACAGGAGAGCCTAGGAATGTCACAGTAACGGCCAGACCAGCCATCAGTACATTCACAGATGAATGAGGCATCCTTTTGGCGACAGCGTCCTCCATTATTGCACTGAGATGAGCGCCTGCACCAATCAACTGGTGTCTGTGTAAGCAAGAGAGAGACTGCATTGAGAATTGATTTGCTTTATTTGCATATGAAGATTGAAGGCCTAAACATGACATTTTAAGAGTGTTTTTGAGTATGTGTACCTGGCAACGGTTGCCAGTATAACCCTTGGGACAAGAGCAACGGAAGGACTCCAGGGCATCCTGACAGATGCCTCCATTGAGACAGGGCTGGGAGTCACACTCATTGACTTCATATTGGCAGTGGGAGCCAGTGAAGCCAGAGCGACAGGTACAGGAATATCCATTGATTTTATCTGTGCATGTCCCTCCATTGAAGCAAGAGCTGTGGGCATGTGAAAAAAAGGATTGAAATATTACTTTCATTTTATATTGTATTGTATAGGTAGTTCTTTTGCTACATGATATAGCTTTGCACACACACCTTTCAGTGCAATCGGGGATGTTTGTTTCGCAGTGGATGCCAGTAAAGCCAGGCATACAGGTGCAGGTGTAGGAGTTAACATAGTCTGTGCATGTCCCTCCATTTTTGCAAGGGGAACTCTGGCATTCGTCGATCTCTAAAGCACAGCGAAGCCCTGCAAAGCCTGGCAGACAGCTACAGTGGTAGGAGTTCACACCATCTGTGCAGGAACCTCCACTTAGGCACGGATCTAATAGCAAAAGAGAAGAAGAAGGCTTTGGTCAAATACAGTATGTATATATGAATTTGGTATTGTGTTTGACAGTAGCAGATATATAATAATTCTATAATAACTTTTTTTTTCTATAATAACTCTAAGCGTATGAAGTCACTCACTAGGTAAACAGTCATTGATGTCTGTTTCACAGGTTAGCCCAGTATATCCTGCTCTGCAAGAGCACACAAACCCTCCGAGCGTGTTAGTGCAGGTCCCACGGTTTTTGCAGGGGTTTGAGATGCACTCATTCACATCTCTGTTACACAACTGACCTGTACAAGAAGGGTACAACAAGGTATGCTTGTGAGCTTCCAAGCAGACCATCTATGATAAACAATGAGATTCGATATCGGAGTACAAAATCTGCTGACCTTGCCATCCTGGTGGGCATTTACACTGATATCCCATGTAGTCTGGGGTGTGGATGCAGGCAGCATGATTGGCACAGGGGTTAGGAGAGCAAGGAGTAAGGACTTCAGCACAAGTGGGTCCACTGTAAGGAAGCTCACACAGGCAAGTGAAACTTGCCACACCGTCCACACAAGTGCCCTTGTTCAGACAGGGACTGGACTCGCATTCATTGATGTTCACCTGGCAGAGGTTACCTGTCAAAAGGACAAAGGAGATGAACATACAGTGGAACTGAATTTTCATTAGTCTGAGACTTTTTAACATACCACTAGGGGGAGGTAGACAATTGTCATAGGCTAGGAAGAAAACTAATGGAAGCCATCAGAGCGATCTTCTGGAAGATTTCTATTAGGTTTAGTTATTTCTTCCACTGCATGTGCTGTACATACATATTCCACTCTTTCTACTGTTCATTTGGATGTTGATGCTGTGTTTGGCTACTAAGATGCCTTCTCACCTCTGAAGCCTTGGCGACACTTGCAGGTGAAACCATTGAGCTGATCGATGCATGTGCCAGCATTCTGGCAGGGACTTGGCAGACAGTCGTTCCTGTCTAGGTCACAGTTCTTTCCCACCCATCCCGGCTCACAGTCACAGCGGTAACTGGAAATACCAGAGTATAGTCAATAAGCCAAGAGCTGTCAGTTTTCAAGATTGAAATAACACTGACCTGATGTGTAAGTTATAGGATTAACCATAAGCTTGCTTGGAGCCCATTCCAAGCCTTTACTTGGTATGGGGCCATTTGAATTACTTTAAAGGTTTACAAAAGCTAGTAACTGTTTATACCCGTTAATGTCATCCCTGCATGAGCCATGGACACATGGGCTGCTGCCACACTCATCCATCTGAGAGTAGCAGTAAGGGGGCTTAAAGCCCTCAGGACACAGGCAGTGAAATCCATTCTCTTCATCCACACATGTTCCTCCATTCCTACAGGGGCTGGATGCGCACTCATCTATTTCCACATTACATTTGGGACCTGGCAGGAAAAACGTTAGCCATAATCAGTGTGTTTTGTCAATATTTCCAGTGAGGATTTATTTGCTCCATCTCAAATTCACACTGTCATTTTCAGAAGGCCTTACCGGTGAACCCAGGTTTGCAAACACAGTCGTAGCGGTTGATGCCATCTTTGCAGATGCCATAGTCACATGGGTTGCTGGCGCAGTCATCGAAGTTTATCTCACAGTTTGTACCTGGGTGGAAAAAGTTTTTATATTAGGATAGTAGAAACATTTTAACTGTTCTAACTATGGCAGAAAATATTTCACTACATTCCAGAACATAATTCTATAATCATCTTAGCACATCATGCCACTGCTGGCAGATGGCCTCCACAACTCTTGCCACACACTCTGATTCTGTGCCAATTGCCAACTCCCTTTCTTTGACGTCTTCTTGCTATCTCATTGAACCTTATCTTGGTTTTCTTCTTGTTTATTTTCATTCCATCTTTCTTTCCCTCTTCATTTAGATCTTCAAGCAGATCTTTCAGCTTTTCGTCACTCTCAGCAAACAGTATGATGTCATCAGCAAATCTAAGATCGTTGATGTTCTCTCCATTGATGTTATTGCCAGCCTCAATGCTTAGTCTTTTGAATATTGCAGTGCCTTCTCAATACTATATATAAATATGCATATATAACATATAACAGCATTTTTAAAGTGAATAAATCAGTGGCTTGAATAAGCAAAGAATAAGTATTTGTTATCTCTGGAGATTATCCTCTTACCCGAGGTTCCATGTTGGCATTGGCAGATGTACTTGTTGACCAGGTCCACACACTTGCCCCCATTCTGACAAGGGTTGCTGTGGCACTCGTTTAATTGATTCTCACAGCGATACCCTGTGTAACCAGGATCGCAGTTACATGTATAGCTGGCAATGCCATCTATGCAGGTACCATGGTGACATGGGTCGGGCTGACAGTTGTTGATGTTACTCTCGCAAAGTTTCCCCTCATAACCTACAAAGGGAAAAAAGCATAATTAAATTACCAATAAGGTATTTATCTAGTCACAATGATTCAAACTTTGCTCCCTGCAACCCTGATATTTTCTGTGAATGTTAAATATTCCTCTGTCTCTTTACCATAACTGTTTTTTATGCTTGGTTTTTTCATAAAAACCTCTACAGTTGGGCTTTTGACCATTGTGGTTTCCATATCAACGGTGTCTGTGTAACAGACAAGAACCTTGGTGTGTGTGGTATGTGTTTAGGGCAATGCTGAGATGGGCAAAGCACTAAAGAAGGGCCTTAAACAGGCCTCCCAGTCTTACTATTGTTCTCAGAGATGGAGGGAACAATAGGCTGCGCCACGTCAAACAGGGCCACTTCACTCAACAGAAGGGGCCCAAAAACACAAGGAATACCAAGCAGCTGGCCACTGAAACAATGACCATGCTTCTCAGTAGGCATAGAACAAACATATTAAATATCAATGTATACATGCAGTCCAGCTTTACATACAAACTTTGTGAGAAACTTTACAGGTTGATGGCTTTCTTTTGTAACACGGACATAACTTAATGCGAAGGAATGAACGTTAAGATGCAGCATAAGGTGTTGTAAAGGGATTTAAAGATGAACAGATGTCAGGGTAATGACCAAGCCTCCTTTTTTGGCAACTGCTGGTCCTCAGTGACCCCATGATCCTGAGACCGATGAGGGAAAGAGGGGGATTAGGGGCCTCAAATCAGTCTGTTTGGCCAGCAGACACCCAGAGAAACTCCCCAAAACACTAAATGCTTAACAAAGGCCAAAACAAGTGTTTAAGGCTCATCTGCTGCTCTGTTTCTGGCTCCTCTGTCCAGCAACTATTACCTAAAGAAGCACTTACCTTCAGCACAGCGGCACTCAAACCCATTGGGCCGGTCGTAGCACTTTGCTCCATTCTGACAGGGCGTGCTGGCGCACTCATCTATGTCAATTTGACACATGGTACCCGTAAACCCTGGGACATGCAAACATAGAGGTTAAGGGTCAGAAAGAAGGTCCAGCGAAAGGGTCCATGCTAAGGTCAGAGGGCAGATCTTCTCTCCTAAGAAAGCCAGAGGTCTTTGACTAGGTTAGTAATGTCTGGCTAAGGTAGGGTCTGAGACCTCGACTGGTTAAAGACATGCTATCTTTGCACTTGGACAAGGGCAGAGCTGACCACTACAAAATGCAATAGAAAGCCTGTGACCTTGAAAATGTTTCAGAGGAAGGACTCACAATTAATAATAAAACAAAATAATATTGTTATTGAGTGGAATGGAATATTTGGGCATGGACATGCAACTTATCCATCTTTGCCTCACTTAAGTTTTGGCACATTTTGTGTGTGAAAATGTGAAAGTGTGAAAGTGTGTGAAAAGTTATAATAATAATAATAATAATAATAATAATAATAATAATAATAATAATAATAATAATAATAATAATAATAATAATAATAGCAACTAGCTTGAATAGTCTGAGAAACTGGGCAGGCTTGGACTCACTGGGCACAGTGCCCAGACAGGAGTGAATTGGTGCATTGGTAACACACTGCTCAGTTGATTAACAGTGTCAGGATGGTCTGTGTGTCGATGCTTAGGCTGGTAAAGGGGGTGCTGAAGGAGGCGGTGGGATTGTTTTCTCTTTTGGGGAGCCCCCCACACCCCTCCGCCCTTCACTGCCTGCATCAGCTCCACCAGCTCAATAGCTAGATGGGGGGTGAAGGGGGGACGTCTGCCCCAGATGTAAATTGCGAACCTGGAAAAGAATCTCATTAGTGGGACTGCTGTCCCCCCCACCCCCAACACCACCATGAGTGCAGGATGAGGGAGGCTGCTGTCCCTTCTACATTCCACAGAGGAGGGAAGCGAGGGTCACAATGGTGCCTTTGTTCAGGCAAGGAGATAGGCAGACTTTTGGGCCTGGCTTTTTTGTACAAGTGGTGGCTCTAAATACCCGCAGGCAAAAGTAGTGAGGCTGACCTTCCCTCCTCTGGTCCTGGGGACATTTAAACTTTGGCTTTCTAGTTTTACTGATGGTGTCAGTGTATTGCAGGTGTTAACCAACACATTCTCACTCCCAAGCTTTTAGTGCTGTTTTTTTTCACAAGCAGGGTAGTGGTCCAAAAAAAAAAAGAATTTTGCCAAATGAAAACTAAGCATTACACAACACAAAAAGGTAGCATTAGGAGGCTGGAAAGCAGCATAAATTGCAGGACTTTCACACAAGACAGGCGTTTGCGATCAGACCTTTTGACTCTACATTTTCAGATTCCTTTTGGATTAGGCTTAGGAACAATAACTACTTGAATAGGTTTTGCAAAATAAAGTGGTTTGGACCAAAATATTAATCAGATGGTAGAATATAGACTTGTTAGTTGCCAGTGTGACTCAAAGCAGCCTCACCTGGCTGGCATGTGCACGTGAAGCCATTGACCATATCCCGACAGATGCCGTCATTCACGCATGGGTTGCTCTCACAGTCATCCACATCCACCTCGCAGTAAGTGCCCATGTAGCCTGGAAGAAGGAAGTTCAAATGGAAGTCAGACACTTCTTTTTTTATTGTTGTTGATCCTAATTCACTTTGCTCACTTTGGAGTAACGGCATGTCAGTTCAAGCCAGCATGGTGTGTACATCATTCTGTGTATTCTGTGGGAAACTTTTCACACGTGAATTTTTTTTTACACTTGTTTACACTAAACACAGCATCCTACTCTGCTGAACTGAAATCACCACACCCTACTGTCTGTGGAGCATTGCTCCTCCCTGGGTCAGTATCCCATTCAGCAGATGCATGTTATGCCTTTTACATTAGGTCCTTCATTGAGGTGAAACAGAATGTGAGTCAGAGTCTTTTCCCTGTGGTGAGGCTAGCGTGGAATCAGAAATAATCAGCAGCGCCACATGAGCTTTGCCAGGCTGACTGATGATGAGGAGGGTGATGAGGAAGGCCCTGTCTCTGGAGGGGGGAGGGGGACAGGCTCTGGGAAAGAGCCTCTTTCCCTCTCTGTGTATATGAGGGGTGCAAAGTGGAGCACAGAGGGGCTCTATTGTTCCACTTCATTCCCACCACTCTACCACTCATTAGTATTCACAGCACACTCCTCCCCCTAACTGCTCGCCCTCTCTCACATCCAGTCCTATAGACCCAACTCCCGGCTCTAATTTGTATAGCTCCCAAAACCCCAGCATGCATGTAGGACTGTGCATGAGAGTTTCACTGTGTTTTTGTCCCAGAGTGTCAAAACTATCACTCAGTCCAAACCAATACTCCATCTGGTGGTACAGTGCACTGAGAGTAGAGAGGTGCCTCCATACCCCCAGTGTTGGTGGAAATGCGTTACATAACACTAAACCCTGGCAGTGTGGCAGCACTGTATGTGGAGTTTGGTTAGAAGTCCAAGTTTAAATATTTTTTAGATTTTTTTTAAATAGTGAATATTTAAATAATTGTGCCACTCTGCTGGTTTTGATTCTGTCTCATGTGAATGAAATTAGGCTGAATAGAGGTGTTTTGTATCATTTCACTGGCAATTCTTAAGTGTAATTTAAAGTCCTGTTGCACACAACAGTATATTTTGGTCACAAGTTCCCTTGGATATTTAAATACCAGTTAATGTATGTTCAGAGTTTGGTCTTAAAATATGTTTTTTAAATGAAAATAGAAGTAGTTTTTCTGCTTACCTAAGACCTGAGCATAAGGTATAAAATGCAAATGTGATTTATGTAACCACAGCTAGTGTGGTCCAATAGGCAGCATATACCTGAAGCATGCTTTGGACATACAGCAGTATAGAAAACATATTATATTCAAGAATTTCTAAGTTAACTTTTTTGAGAACTAAAACAACAACAAAAACTCATATTTTCCTACATCATAATGGAAGGCCTGTTTAAAAGGTCTTTCTACCTGGCATGCAGATGCAGGTGAACTCTCCAATGCGATCTAGGCAAGTGGCGTCATTCTGGCAGGGCATGGACAAGCATTCATTGATGTCAATCTCACAACGTGGGCCAGCATATCCCCGACCACACTGACACTGGAAAGACCCCTCTGTGTTCACACATTTTCCAAAATGCTCACATGGGTTTGCACCTGTCGATGGAAGGATCACCGTATGAAACGCACTCAAAGAAAGCTAGAGCTGAGACCGTACTACAACAACAGCACTGACATTTGGCATAAAATAGCAGCCTTACCAATTGAACATTCATCCATGTCCTGATTGCAGGCACCCCCTACAAATCCAGCAGGACAGGTGCAAATGGCACGGCCATTAAGAGGGTTGGTGTCACACACTGCTCCCTCATTGCAAGGGTTGCTCACACATGCATCATCGAGGTGGCATAGCAAACCTATGGCAAAGTCGCAGAAAGAACACAGATATCAGCAATTTATCAACCAGGATTAAAAGGGCCAAACAGGCAGACAGAAAAACCCACTTACCTGTCTTTCCAACGGGGCACTCACAGAAGAAGGATGCCACACGGTCATGACAGGTGGCGCCGTTGAAGCAAACAGCTATTGCACAGTCATCAATGTTCTCACTGCAGTCATCTCCAGTCCAACCATTAACACAGACACAAGTATGGCCACCAATGGTGTTGAAGCAAGTGCCCCCATTATGGCACGCATTGGGTTGCATTTGACACTCGTTCACATCCTCAGCGCAGTATTGTCCTAGTGGGTAGGTGACACATGGGTTCAAACATGATGTATACAAACATGACATGCATTTAAAATGAATTTGAAGAGCTATACCTGTCCATTCTGGTGGGCACTGGCAGTTGTAGGTATTAACTCCATCTACACATATTCCTCCATTCATACACTTGTGACCTGGACAGTCATCCACATTGTTCTCACAGTTGTGTCCCTCGAATCCTGAGACAAATTTAGAGACAAAAGAGTTGTGACACACAGATACAGTAGCAAACACATGCTTCTTGCAGACCCTAACATTTCTGCTCACACTCGGATTTTGCACCCAACACAAGGTGGTGAGCACTGTGGACAGTAAAAGGGTTCAGTGGGTGTCTGATTGTTTACATCTTCCCACATAATGTCAGCAACAGCACTGACTCCTGCCTGCTTCAGAGGTCAAAACCCCCCTCTGTGTTTGCTTGTTTTATAATCTCTCACAGTTTCAATGACTTCCTCTCTGGCAAAAGACATTTCCTGTTAGCTCCCAGTGGGAAACCAGAAAGCCCATAAAATAAATTCCTTCTGTTGTGACAAGAGCAGAGAAGGGTGCAGACTGGCTGCCTCTAACTCTCCCACCAATCCATCCACTATTACAAGCTATTAATAGCATACAGGAAGCTGACATAAGACAGATGATATAAAATACCAGCAACAGCATCAACAGCTACGTCATCGGGCTGAGAAAATCTGTTTGCATGCAGCAGTGAAAAGCAGTTTGTGTGTGTTTTACTCTGCTACTAAAGAGAAATTCTACCTGGTAGACAAGCGCACTCATAGGAATGGTCACTGGTCTGTCGACATGTGCCCCCATTAAGGCACTGAGATGGTGCGCAGGGCAAGGTGGACACCTCACATGTGCCCCCGCTGTAGCCTGGCCGGCACTGACAGCGGAAGGAACCATGTGTGTTGGTGCAGATTCCACCATTGAGGCAAACACCGGGCTTGCGGCACTCATCAGTGTCACTGCGGCAGTTCTTTCCTTGGAAGCCAGGTGGACAGGAACAGTTGTAGTGGCTATTCCAGTTGACACATCGAGCTCCATTGGCACAGGGACTTGCGGCACAGGCATCAATGAGGGAGCAGTCTTGGCCTGGGAATTAAATAGTGAATAGAAATCAATTCAGTACTTTGACTTTAACTGATGAGATCTGATCTTTCCAGTACATACACATTCTTTTAGACATACCTCTGAACCCTCTGTGGCACACACAAGTGTATTGTGGGACACCATTGACCACCTGGCTCTTGCACGCTGCTTCATTCTTACATTGTGATCGATGACACGGATCCGGGTACTGACAGAGTGGACCAATATATCCGGGACGACATCTATACACACACATAGACATACAAGGATGTGGCCTATAGGTCAAAACAGGTCACAGAATTGACAGACTAGAGCAGTAAAGACAGTGCTGCTAAATCATGGCAACTGTAGCCCAGTTTCCATCATGCTCTGGGTTTGGCAATCTGGACCCAGCGACACTTAGGCAAGTTCTGCTACCTTGAGTAATAGTTATTTCCCTGGAATGAATTTGTTTGAGGATATTTTTTTCTTAAGTCCTCCTGAGAACTGAGGAAAAAAGCGTCTTTCAACTTTTTTGTAACCACTACAGAGGACATGAGCCCTCAGTAGGATATAGCACACATGTAGTAGAGCCACAAAAAAAGGATAGAAATAGAATAAAAAGATGGAGTCAGGCCATGTGTGTTATTGACTTCATTAGTCACACCATTAATTTCAGCTGGAAAACCTAATTTTCTCAACGTCAGCTAACATTCTCCACTACTACAGTTTTTCCACACCCCGGTTCTTATTTCTGCTCCCATATATGAAAAAGAACACACCCAGAGACAGTCTGGAAATTTAACAACTGCCAACAAATACTGACATGAGGAAAAACAAGACTGTGCACAGTGCTCTTGAATTGGATAGGAGAAACAGCTGTGGTGTTTAAATGAAATAATTAACTGTCCCCTTGGTGGCTGTATTCTAAAGCATAAGTTCAGTACTTGAGCCACACATTTCAGTTGTTCCTATTTTAATAAATACAGCTGTCTATGGTGATATTCATTTAACTATTCCAAAGGTGCATTTTTAAGTTTCCAGTACTTGTACTGGGAGTGGGGTGTGAGTACCACATATACAGGGGTGTCCTGTGTCTGAATGCATCCTGTGCAGACAAAGGTGGAGGACTGAAAACAAATTCTGCTCTGCAAATGTGCCGCCTTTTCTCGGTTCAAGCTGTGCGGACATTGTTTAACTTAACCTAAACATGCAGCACAAAGACGCTGAGATAAATATATAAACAGGGTTTCCCATTGCTCTTTACAGAGGTCCTATGGGAGTTCAGACAAGGTTTGGAGAACTGGTAACTCTACACCCACAGTGAAGCCCTTGTCTCGGGACAGGAACCCTCTTCAAAGAGACTGATTCTGATGGCAGGGCAGCGACAGCTGGGTTCTGGCCTACCCTCGGGCACTGTCATCTAGTTCAATGGAGAGAAACCCCTGGGCAGGATCAAAAATGGGCTTTCATCTGTTCTCTTTTAAAGGAGCATCCTTACTATCCTTGTTTAGGTTCATCGTGACTTTTTTATGTGCACTACCGCTGTAAGAAAAAAAAAAAAAAGCCTAAAATGTTCTCACTTCTGGCTAGGAGGCTGAAGCTGCTTCAAATTAGGCTGCGGAGGAACTGATCCAGATCTAGATCTTCTGTAAAAAAAAAAAAAAAAAAAAAAAAAAAGGATGCTTTGTTTTTGGCTAGTCTACATTGGTAGGAAAAAAAAAAACTTAAGGTTTTTCAGTTTTGTTTGATTTTTTTTCTTAAACTTTCCAAAGGCAATTGTGTGGGCTATGCATGAAGGCACACAAGTCTATCCACAAGAATGTGAAAAGATGTTTCCAAAGCAACAGTTTGGCGCTATGTTGAATTTAATTGTTAAAATAATACAGGGACCTGACATCTTCCAACAATGCCAAGGCACTGAGACTTGCTCAGGAAGAGTGAAGCCATATTTAATCGCCCATGTTGAGAGACCGTTTTTGCACATTTACTACAGCTACTTTTCCTTCTCCTGAAGCCCCCCTGAGCACGAGCTTTCCTTTACATCTCGCTCCTCTCGTGCGCTGAGAGGTCAGATGTTAGAGGGTCCCCTGTTTGATTGTAATGATAATGTCACTCAGGCTACAGAGTGTGAGGAGGGGCTACTCCACAGGAGAGATTGTCTTTAGAAGGTGCAACTGGTAGAGGGAGATCAAGAGGAAACAAGAATAGTCTGGTCCAGCAAGAATGTCATGTCATATTTCCTGTAATCCCTGGTCCTTTGCTCTGAAAACACAGTACTCACTCCTAATGCACAATTCTCGTTGCCATAGTAACCTCACAGATGAACAAGCAAGCCTGACACCCAACCAATCACCCCCACCCCCCACCCATGGTTCCCATGGCTATTTGTCATGGCTTGGCTGGGTTTATTTAGAGGCAAATTAACTATGTCTGGAATCTGGGATGTCACTAAAAATGAAACACAAATGTGGCACAAAGCGGTCTTTGAAAGGACTGATGAAGAAAATTGCTTTTTAGAGCTGAAACATACAACACAGACTGACAGTCAAATTCTTCTGGAGCCATATTTGACTGCTGATGAAAACCAAAAAGCCAGAAACTCAACAGGCATTGTTCTCCAAAGACCATCACGACTCTCTTTGGAAAGAACTAGAGTGAGTTACTCACTACAGGAAGTAACGTGTCTCAAAGTGTACGTTTATATAGAGATGACAATACTCATCTGGAATTAATATGTTTTCAGCTATGAGAATAAAGTGTGGTTGTGTTAATTTGTGTGTGTGCGCATTAATATACAGGTAATACAAGTGCATGTGTGGGTGGGCCTATTAAAATTACGATAGTAGTAGCGCCTGATAAATTATTTGTCCTCCCTTTCAAATGTGCAGTGAAATAAGCAGCCAAAACACACATTCTTTTGTCTAGACCTGACTCATTGCCAACATGCTACTCCCATAACACACAAATCAGAGTGCTATCGGTGCAGCGACTGTGAGAGACATGGAACTTTGTCCTGGTTTAGTTTTCACACCACTATGAAAAGTCTTATCAGGCTCTTTATAACCTTGTGGATTCCACTGCCTATGGGAACAGAAGGGCAGGATCCGCGCCTTTCCGTGAGCCCAACTTTAATTGTGGCGGATGTGAAAGGCAGGTGCAGTTTGCTCTTGTGCAATGGGGCCCTGAGTCATACTTAGTGAGTGTCAACATCTGACCTTGGAGGAAGAGAGTACAGCAGATGAGGAAGAGGTCTCTGGGTGCAACAGAGAGAGGGGCAGAGTGGGTGATCTCTCCTTGTCAACACATATGAAGGCTTTTACCAGCTGCAATACTGACATCATACAGCTGTCCACATCTGTCAGTGTACCTCTGACTATCTAGCATTTACCTCTTCCGCCAGACTTTAAGCCAAAACAGTTGTGCTGTTTTGCCCAAAGGACTAGCCCTGTAACCAACACACACACACACACACACACACACACACACACACACACACACACACACACACACACACACACACACACA
>JAVDPK010001242.1:388617-404231 GCA_034780415.1 Cichlasoma orientale
ACACACACACACACTCACACACTCACACTTACTCACGCACACACTAGTTTTATAACTCCCCCCACCCTCAAATATATGTAAGCAGTGCAATAATGATCTGATCTTCTTGTGGCAGCTTATGTATTTCTGGGCTAAACCTATAAACAGCAGAGAACTTTCCTGGCATGTTTGACAGTTTATACTAATAGGCCTTGCACAGTTGCAACTAATAGTCTGAAGAAGGCCAAAATTGTAAACAGCTCCCACACTTTTGAAATCAACACTATCTTCTGAAAAGTGCTAATCTATAATTCTCTTCCAAAGGTCTGAGACCAACACAGGACCCGTGTTTAAATAAATTTAAGGAGTCAGGTCAATGTATACAGTCTCTGTGTGCTTTTTTTTTGTATGCTGGCTATATTCTGTAGCACTGGGTGATGCACTGTGAAACTGACATAAATAAATTTACTGCAAATCAAATGTTTGCTCCATATCTAAATCTTAAACAACAAAATGTAAAACTCCAAGATTATGTCCATAAAGATGGAGCCTCTGGATTATGATTGCAGACCATAATGTGCCCAACCATGTGTGAGCATACTTGTTTGTTTTTGTGTTTACAGATGATGAACTGTAGATAAGAAAGAGAATAGTGTTTACACGGTAGCAGACAGATAGACAGCAGGCATTTCTGTTATTCCCATGGACCGTGTAATGAACAGGGCAGATCAGCGCAGCTCTCTCAATTTAGCCAGCATCTCCTCGGCCTATGGCAATGGACTTATTTTCTGCAGCCGGTTTATAGTACCACAGTTGTTCTTTTGCACAGAGTGGAGCTGGTTGCTTACAGAGACAATAGCCTTGATTTGAATCATAATAGCAGTCCAGCATTATGACACAGTTTCTCTCTGCAGGGGAGGGCAGCACACTAATATTCAAGCACACTGCCCTACGCCACCACACCCCCTCATCATCACTCTACTTCTGGTTCTGGTCTTGAATAAATTACAGGAAAGGGTAGGACCATGAATGCAGCAGGCTGGTTTGGAGTGAAATTTGTGAGCTGTGGTGTGACGTAATCTATAGGGGGTCAGTCAAAAGGCCTTGTTAGACCTCAAAGACACCTGCTTCATTAGGCAACCACGGTGGGAGGACGTTTGGCAGTGCAAAGTTTTCAATAGCTGGACTCAGCTTTCTGTCCTATAGTCACATATACACAACAGCTTAGTCCTATAGTCTTAATTAGTATGTAGACATTGTTTTAACTGACTGAAATTCCCCTTTAAAATCTCACCTATTTATCCAATATTACAACATGAGCTACATCTCTGGCTGTCTCCAGCAGCAAGTGCGAACTAGATAGCCAAACAGAGGACAGTGTAATGGAGTTCATATATTTTCCAAGTAGGTGTAATAACCTGTGTTTTTATGTTTTCATACAACTGTGAAATATTTCTTTCAACACTAGGGCTGTAGTAGCCACACTCCCAACTTACTATGCCAGGTGTTGATGGTATTTTGACTGGCTTCCAGCTGGAAGAAATCCCAGGGAGAGATTTTCATTGTGCTCAGGGTCAGGCAGTTGTATTTACAGTTTGTTGCGATCTGCGAACTCAAAGTCTACAAATGCCCCATGAGCTTCATTCCTCTGAAACACTGAAGGACTTCATTCCCATGAAATCAGCTGCTATCTTCTTCTACCAAATTATTTCACAACAAAACATAATGGTTTTTGTTTTCAATCAAAATATTTTCTGTAATCAAGCAATGGAAGGAATAATTTAGTAAATATTTGAACCTGATCTCTTCTGTTGTGTCCTTAAAGAACACACAACAATAGCAGTAATAATTGGTAACAGCATAAATGTTTATGTTCATTTTTAACATACCCTTCTTCAGTTTTTATTATTTTAATGATTTTCACGTATTTCATCTTTTGTTGTACTTTAAGTGATTCAGACCTGCTGAAGCCAACTTTGAAGGAGTGCTGCGTTAAAATTGTTTGTTTGAGAAGATTACAATAAACACCGCTTGCGTTCAGAAAAACAAAGACACTCTCTCTGATCTCATTAGTGGGGAAGTGGATGTCCCAGTTCTTCCTTCTGGAAATATGACTGTTCCTTTATTGTTTTAGAAATGAAGGAGAAAAGTGAGCTCAAGCTTGTTTGGACAATAATTTTAATAATTCTTAATCACCTTAGACCTTTTACTTGTCTCTTTTATGTCACATCCTGCAGCTCTACTCAAGTACACACACACACACACACAAAGGCAGTCATAAACAGAACAAACAAGTCAGTATTTGCGTTTGTGTTGGGGAGAAATTGTGAGAGTAGAAGCTCTGGTGACAAAGTTCTCGCACAGGACTCAGGGGGAATCTCCAATCACACAAACAAAGACGTGACAGGTCAGGATTTATACCTCTGTTCTCTGTTGGAGAAAGAGGGACACTTCTCTTTGAACACTGTTAGCGTTGCTTATAGTTAATAAAGGTAAATCTGAAGAATCTGCAGTAATGCATTTAATTAGTAGATATTAATATAGACATTTATTATAAAACCAACCTGTACTAACCTTTTGCTTTTGTACACCCAGCTCTACAAAACACAGTAATTTTTTTCCCTTTGAGCATTTAAGACCCTGGGATACCCTGAAATATTGTGACACACATTGCCAACAGAGAAGCCTTTATTCCGAATTATGCGTGAATGATACTGTTTGTTTGCAGTGTCAGGAGTGAAAGCTGATCAAAGCCAGTTAAACGCAGACCAACTGCAATCAAAAAGCAAAATGATACGCTCACGCTATGCTGCCTCTTTCACAACAAATGTCAAATGGAGTTGTCCTTAAAACCCTACCAATACAGCAGCAAGAATTAGCTATTCGTTTGAGGTGCAACATGTCCATAACTTTATTCTAGTACTCCCCCCCCGAACAACAAAAAAAGGAGATCTTGGATGACTTACGCTTAAGAACCGCTGACCTGCACAAAGCAAGTTCAGCATCAGATGATGAGATCAGATGATTTTTGACACTCTCCTTTAACATCTCTGTGCATGACTGTACAGACAACAAAAACATTCCTATGCTGACGTTTGCCAAAAAAGAATTCTGCAACACTGTTAGGATGGACACTTTAAAAAGATCATGTAGTGCTGCATACGGCATTAAAAGACGCTAACATGCTAACATGAAGCCAGGCTAAAGGCCAACTAGAGACTCCAACAAAAACGACTCAAATGCATGACAGTAATAGCAGATTCAAAGTTAAAAAAGTATACTTTGCTTTCAGCAAAAAAAAAAAAAAAAAAAAAAAAAAAAAAAGAGGGTTCTGTATTAATACTTGGGCGATCAGTCAGTTCAGGCAATCAAATCCGGTAGCTGAGTGCAAAAACAAGGTAGACAAAGGTAGGCAAAGTCACATACACGAAGAGGGTAACACAAGAAGCGCAACACAAGAACGTTTGAGACATGGCATAAAGACAGTTACAGTAGAAAAAAGGTGACACACTGGGGCGGGGCAAGTAATGACAGGTAAAGCATGAGAGCAGGAATTGAAGAATTTCAAATGAGATGACAGTTAATTATACAAAATAAAACAGGAAGTTGGAGGAAAATGACAACTTTCACTCACTTAAAACACAAAATGTGACCTCATAAAGGTGAAATGGGGCAACTTGATTTGGCAATATTGTGCTGCCTTTGGGCAATCTTCCTTCTGGAGTGGCCTAGTAAGAACCTAGTTGCTAACCCAGTAGAGATGCTCTGGAATGTGCTCACAGGGATGTTTTAAGAATATGTCTGACCTGAAGAGTTCTGTTTGGAAAAAGCCAACCAACCAAACAAAAGGTTTCATCAGTCATTAATTGCGGGGGATCGCTTATCCTCAGGCCTGTGTCTGTTCACTAGGTGTACTCAGTAAAGACTCAAATTATCACATGCGTTTGCCTAAACTTGTGCCTTGTTCTTACCACAGTTTAGTGCGGTCAGCTACCATCATCCTTTCATACTTGGTGGCCATTCATGACAAGCACGCTTCATGTGATAGGGGTGCTAACAGGCAGTGTGTGTGGACACAGTGGACGTGATGACTTTACCACCCAGACCAGACTGATTTATGTGGGAAAAGCCCAAAGAGCACCCACAGAGAGTGTGGGGAGGATTAGAAGCCCCTCTACAAAACTGGTCACGGCCAATCAGCGGCCGAGACCCCCTACAGACAGACGCCGGGGCCAATTGTAGTACAGGGTTCAGGTTTTTGATCTGAATCTTGATTTCATTATTGCTTGATAATTGTATGATCTCAGTATGAATAAGGGTTATTTCATCTTCAGCTGGATTGGGCTTCTAAGGACCGAAGAGATACTTGGGACAGTTCTACTTCAGGCAGTCTCTATGAACACAAACCCAACTTAACCCCATAATGATAAAACTCTTTACTTCTCTGCTTTTCCAGGATTCCACATTTTTGTTTGCTCTGCCACTTTTATTTTGTTTTATCAGTTTGTGATGCACAGCAAGAAATCAGCAGACATTCCTGTTCTCTCCTAATGTGTGCATTTAAGTTGGATTTGTCCTTGGAAGCTGTTCTGAAATCATTTATTATCTCTTTTTTGTTCTGTTTTCTATTGATTGCCATTGTGTTTTCGTGTCAAAATGTTTAACAGTATCTCTTTTATGTAATGTCTTTAATTTTTTATTACAAATACGTGGTTTTGTTGTTTGGCTTTCTTCATATACAAGACGTCTTGCTTGCTTACATTATGCTCTCCTACTCCATGATTAAATAATTTGCCAACAACCACTCAAAAAAAAAAAAAAAATAGGTTACTCTCTGTGTCCTCTTTCACCCTGATTCTATTCTCCTTATTCCTTCCACCCACTCTCTGACATACACACACAGAGTGGCTTAGAGGTTGGAGCTTTTTGCCTAAAGTAAACATACGTCAATGATGGATCTTTCTCTGGATTGTGGGAAAAAGTGTTTGACTTTCACACAAGCTCTCTAAACGGCTATTAAATCCTGTATGTGTACACATGTCGTGTTTCTGCAGAGAACAGGGAAAGACAGAAAGAAGGAAAGAGAATTTTTTACTCATGGTAGTCTTTTGTTCCCTGAAACACATGTTTCTTTGTAAAATTGGAGTCCCAGAAGGCAGTGGGACGAGAAACAGAACTTATAGGAATGTCTGAATAATATCTTCAAGATCAAGATTCTTTGCCACTAATCATGATAAGAGAGGTTTTGTCCCTCTCCTGTCTCTGTAGGCATTGGCATCCACACAGCAGTGCGCAGTAGATATTGGTGAAGGAATGTATTTCAGACAGCGCTGGAGACTGACCAGCTGGAGGAATTCAGAGAGCTGTGACTGTGCTTCCGTGTGAAATAGCTACTTAAGACCACTACGAACAGCTGCCGGACAGTGTCCCCTCTTCCCCTCTCTTCACCCCCCTCTTCCAGATCCTTTCTCCCTCCGTGAGGCTGTAAATCTTAAAGAAGAACGGAGGTGTTGGGGACCTGCTGAAAGGGATCCAGGGACGATCCTGGGGTTTGGTGCAAAAGGTCAGGTCTGTATTAGCAGACCCTGGTGCCGGGACTTTGGGCTGAGACTCACTGATGACCTGACACACACGACCAGAGCACTGTCCACCATGAATCTTCACTCTGTTGTCAGGATTTATTGAACTGGTGTAAGGAAGAGGGCACTGAAGGCCTGCAGCAACAAGTGGGATTATCTTAAAGAAAGGCAGAGGGTCATTTCAGCCATTTTACAAAACCATGTTCAAATCCATGTAATCTGATATATAAAGCAGAAAATAACCTTAGTTTATATGTAGAGTCGACGCAGTGACAGCCTTGAAAAGTGTTTCGTGTGGCATATGCTGCGACAAATATGTCAAATAAAAGACATATTGAGAAAAATGACTGAATTATAACTGCAACTGATCCCACATTAGCCTCTGAAAACCAGAAGAGAAAGACGTGGAGGGGTCCCCTGGTCTCTGTTCATCCTCTATCCCTCCTGAGTCAATTGTTGGGGAAGCATGGTGTCAACCCTGCGCCATCAATCACCTCCTTTCAGAGGAGGGCAGACAAGGCGGGGACCCGCCCCCCAGGACAGGGGGGTGGAAGTTCTCATGCCCTCCCCGCCTCCTGAAGCCCCGCGCCCCTACAGACAGAACTCCGACAGCTGGTCTGGCCATTAGGAGTAGGCCGAGACCTGAGGGCCCCTGCACAGCAGCAACAGCTGCCAGCCCACTGCCCCCAGTCACCCTACGAACACAGCTCTATAAAATCTGTATTAGAACAGCAATATATATTCATTCTTTTACATCCCTTCACAAAATGGCGACACCATTTTTCATAATCAATGTAACCTGATCAGTGTCTGGGGAAAAAAAAAAGAATTGATAATTTACTTGGGCACATAGTTTTGCGAATGTCACTTAATTTAAGGAAGCATCAGCTATTTCTCTCTGGGCCCTTAACTACCATTTAAACAGTTTTGTCAAAGCAGGTGGCTGTTTAGTTGTTTTCATGTAATATTTTAACACTCTTCTCCAAAGCAAATTCTTATGGGATGAAACCAAAACCTAATGACCTTTGTTTTTAAAAATCACAATATTCATTGTTTTTATTCTTCCATCTGGAACTTTAAAGATCTTTGTTATCAAGAAGGAGAAATTAAGGTATAAGACAATAATTATAAGAGTGGTCAATTGCTTATTTATTATCTATTTATTTTTAATCACGCATCATGTGTGTGATTCCATCTATCCATTATCTGTACCTCTTTATTGTTTGCAGAGATACAGGACGCTAGTGTTTGGAGTTGGAGCCTGTCCAAGCTGGCAGTGGGTGATAGGAAGTTAAATTACTGACGTGTGCTGTATTATCCACCGCTTTCTTGATAGAATGTATTCTGACTCTGTGTGGTATCATTTTCTCCTTTGAAGATGCTTAAACCAAACCAAGCGCCAAAATTTATTAAACATATTTGTCCAGCCAGTTCGTCACGCAGGCTTCTTCATCAAAGCTCAATCATTTTTTTTCCAACAATGGAATCACTACAAGGTAATATTTACCACGTTGAGACTTTGTTTATACTACAAATATGTCTGTGTGTATGTGATTTCAGAACGAGCTTTCATTTGAAGATTGCTGTTTGCAAATGTGTGTTGAGTGCGCTAAATGGATGAGTGTAGTCAGTCTTCTTGAGTTAACGTGTGTGTTCCAGGAGTGACAGAGAGAGCAGAGACTAGAGCGTTAGAAGAGATTACGCCACACTCCCTCAGGATGCTTGTTACTCATGCACTACTGGCAGCCGAGTGGTTCCCACACTTACACACTGAGGTGAAAGAGGCTGCACCCGCAGCCCCACCTGTGCCTTTTCATGTTGCAGCAGAGCCTTCCTGAGCCAGGATCTTCCTTAAGAAAGGAACAGGGAGAAAACGCTAAACCTGGCTAGTGTGCAATGAAAACAGCAGCCAGTGAGTAACATTTCTAGTATACCACTAAGGTATAATTACTACCAGATAGAACCAGAATGGGATAATTAGCAAATACCTTCTTACCCTCCTGCACCTTGCTCCCCCCAACTCCTTATACCAGCTATCACACACTGCACACACAATAGCCTGAAACAAGTATTTTTACTAAAACCCCTCAATCTCCACATACTCAGAAATGCTACTGACGTCACTTCTACTGGTGTGCTGCTGTCCAAGGTTTTGAAACCGAAATGTAGTTCTTTGGTTTTATGAGTTTACCTGGTTTATCAGGGTTGCTTCTACTGTATGATGTCATGGCTTTGTACATGGATAATGTCCATTTATTTATATATGACATGAAATTGCTAACGCACCCAGCAACTGACTTGCTGCCAAAATTAACAGGGCTGCTAGCTTTGTCAGCCAAACGCTCTCTGATCACCAGTCCATGATGGAAGCCCCTGGCCCTTTTCATCCAAGTCTTCTGAAGTGGTGTGAGATTACATGTATGGTTATAACTCCCATCATCGTCACATTGGGTTGGTTGGGCAGCAAAACTAGAGCCAATGAAAGATTTCACACTCACACACTGCAACAGCTGCTGAACGTTATTAAGAGTGGCCGCCTATACTCTGTGGTATTCTTAGGGAGTGAAAGCAAGCATCAAGTCAAGATAGGGGCTGAATTCTAGAAATGGAAGGGTTAGTGAACACAGATTGAAAGGTGCATGCACATTCCTTCCTCATTCTGTGCCTGGCTTAGGGGCACACTTGAAAGATAAGAAAGGTAGTACTAAAATAAGACAGGGCAGTGAAGTGTCTGGGGTCAATACGGCTTAAGTGCTGTGAGTGCTGTTTGTAGTTTCTTTTAAACACACCATACATAACCGCTGTGCTAGAATAACGATAATATTCTATTAAGACATTATTGTCACATACTTTTTAAGTTTGCTTTATTGAGATAGAAATCATGCCACTTTTTAGGATTAATATTATGATTGTTAATTCTAGTTATTGTTATCATGTTACTCCTATTCTTTTGCTGTCAAGTTTGAGAGAAGTCCTTTTCAGGCTTGGTTGTGGTTCAGAGTGGGTGAAAGGAGTGGCTGATAGCAGTAGACATTCCACACCACACCAACCAGGGCCAGAGGAGAAAAGAGGGCTTGTAGTAATTCCACTTTTATTAAAACATATTGAAGAAAAACAACATGCTGGTCTGTGGCAGGGGGAGGAGAAAATCAGCATGACAGCTGGATCCAACATCCCTCTCATTATCTGGAAGCTTCTGTGAATGGTTCATCTTTTCCTTTCGATGCTGTTGTTCCCGCTTTTCTTCCTTCCTACTCATCTTCTATAACTGCATCAACTGTTTGTCCAGTAGCTGCCCAGACACTACTGATCAATCCACTCCTTTATTCTCTTTTCCTCTATTTTGTCCCACTCCAGTTTGACCCACTCATCCTCCACCGCACTCAGTCAAGTTTGTTCCTCCATCTCCAGTTCTGCTCTCATGGCATTTCTATCAATTCCATGACAAATGTTTTGCTGTCCGGAAACCCTGGAACCTTCTTCCAACACATTTCTTTTTCTTTACCACCTGGTGTCCTGTAGCTTTAGGCAGTGTTACTAAGTGGATCCCAGACTCTGTAGTGCAAATCTCTCCTGACTGGCAACTACATCATTACTGAGGCTGGCTTTATTGTCTGGGCAATTTTACAACTATGCTCCTGGCCACACTAACCCCAATGACCTGGTCACTGTCTCCCCAGCAACAAATGAAGGCAGTGTGATAATGCATGACAGAGGAGGTTTCACCTCAGGCTGACCTGATTATTGGGCCTGGGGCAGACACCATCAGCCTGTCACAAATAACAGACATGTTCAATTCCTCTGTTCATGCTATTTAGTTATCTTCCAATATTCATCGCCTGCATACGGCATGCAGCCCCCTAATTTTTCTAAGCCACCTGGCATTTCTAAAGGCATGTTATGAGGTCAAGAAGATATTATGCATAGCTATGTTGTACTGGATTATCCAGCATCCTGGCAAAAACTTGCAGTCATCTTCCCAGGACTCTTTGGAAGAGAAAGGCAATCTAGACAATCCAGACATTCCAGGGTCGTGTTGTGTTCTCTTGTACTCTCTAATTTAGGAGCAGCTGTCAGGCCCTGCAAGCCCTCCACTACCAAAGCTGGGTTGGGGAGGTGGCGTGAATATGGAGAAGTAATGCCCCCTGTCACACTTTCCTGGGCTGTGGCTCTGACTCCCAGCAGAACAATTGCGGAAGGTAGGGTCAACAGTAGATTACAGGATAGGGAATGGTAACTATAGGCCTCACCAGTGAAAACAGAAGTCACCTAATTGGCTCTTCACATTTGTTTCACAAACAACAAATTTTTATGGAAATGACAGGATGATGTGGAAATGGTCTGTAGAGAGCCATCACTTGTATTTTACCGCTTATATTTGGAATGCTTGACTTTCAAACTATGTTTTAATATCCTTCAGCTTTACCGGAAACGGCTCAGAAAATCGTGAATTCCTCAGCCGGTGTTGGTGCAGCTCACATGTTTCCTTGGTAATTACACCGTCAGCAAAGGCTCTTGCTGGGCTGTTTGGTCTGAGATGGGCTCGTGCTGCTTTACAGAAAAAAGGAAGATTTGGACTGTTTGAATTTTTCAGTCCTGTGATGACTGCACCATGTGTCATGAGATCCCATATCTTGGAGGCTTCTCACCGTGCCATGGCATCCTGCTTACATAGCCATGAAAATGAAACAGTGTCTCTGCTGTGCCAGTAAGATTTTATAAATATGTGTGAAATTTGGAAAAAGATCTAACAATTTTTAAAATTAAACTCTGTAATTAGCTGTACAACGTGTCATGTAAAATCATGATGTGATCCTGTATTTGGAGCAGCTCTGTGTCTTTAGGTGTGCTTAGCGGCTGAGGTTCTCACACTCTGGTGAGCATGTTGAGACTCGAAGTCCCTGAGGGAGCCCAGATGTGGTCCACACTCTGCTCTGTACTAACCCCTAATTGCACTATTGGCTCCCTTATGGGACGTAATTACTAGGAAAATGTCTGTGATTCAAACTAGTGGATGCCAGTTAATTTATTTTCCCTAACCTTGTGCCCAGTGCACATATACTTTGACATTGCATTTTGACAAAAACACGCCTTCAGATATGCCATGAAAATAAAACAGGCACTGTATGATAAATGGTGTCGAGTGTGTCACTCACGCATTTCTCAGTTTTGTGTGTAGGTGTAATATATTTACCAAATTCTATTTTATACGTGCTGCATGTGCTGTTGTCAGGTATTATGATTTTCCCATCTGTCTAAATTGGACTGAAAAATCTATTTTTAGAACCTTGCAAATATATGGGACACAGACCTCTTCCTGCTTATTAGCAGACTTTGCGGTTGGATTTCCCACATATACTGTATGAGAAGGGCCATCTTGGGGGTCCTGACTTGTGCTCCCATGAAAGTGGTGTTTCAACAGCTTGTTTTAATTCCCCTGTTTCCTGCAGCACAAACAGGGTGGAGGAAGCACTAAAGCCCCTCACAGTACAATAAGAGCACCCTCAGGGGCACAAGAAGGAAGAGGGTCAATGGAATCACAGTAGGGTTTGAAGCATGGGAGTAAGGGGGTTGCAAATAAGGGAATGGGAACCTACCCCCTCATATAGGGGATTTCTGTCCTTCACACACATACACACACTCACGCACACACACATATATATATGTTTTCATGTGTGATGTTAACCCCATTGTGTAGGAGTGATCTTAATAAAGCAGCAAGAGTTAAAGAAGCACTGAACTCTGGATCTGGTAAAATTTCCCAACAGAACTAACCACTTTTCATTCAGCACAATTAGGCACCATTACCGTTGTGGTTGCAGAAATCAAGGCTGAATGAATGAATGCAAAGCACTGTTTAGAAAATGATCACATCTGACATTCAGTAGGAAACATCAAAGGCGAACAGAATTTGGCAAATCCTTAGGAATCTTTTCATTTATTTGAAACCAGAAAGTACTTCCTGTGATTGTAATGAAGAGGCCTAGGTGACTAATGTATGGATTTCCTTGTCAGCACAACTACTGGAAAATACATTTTCCATCATGTCATTTCTTGGACAAAGTAGGGCTCAGTGGATGACTGATGGGGACAGCAACTAGGGAGAAAAGCAACCAGCACTGCATTTGCACCTCTACGAGGACAGCTACGTAAGAACAATTTTCTCTTTAAGACCGATAGAAGTAGAAGAGTTTATACCGTCACTGAATCCTTTGGACATGTGGGGCTTTCATCGTTACACAGTCTGGGTGTGGAGTTATTTGGACGCTTTGTCTTCTCTACACACATGTGTGACTTATACCATACCCCTGCTTTTACAAGGCTGAAACCTGTTTCATCTCTCTGTCCTACAGAGGACTGTGGCCTAAACACTGGCACGTTCAAAGCAACAAAAACTCCTAAAGTGACAGACACTCAGGACACACAATCCTACTGATGACAGAAACACATGCTCTGTTTGTACCAGGGGCTGGCTTTATGACTAAGTGACTCAGCCTGGCACCCTGCAAAGTCTAATATTTTCCACTTTTCGGTCACGTCCAGCTCTTTGGATCCAGTCTTGCCTCTGTGTTTCCTTCCCTTACCAGATATATCAAAGCTAGGTTTCAGCAAATGACCTCTCAGTATGTCTCAGCTTAAATTTGCTGCTCCAGATACAGATGGCAGGCTGCATGTGTTTGTTTAGGCTGCTGAGTGAAGGGACTCTGTGTGGGAAAAAACTGCTCTCCGCTTTTGGATCGATGAGGGAGAGATAAGGGCGCACAGTGGCCTTCAGTGAATGCATGAAAATCCTTTTACTTTGTGAGAACTTTGCTCCAATTTTGTAACTTTTCCATAAAAAAAAAGAAGTTAGCTGGCCCCTCCCTCCACCCCCATCCCAATCCATCCAGGAGAACAGCTATCCATACTGGAAAAAATGGGGCAGCATTTAGGCTAAGGACCAGATAAGATCAGAGAGAATAACCTGTTTATACATGTTATGAAGACACCTTTGTGATAGTTATAGGATTATTTAACTTGTGTGTCAGTATACAGTGATTTAGATCCTAAATGTTATATTTCAACCTTCTCCCCAAAAGTTTAATATCTATTTTTTCAGATTTTCAATCTTAAAGACTGTGGTTGTTTAAGAGCACTCTTGTGGAGTATCAATACATTTAATATATTAACTTTACAGAAAAAAAACAAACAATGATTCGATATGCACATTTTGATGTCTTGCAGACTACGATCCGATTCTAGCCTAATCAAAAACCCTGGATGACCTCAGAGGTGAAGGCACTTTTGAGGGCCTGGAACTCTGCCTTCAATTCAGGTGACTGAGCTCTGTACAGTATGGCTAGGTCTGACCTCAGGAGAGGCATTGAGGCTGCAAAGGATGAGTGCAGGATAAAAGTGGAGTCGCACCTAGAGAATAACGACAAAGTCAACTCATCAGCAGCTGTCAATGCACATGCCTCGTTAGTGGATGAACTCAACCACTTCTTCGCCCACTTTGAGTCATCCAGACCAGCCACACCCCTGCTGCCCTGCCAAACCCCCAGCCCCCTTTCACTCTCCAGGAACACTAGGTGAGGCGCACATTGAAGGCTGTAAACCCACGGAAAGCTGCTGGACCAGATGGGGTCCTGGGCAAAGTGCTCCGTGCCTGTGCAGATGAGTTGGCAGGAGTACTGACCAGGATATTCAACACATCCTTGACACTGGCTGAAGTCCCGCCCTGTCTAAAGGCAGCCACCATTATCCTGGTTCCCAAGAAAACAGCCATAAAAGACCTTAATGACTGCAGACCAGTGGCGCTGACGTCTGTAGTCATCAAGTGTTTTGAAAGGCTTGTCCTCCAGCACCTCAAAGCCCACCTCCCCCAGAACTTTGACCCAGACCAGTTTGCCTACAGGGCAAATCAGAGAATGCGATCGCCACTGCTCTCCACACAGCCTCGGAACACCTGGACAGCTCAGGAACCTACGTCAGGATGCTGACGCTGTTCGTCAACTACAGTTCAGCGTTCAACACTATCAGCCCAGACATCCTGGTGGAGAGGTTGGCTGACTTGGGTCTGTCCGGTTTGCTGCCTGCTCTGCTGCAGACAGGAGGGCTCTGCAGAGGGTTACCAGGACTGCTGAGAAGATCATCAGCTGCCCCTTGTCCCGCCTGGAGAACACTGCCGGCTCTCGCTGCATTAGCAGAAAATGTTGGCAAACCCCTGTCACCCTGGTCAACACCTGTTCAACCTGCTGCCATCAGGGAAGAGACTCAGGTCCCACAAAGGCAGGATGAACAGGATGAGGAACAGTTTTTACCCCTGGGCCATCAGACTCTTGAACACTATACAATAATACACAACAATAGCTTCACTGCTCACTTCTTCTGACTACCTCACTGTTCTATATTAGTACGTTCAGTATGTCATAACCCTCCTCTGTGCAAGAACTGGCATTTGTGCAATATTTGGTATATTTTCTATATTTGTTACATATTATTCTCCTGTAAGTCCTTGTGTTGTTTGATATACATATACATACTGGTTTTACAGTATTTTTCTTATTTTCTTGTTTAAGTTTTATAAGGAAAGGCACTGAACTGTGGCAGCTGCTACATTTTCATCATACTCCGTGTTTGATGACAATAAAAGCTTTCTATTCTATTCTATTCTATTCTATTCTATTCTACTGAGTAATTATTATTGCTAACAGAAATTCTAGCACTTCAGTGCTATTTTACAATTTCACTGTACATGACATCAATCAACACAAGGAATAATTACATAGGTGCCAATTATGATTTTTCTCTCTGTAAATGAATTGACATAAAACACTAAGACTGAAAATTAGTATTTGCACTTCGAAAATCTATCCTTCCTTCATTCCCGTTTTAAATTTTGACAGATTGATGCATGCCACAAGAATCCTGGAATTTTAGTGTCCCTGGTTTTTGGTTCTTTCCCATCACTTCTTGTGTTTACTGTGGGAATCAAGGGCAGAGATAGGAGAATGTGTGAGAATGCATACTCTCTGCTATTCAAACGCATAACATTTAGATTGAAAGAGACTCAAACAGGGAAGGTGCCCAAACCTCTTCTTCTTCTTCTTCTTCTTCCTCTTCTTCTTCTTCTTCTTCCTCTTCTTCTTCTTCTTCTTCCTCTTCTTCTTCTTCTTCTTCTTCTTCTTCTTCGTCATTACTTTAATCACAAATCTTCTGTACAGTACAAGTGTCAGCCTTCAGTGCCAATAAGTCTCTGGGAACTTAACGGTTGATTGTAGGATAAGATAACAACCTGTCTATACATGATTTTCTATCAGCTTATCAATCTCATCATTACCTCTCATCATGCTCAGTTTCTTAAAAAACACTAATACACTTTCTTGCATACCACTCACTGCCTGATGCTGTTGTTATATTATAAGATTAACCACTGCTTGTTTTCTGTCTGAATCTCACATATCATCCCTGCACCCAGTGTAGAATAATTTCCCAGGGACGGGTCTTCAGCCTTCGCTTCGCTCCTCTATCTGTATCACAGGAATGAAGGCCTTCTCTCTCTGCACAATAGCAAATATATATCACTTTTAAAAGGCACACATTCCAGTGCTAGCACCATGGGAAAACACATAGCGGGAGCAGAACATTTTTGTGAGTGAGCATACTGTATTAACAGAAAGAAAAAAAAAGGCTGTGAATTAGGGAAAGAGGGATTGGAGTAAAGAAACTGGGAAAAGGAAACTCTGAAGCCTAAAATTAAGACCATGTCTTAAAGTGAGAAAATATCGAATGTAGAAAGAAATCAAGTGACCAAAAAAAAAGTCACAGTCATAGCATATGCACAGTGAGTGTGTCAGTCTCTGTTCTGGTTCTCCTTTGTGGTGCCTGAAGAGGCCCTGTGTGTGGTCTGAGTGGTTCCTGTCTTCGAGGAGTGAACCAATCTCAGACACTTCAGACTGCAGTCTCACTCTCTCTCTCTCTCTCTCTCTCTCTGTCTCACACACACACACACGCACACACACACGCACACACACACACACACACACACACACACACACACACACACACACACAC
>JAVDPK010001242.1:404375-428788 GCA_034780415.1 Cichlasoma orientale
AGAGAGAGAGAGAGAGAGAGAGAGAGAGAGAGAGAGAGAGAGAGAGAGAGACAACGCTTAAAGACAAATTGAGAAATAGTACAGAAACAGTCTCTACGTGCACTGATTTATTGCACAACCAGATGTAAATGTCTGCATTTCTGCTGTTTTCATCACCCCGTGTTCTCAAACAGCTGCAGGCTGTTGTGCAACATTAAGGTGATTAGGCGACAATGATTTTTCAGAGCTGTTGCACATGATCTTCATCACTCCAACAACCAATGCAATCCACTGATGTGGGGGAGCCATCAGGGGATTCAGTTTGCAAGCCTTTGCAAAATACAAAAATGGAAAAGCCAAACCCAGTAAATTTGATATTGGGGATAAGTGGAACCAGAGTACTTGAGCTATTGTTCCTTTAGACAGAATAAAAAAAAAAAAGACACTGGGAGCCCATTGTTGTAGTGAGATCTAAACTTTAAAGGAAGAACACTTCTTCTATAGTATAGAGCAGAGTGTGCTTCTTAACTCTGAATGTGCTGCTCAGTTTTATGTATTTTAAGATCTAGGGTCAGGTATTGCAAAACAGTGTAGGCCACACTAGTAAATGCTGTGGTGTGTTTCATGGTCCATGATATGTATTTATCCCTGTATAAATAAACCAAAAAATCCAACAGCTCTCGTTAATTAAATATTTTGTGACAAAACAGGTCTGACTTTTCTCTTTTCTTTACAACATAAACTGGGTGAAATGTCACTTTTTGATTCTCTAGATTTTGTGAACATCAGCTATGAATTCAGCCTGGCTGAATGCACCTTACCTCCCTGCCCCGCATGCATTCACACAATAAATCTGGCCTGCTTCTTCAGTTTCAGAGAGCAACATAGCCAAATTGTCATATCGGATAATGGAAAAAAATGTGTTTTATGCACCTTGAAGCTGTGGAATGGCAGAGAGGTACTTATCTTAATTAATCATTTTGTAGTGTTGGTCTTCCAATTTGGGTTTTGTGTGTGTTAGATCATCCTGTTCCTCTTTAGACAAGAGGAAACTCTAAACTGAGCCCTGGATCAGGTGTAACCAGCATGCCCATTTCCCACAGTTGAGGCCCAGGCTGCAACAGCCAGATATCTGACACTAATCACCCATTAAAAGTATAATGCTCTTCTACGCCAGACTGGACAGAGCGACACTGGCAGCTGCAGCTACTACATCCAACTAATTCTAGGAACACAGCAAAGACTTCTCGAGAAGACTGGACAATGGTAGTTGGGTTTTCTGATTCCAAAGTTGTAGAGCAACTTCGCTGAATAACAATTTGAGAGAATGAGACTACAGGCACTAAAAGCTATATGAACAGAAAAAATAAAGGCGGTTGTGAGATTATCAGTGGAGCAGAATGATTGGAATTTAAATAACAAGGTAATAAAACAGAATAAAGATGATCATTCTTGCATAAATATTCTAGAAATGGTCACTTCTGTCCCTCTGTGGACTCATCTTGCCTTTCGTGACCCTCTAGAGGCCTGAACTCATGCTAGCTTTGGTCACAGATTGGAATTAGGTTTAATAGCAGGCCAAAGAAAGTGCCATTCCATGGGCGTCTGCAAGAGGGGATCAACGTTTAGATAGGGGTTTCGGGGCAGTTATAAGGCAGCACCTGTTAGGGCTCAGCTCAGGCCCAGGATTCTGTAGGACCCTGCCTGTGCAGCTGTGGGTCCAATATGAACCTCAGCCAGGAGCGCAGGCCAGGACCGGCTCCGTCTCCTCCCACTGGCTTCTGATCTGACACCACACATAACAATGACACTCCTTTGTGAGTACTTTGACCTCAGCACGTCTGTAATCGAATGATATGGAATATGTTTGTGGTGATCTAGTAGGCCCTGGAATGTAGCTTGCACAAGAATGCTTGGTTTTAAACCTTTCTTCTGGAGTTGCATTATGAGGCTGCACACTTGTGTAACAGGCAGAATTTGTGTCAAAACATTCAGATGTTCTAACCTTCTTTTTTTTTTCTTTTCTTTTTTCTATTGCTTTCGCTAATCACTCAACATACTGGAAATAAAGAGGAAGGCCATGGAAAAAAGTGAGGAACTAAAGAAAAAGCGAGTCAGACCAGGTCTCTGGGGACTACATGTTTTGGACAGTTTAAATTACTATTGTAAATATCTCAAGTTAAACATCCACTGAAAACATACTGGTGAATTTTTTCCCACTCTCTTGAATGGAAAAATCTGTGCCCCCCAGCACCTCTCTCTCAGAGCGCTGGTCTCTTGAGATAGGGAATATTAAAGAGGCTAATGTGACTAGAGGGCTCTGGGCTGTCCTTCTAGGGCTGCCTGCTTTGAATGTCCATTTATAACCAGATTGGTCCAAATAAGCAGAGGAAGCAAGAGCTGCACTTTCCCACAGTATTGCAAGGGGACAACATGACTATTCCTTTATAGTTCATGACTGCATGGAAACTGCACTCCCACTAAGAGCTCAGAATGGGTGGACTGGTGGACCGTAGCAGCCCAGATAACACAGCTTGACCAACACAGAATCTGATTTGCTAACTTGAAGCCAACCATGCACACTGATAGTAACAGTGCTGGACAGAATCACAGCAAACAGCCATCGCTTCAACCATAAAATTAGATTTCCATCACACAAATAATAACGGTTTTTTCAGTGGAATGCAAAAAATAAAATAAAATAAAATAAAATAAAATAAAATAAAATAAAATAAAATAAAATAAAATAAAAACTTAGTCTATGATACTATTTTACAATATAGCAATACACAATGTATCATGTGGTCTCTGGTACACACGACTGTATTAACGTGTTTTTTTTTTAAGTCTTCACATTAAAAACCTGATGTGATTGGAGTGAAGGCCTTACAGACTGAAAATTTGTCAAGGAGAACATTTAAATTTGACTTTCAGTTCTGTCACTTTTTATTGTTAAGTTAGGTAATGATGATTTTACCCAGCTGCACTTTAAAATCATGACCGCTTTCTGGTCCAGGTAACAAAATCTGCTCGCCACCTGCTACAAACCCAGTTGTGCCCAGGTTTGTTCTCTAAGACAAAGCCTGGGTGACCTCCACATCAGTACATCTTATGTTCCCTTACTCAACATGACTCTGCTGTGATGCCTCATCTGCATGCCTGTGTCTTTGAAGCCCCTTTTGTGCTTTTTTTCTGCAGCAGGGCCATTTTGTGGGTATCTTATTTCTTATGCTACAGCTTGGGACCTGTGGCTGGACTGTGACATTTTCGTTCTGGTTTTTAAAACTTCTGTAGCCATACACTCTGGAGGGTTTGACCTCTCTATGTGCGTGAGTGACAGGAAGGAACAGAGTCCTTTAAGAGGATTTACTGTGAATTAGCACGCTGATTTGATGCTCTTTTTCATTGTGCTCTGTTCAGACTGGACAGACTGCTCTGGCCCCTTTACAGATGGGCAGATTGCATTTCACCGACTTTTTAAAAGCCATGCGCTCAACGGATATATTTTGGCAATGTCACCGGTCAGCTGTCACATCTGTCAACCTCATATTTTTGAAGAAGCATTTTAAGAAAACGAACATTCAAAAACCTTTCTGCATTATTTTTCCACATTTTTCTTCTGTGTTTATTGACCCGCGACACTCTATAACTTCACAGTCGTCACTCATTCACAAGGACAGATTGTCTGACCACATTTGATATCCTAAAAGTACGAAAGACTGTGTAAAACAGCACCAAAGCAAACTTTCTTGTGCTTTCACATTTTCACCAAGCTCAGACTGAACAAAGGAGCACAATGGTTGCTCAATGGTGAAGTGAGCCAGCTCTTTCTAATCAGTTTGGAGGGCAGCTGTTTAGCAAAGACTTGACAGTTACCATCCAGCTGGCTCAGACTCTGGGAACCAGTGAGAAAGGCTAAGATGCACTTTATACCATCATAAGCATGCGCAGTCTCTGTCTCAGATTTTTACTTGCGTACTCTTCTCCGTATCTCTTTCTCTTTTCCTTCTAACATACAAAAAAGCAGCAAGATCGCACTAACGTTTCTGACTTTTACCCCCTGGTTAAACTATAATCTGTGGTTTTGTTCCAGGCCTTCTTCCAGTATTTACAGCGTCATGTGGTTCAAGATTCCCACATTATAGGGAACTGCATGTGGTGTGGGCTGCATGTGCAGTTTCCTGCAGATTAACTTTGTATGCCTCCCTCGTTACTCTGACAGACTGAATCAGTCTAAAGTAAATAAGCATTCCTAACTTTCAACAAACCTATGGCCCCCCGAAAACCAAAAGCTCCTCTTGGTTGAAAGTGAGAGAATTCCACCAGGAGCTCTAAACTTCCCTCTCTCCCAGATCTCAGGCTTGCCTTCCCACAGACGCCCCAAGCTCAATGACTTTGACTTCCCACATTTAAGAGTGACTAAAAAAAGCATCTTCAAATTGCAACCATAAGCCGTGTCTCTTTTCCTCCTCCCACACACATGTTCTTACAATCCTGATGAGGGTCCTAAACACGAGGGAAATTCTCATCTCCAGTGAAAAATGCTGTTGTATTTCCTATGCCATCTATCATTCTCTCCATTCTCAACACAGCAGCACTCTCGGAAAAGCCAGAAGTGTTGTTCTGTGGGATGCATGCAGAATTGGAGCTTCCAGGGAGAAAACAAGGGAGGGAGGAAGAAAGAAAAGGAGGGGGACACTTCTAGCTTACTTCATCAAGGTGGCAGTGATCTGTTCCTGGAGGGCACAAGAGTTTGACTCCTCCAAATGGTGAAGTCACTTCCTGTCTGTGTTTACAGGATGCCAAGAAGTTAAGTAACAGCATCACACAGCAGGAGAGAAGAAAAGGAAACTGAACTTTGTATATGCAGCTTGTGAAAGAGACTGAATATATATTTTTCAAAGTTTGCCTTTCATTGTGTAAGCAATTAATCTTACTGTGAAAATGTTCAAACTCTTTGTAAATGTATCTACTGTGCAAGCTTTATCTTGCTCTGTGAGTTTTTCTTAGGCGTGATGGTGTAGTTTGGAACTTGATCTCTGTGAGATAGTCTGACAGTTTATCCTTCACACTCATCCCTTCAGAGAAAGAGGGGGAATGGAGTGTTGTAGGTGTGTTATTGTTGCACTTTCAACAAATTCACGGGGCCTGTATGATAAAGCTGGCATCAAAGAGATTATCCCACAACCAAAGTCTTATCGTGCATACCATGCGGTAGGCCCACATCAGGGTTCATGAAAGCATGTACAAGTTTTCACATCTATCCCCAGCAGAAAGTACAGAGATGAGGCGGAGGGAGATTTCATGGTCAACAACAAGGGCGACATGCACCTGGAGAGGCTGCAGTAACAGAGTCAGGGTGGAATGCATAAGCATATTTAGTCATGTACTGCACTGAAAGACATATTTAACAAGTTTATGTGAGTATTCTTTTTTTTTTATGTCAAACTGCTTTAGATTTCTATTCTTTTACAATTTAGAAAGAAACATTCAAATTTTTACTTCAATACCTCTACCTGACAGTTTTCAATTTCACAATAGATGAAATGATGATGCATTGAAATTAGCTGCACCATGGCAAGCTGCAGCAATGCGTTAACCCTGCAACAAGCTGGCGACCTGTCCAGGGTGTACCCGCCTCTTGCCCTATGACAGCTGCAATAGGCTCCAGCCCCCCACAAAGCTGAATTGGATAAGGGGATATTTCTGAAATTGTAGTACTTTTATTTATGCTAAGAATTTCATCTGAATACATTTGTAGAACTGAATATGTCAAATTCATCTAAGAGCATATTCCCTCAATTGCTAAATCCCAGTGTTTCTTAGTGCATCATCTGGCTCTTGTTTATAGATTTGGTTATAAGCTAAAAAGCTGTTCTGAATAACTTTATTGGAGGTGAAAAAGTTAGCGCTTTGATGGATATTTAAGTTCACCAGTCTCACTGAAAAAGCTGTGAGAGCTTAGTTTGTGGTCAGACTGTCACCAGTCAAGCAGTATGTCACACACCACTGCTGCTGAAAGCCCCTGCTTCGTCTCACAGACTGTTTTCAAAAACATACAACTCTGAGGGTCTCAGCCGAACAGAAATATTTAATAAAGTCTGTCATGGTCCATAACTCACAATCCAAATGGCCCTCAGTGACCCTTTTATCTTTCCACCTCAGTTCATAAATGCGCTGGTTCATTGACACACACTCTGACAAATCTATTAGAGGTACAGATCCAATGAGGTGTAAAGCATTTTCCCAGGCTTTTCTACATGTTAATTGCCTAATGAGCATTATAATGATCAAACAGTCTGAGGAAAGCAAATAAATATGTTGATAAATATTATATGACTGTGTTGAAGGAATAACAGCAATAACAATAAAAATCAAAAACAGATTTACAAAAAAAAGAGCTGTTGCTTTGAGTCTGTAAACTTCCTATTCCTTATATTGCTGCACTTGTATTTGTATTCATTTTTTATATTTGTATTCTTCAGACGAAAAAAAATATGAACAAAAATTGAGGTACTGTAATAACCACATTCAAGGCCCTCTTTAGAAATGCTGTGAGAGAAAAGTTTCCCCAGGGTCTCTCCCGTGCCATTTCCCCCCATTTCCCTCTGCTGAAAATGACAGTGACTGTAAATCGCAGCTACATCAAGCTTCTCCCAGTAAAGAGGCTCAATCTGTTAGTCCGACACACCTTCTGCGACAGGTCACAGATATGAATCTTTAGTCATAGCCACAATGATGGTTTGTTATTGGTAAGGTTTTAAAATCCTAATGCAATGACTTTTCAGGGTACAGTCACACACTCAGGCATGCAGACACGCTCACACCCCTCCTCCTCATCTCCCTGACATAAAGGCCAAAAACAACTATACACGTCCTCTCTAGGGTTTCATTAGATGGAAAAACATAAAAGATAAATAAATGAACTAACCCCCAAATTGTTGTGCTTGCGTGGGAGACTTCAAAATGCTCTAAAATAGTCTTCTGTAAGGCCAGAAGAATGAGGGTCTGCAACTTTTCACCATACATGGGCTTGTTCTCAGTTCTCAATTCCCTGCCGAAACCGTCCGCCACAGTCACCGCAGTGACCGGGCTCCTGCCACAGACTGCCATGGCCTCTGCACATTTTCTTTTCGCTTTTGTTCTGAAGCATATGCATATGCATATGCTTATACAGCCACATTTGAGGACATGTGCTCTTGAATAGTGTGATTGTCACTGTGTGTATTCCTGGGCTTCTACTGACTGAAGGGGCTCCTAATAGACTCGCTGTGATGAGGAATGGCCCAGTTTCCAGACGCACATATGCTGTGGGACAAACACTAAAACACACACACACACACATATACATGGAAAAGAAGCGATATGAAAAGACAAAGAGCAGCAGGTTGCACATGCATCAGTTTCTTGATAACAGGAGTAAATGTTTAGGGAGTAACCTGAGGAGTCATTTAACTGCAGAAGAAGAAGTGAACGAACACACGGGAGGCTGAGAGACTCCCTTACGCCAGACAGTAGAATGAGTCACTCACGTACACACACACGCACACAAATACACATCAAGTTCAGACACAGTTCCTTTCATCACCTTAACCTTGCTGTGGTGTCATTGCACCTCCTTTATAATCCACTTTGTTTATGTCTCTTTGAATTTATGTGCATGCAATGACTGTATTTTTCTGTGGGTGCATATCAGCGCTACCAATGCTTTTGCAAACATCATCCACCCTCTTTGAATACCACGTTCACCTTCCAATTAGCAACAGACGGATCCAAGTGACACAAACATATATAGTGCTAAATCCAACTAAAATACTTGTCTTGCTCAAGAGAATCAGTAGGGATAATCCTGTATTCAGAGACCTTCTGACCTCCAGACTTTTAGTAGTGTTGGCACGTAGCAGTAACTGTCAGCCCAGCATCTATGGGAGATCTGTGTTTAATTTGCAAAAGCAGGCCTTGCCAGAGCACAGAGAGAGAGAGAGAGAATGGAGGAGACAGAAGGAGCAGGGGAAATAAAGCCAGGACTTTTGTCTGTGTATTTAAATGTTGAGAGAACATTTCTGAATGTGTTTTTTGGACACTGAAAAGGGTGAGTCTGGACATCTCCGAGATACGTGTATGAGATGCATACAGGCACTCTGAGACTTTTAAGGGTTCTACTGTTAAAAAGAGGTGTGCAAGTGGTTGTATCAGTATGTGCAAAAGAAAGACAGGGAGTTACTGCAAAACTGAGTAATTAATAGTCTGCGTTTGTCTGCCGATTACATTGGCACAGGTCTGTGCCCACAAGCCTGGGAGAATCCTTTGCTATCCAAGATTACCCAATTGTGAGTGCAACCTATTACAAACAGCCATAGTACCAATCATCAGGAGATGCTTGTAGCAAAAGCACGCATCCACAGAACAACTAATCCTCACGGAAGGTTTTTATGTTGAAATAATTGTTTTTCTCAGTTTCTTGGCTTGTGTGTACAGACTTGTGCAAGGGGGTGTGCCGAACTGGAAACTGGGGATGAAACTGACAGATAACGGTGATTTCTGTCAAGTTTTTCTGGTTCTGCTCAGTCACTGGGACTGTCAAGCTGAGGCATGCCCTCTTCCTTCTAGCCTGGGAACCAAAACAGTGATGCCTGCTTGCCTAAGTGCTTGGCTGCTCTCACTGGGAGCTGTTCCCATCCTACTCATCTGTTTATTATTTTCCTGTGAGGGCTTGTGTTGTAAGAGGAGCAAGAAAGGGGGAGTTGGGGATCATGTTGGAGGGAATATTCTCTCATGTTTCATTGAGAATACCTCTAGAGACTGGGATCATGGATTTTTGAATATGAACAGGTTATAAATATATCAGGAACCTGGGAAAGACATGCTGTCCGAAAGAGTTGGTTAAAGACTGATCTGATGTAATAGTAAGCATTCCTATTACTATTTGAAGGCGTGGTTTTGTGAGGTACTCTGCTAGTTGGCTATGAACAAGAAAAGGAGAACCCTAACCGCAAGAACCAGGACAATAAAAACATACAAGAGTGTCCCTATTTGCACTACGTCCTCCTACCACAAGTTTTGGCTGCAAGTTTCAACACCTAGTATTTCTACATGACTGATGATCATTGTTCATTTGTCACACTTGAGGTCACACTGACAGTTAAGTTACGTGAGCAAAACCCACAACAGCCAGCCAGTCTCAAACACAGATGCATTTGTGTATTTGTATGATGAGTGTACGAAGAATTGAGTTGCTAGCTGTGCAGTGAGTTGTTTTCACTGCTGCCCTGAGGGCTTCTGGATGGACTTTCACCATCAGCTGTGGGTTCTGTGTGCTGCAGAGAGTAGGCACTGGGTATATCAGACCTGGGAAAGGGAAGACCCTTTCTGGTCCCACACTGTCCACTCAAAGTCACATTCCAAAGGATGCTTTTCCCACCATGAACCAAACACGTTACTCTGTTCGTTTTTGGCAAATTGCCAAGGAAGTGGGCGATCACATGAGTGGGGTCCTGCCCAGTACTCATGGCATACCTGACCTTTGGCAAATACCACAGTTAGGCCATTCTCCATAGGTCAGGGAAAATATGGAGAGGGCTCTGAGCTTGGAGAAAGGTCTGGTCCTTCTAAATTGATATAGAAACATTTAATTTTGATCTTATCGACAACATTTGAATCTTCAGAGATTTTCATGACCAAATTCTAGAACCGGACCTAGAGATGGAGATGTACAGTGCTGTGAAGTATTTGCCCCCTTCCTGATTTATTTTCTTTTTCTTTTTTTTTCTTTTGCATATTTGTCATACTTACATGTTTCAGATCATCAAACAATTTTAAAAATTAGACAAAGATAACCCAAGTAAATAGAAAATGCAGTTTTTAAATGATGGTTTCATTTATTAAGGGTAAAAGACTATCCAAACCTGCCTGGCCCTATGTGAAAAAGTATTTGCCCCCTAAAGCTAACATCTGGTTGTGCCACCCGAGGCAGCAAGAACTGCCGTCCCGCATTTGTGATAACTGGCAATGAGCATTTCACATCACTGTGGAGGGATTTTGGCCCACTCTTCTTTGCAGAATAGTTTTAATTTGGCCACATTGGAGGGTTTTCGAGCATGAAAGGCCTGTTTGAGGGCATGCCAAAGCATCTCAAACAGATTTAAATCTGGACTTTGAGCAGGGCACTCCAAAAACCTTCATTTTGTTTTCTGAGCCATTCAGAGGTGGACTTGCTGGTGTGTTTCAGATCATTGTCCTGCTGCATAATCCAAGTGAGCTTGAGCTTCAGGGCACAAACTGATAGCCTGACATTCTCCTTCTGGATTTTCTGGTAACGGGCAGAATTCAGAATTCATGGTTTATGGCAAGCTGTCCACCACCATGTTTAATGATTGTATGATGTTCTTCTTATGAAATGCTGTGTTAGTTTTAGGCCAGACGTAACAGGATTCAAACCTTCCAAAAAGTTCAACTTCTGTCTTGTTGGTTCACAGAATATTTTCCCAAAAGTCTTGGGGGTCATCATCAACATGTTTTTTTTTTTTTATTTGGCAAATGTGAGACGAGCCTTTGTTGTCTTTTTGGTCAGCAGTGGTTTTCGCCTTGAAACTCTCCCATGGTTGCTATTTTTGCCCATTTTCTTTCTTATTGTCGAATCATGAACACTGACCTTAACTGAGGCAAGTGAGGCCTGCAGACCTTTAGATGTTGTTCTGGGTTCTTTTGTGACCTCCTGGATGAGTCGCTCTTGAAGTAATTTTGGTAGGCCAGCCTCTCCTGGGAAGGTTCACCACTATTCCAAGTTTGCTCCATTTGTGGATAATAGCTCTCACCGTGGTTCACTGGAGTCCCAAAGCCCCAGAAATAAATGTCTTTGTAACCTTTTCCAGGCTGATAGATGTCATTGACGTTGCTTCTCGTCTGTTCTTGAGTTTCTAGTACGATGTGTTGCTTTTTGACATCTTTTTGTTACCTCATTTTGTCAGACAGGTTCTGTTGAAGTGACATCTTGATTCAGCAGGTTTGGCAGTAATCAAACCTGGGTGTGGCTAGTGAAACTGAACTCAGCTTTCTAAAATCACAGTTAATTCATGATTCAACAAGGTTGTGGGGGGCTTTGGATTATCTTTGTCTAATATTATAGTTTGTTAATATATTTGATGATCTGAAACATGTAATTGTGACAAATATACTGCTTTTACTGCTTTTTATGGACATACACATCTGAATTCAACAAGATGTAAACAGATGTTTCACAAGCTATCTTGGCTGATTGCTATTCCCTACACTGACAGTATACTGTTTATTCTATATGGCTGCTATAAAGGTTGAATTCAGTGAATGAATCAAAGCATCATCAGCTTAAATTCACATTCATTCATACTCCTATCAAAGCTTTAAATTTCCAGTTTATTAAATGCCACTGAGCAGTCCTTACCTTTAAATATAACCTCTCTTTTTCCTCTCCTCTCCTGTTCTGTCTTCCTTCCATCTTTCTCCGTCTCTTGGTGAAGTTTTCTGGCACTCTTTTCTCTCCCTGGGAAATACAGCAGCTGTACTTTAGCTAGCAGACACACTGTGTGACAAACTGCACACAAAAGGTTTGTGTGTTTGCTGCTATTTGTTGAGCAGTTACAAAAGTTGCGTTTGAAATTACCGGCCACTTAAAAAAAAAAAGTTGCTTCCTTTATGTTCGCTCCTCTTCTGTAACCCTACCTAGATGCTGAAGTACCAGCTTATGGGCATCTGCACCAAAAATGCTGCTCTGGCTCACTTTAACCCCTGAATATAGCACAATAAATGATGCATGAATTTTATATTTTTGCTTCTTTGAATGCGATAAGCCCCGGTGACGAAAGCACCATGTGTTATTGTTCCCTCCATTTAGGTTCAGATCAGTTTGAAGTTTGAAGGTGTGCAGTGACGGGAAATAAAAACTTTTCTCAAATGCGTGAAAACCTAATGAGTAAAAAGTACAAATATATATATGTAAAAATGTAGGGAGAAAAAGTAAAAAGCTGTCAGATAAATAGCCTCAAATAAAGTGCAGATACCTGAAAATTCTACTTGTAACGAGGTATTTGTACTTGCTGAATCAACCTGACATGCATGTCTTTGAATTGTGAACTCCTCCAACCACAGCAAAGCATTCCGACTGGAAGAGCCAGGCATCAAACCACCATCTTTCCAAATAGCAGATGACATGCTTTAAATCCTGAGCTAAGTTAAACAGCTACCTTCCTAGATAAGGGTTTGGTAAGCAGTGCTTCACTGTGTAAAGTGTTCTGATAACAAGAATTGGCACTGAGACCTCTATCCAACTGTAAAAGAAGCTTTTTAAGTTTAGTCTGTATTGAAATATACAGTCATTATCATTACAACAACACAGTAGCAAATACTTTACTTATTTTACATATGAGAGCCTTCAAAATCAGCAAAAGAATGTTAGTTTTGAACATTTAATAAGAAAACTGTGAGGTATTTAAAAATAAAAGTGCTGTTCCGCTCTGAAGGCATTTTTGTTCTGAATCTTGATCTTGTGGCCATGTTTGCCTTCACTATAAGCTTGAACAAGAAACGCAGCACAAGCCTTCTCCCTCAGGGGTCCTTTTTGCATTGCAACACCTCCCCTCGAGCAACCGAAACTCGGCTGTGCGCAGACAAGTGAAGTTAATGTATGTCAGGCCTGGGTGTTAGTGCCTCAGGGGGATACACACCATCTAGTAGATTAGATAGAAGGAAGATGAAAGAGAGAAAACAAATCAGAGGCTAAGGTGGGAGGAAGCGAGCCATGGAGCAACAGCATGGTGTGATTTTTTTTTTTTTTTCACGCGCATAAACCCCCATGAAGTTAGAAGTAGAAACATTTTAAAAACAGAAAATGAACTGAGGAGGCCGAAGAAACTCATTGAAAGTCTTTGTTAATAATAGACAGACTGAGACAGAGAGATAGAAATGGAGGTTGAGAGGGAGTTCGGCCAAATGACAGAGGCGTGTTTGTATTCTGATTAGGCTGAGCCAAATGGAGGCGGCTCACCAATGGAGATAACAACAAAGACATCTCTTCACTGGGCACAAATCTATGAACATCTTTTCACGGTAAATCGGAGGAGGCATTCTTTTGTTTTGATAAAATAAATAAATAAATCAAATTTGGGGGGGGAATCAGCCTCGCTGGAGCCATGAAAGCTGCACACAGATTACTGTTCATCTGTTCTTGAATGAAGCAGATGATCGCATGCATATTGCTTTTGCAGTCTGTGAGCATGTTCCATATGCTTAAGTGAGGGACTGCTTTAAACTATGTTATAATTAGGTTCTTATGAACTGAGATTTTTAATGTCTGTTCACTCTCACCGTTGCTGCCAAAATGTGATGCACTCAAGCTGAATAAACAATGATCTGGGCTCTTTGGGTTAAGACAGGCTTCCTGGCGTGGGTGTGCCTGCACCCTTTTAGGCTTCTCATCTTTGGCGACAGTGAATAGATCATACCCATGCCAGGGCTGATCAGAGAGGCTGGGCTACAGCCAGGGTTGCTAGGCAAGGAAAAACTTCAATACCGATAGACTCTCTGATGAGGTCACTGTATCACACAGAGACTAAGGACTATGTATGTAGCCCTCTTTCCATCTGACTCATACACACATGCACATGAGCATCCACTAAACTCCATCTCTGCCTGCCAGAGGCATACGGGAAAACACAACCATCCTTGAGAAACAAATTAAAAGCATCCCATGGTTGGAGATACTCCCTCCTCGGTGTTGGTTGAACCAGAAAGCAAAGCCTGTTGTTACTTTTCAGTAAATTAAAAATATAAATGCTTCACAACATCAAATTTCTAGACACCAAATTACAACACTGAGTAAGAGAAACAAGAGGTTGAAAACCAAAAGACAGCTCCACTAAGAGATTATAATTTAGAGGAAGAAATACGAGCAGCCTTAAACGTGTGAAAAGAGATATTTGTTAGCGTAAATGTCTGTATTAGTGTTTGTGCTATTTTTCTTTTCTTTTTACACTCCCTCGTGCTTCTTGCCTTGTCTTGCCCTCTCAAACAGGAGTTTCAGGTTTTGAGTAAGATTTGTTCAGTGACGCCAGTGGCTTTGCTGTCGGGCTTATCTTATGGAATATTACACCAGTCTGACCTCACTGTCCAAAGGGGAAAAAAAAAAAAGCTGATCATGTTACCCCAGCTCAGATTACATCACCTTTAAGCCCAGCACAATCAACCACCATCCCCTCGTTTGAGATAATGCCTGTACACAGATTGAACCCTTTAATCACAGCTTCACATTCACCCAAACTGGTAATTTTGAGAATATGAACAAAGCAGAACAATGTGATACGGTAGTAAGCAAACCGAGTCCCAGTCTGGAAATTCCTGACAGATTGTTTATGTTCTGGAAGAGCTGTGGCGAAAGTGGACGACACTAATGTTGTAATGACTGTGACAATAGAAGTTCTGTGTCCGTAAAACAATGCGTATGGTTAGAGCCAAGATTCTTTTGATTTATTTTACTCTAAACAATTCTGAATGGCCTCGCAAACAAGCCCTACTCAGAATGTGAGACGATGAACCCCTCCTCTCTCTCTATGTATAAATAAGCAAGTGACCCATGTTGGGTCTGTAAGAGGTCATTGCACAGTGGAGTTATGGAGCGAGACAGCGAAGAGGGCAGCCAGACAGTGTAGCTCAGATAGAACGAACAGGAAAGAGAAAGGCAAAAAAAAACGAGGGCGACAGAGAAAAGAAGTTGTGTTTTTTGTTTCTCTCTGTGGATTGTGTTGCCTTAATGAACCCGGCTACCAAAAGTCAGCAACAGGGCAACTGGGGCTTCTCCTGTTTTTATTATATAAAGAGTGATAGTTCCCTTCAGACCGCACTTCAGCTTTAAGGGTAGTAATGTGCCCCATGTGGCTACATCTCCATTCACATGCAGCCTTGTTACAGTTTTTCTCAGCCACTAAAGCCCATTTCTCCCATACGCACTAAAACACTGAAAAAACGACTGCTTTACCTTAAACGTTGTCTAGTATCTGATTCTTTTCAACAAATTGCAAACGCTTTGTCACAATCACAGTCTTGATATGATTATGTTCTACTGTCTGCTGCTTCCTAAACTATGCCATATTATTCAAAACTTACTACTGTTTTTTTTTTTTGTTTGTTTTTTAGTTTTTCTGTTTGTTTGTTTTTGGACACAGCATTCTGTTACTTGTCTACAATGAAAAAGCATTTCTCCTTCTTTGTTTTAATTTAGAAATTTTTACCACATCTGAGAAAATCACTGAGCACACTGGTCTAATATAGCAGCCATTTGTTGTAAATGCTCCATCTAATTGTTAAAATCTGCTGATCTCACAGGTGTAGTTCACAGGGGCGTAGAATCAGGTAGGGATCCAGTGACGGCTGTTATGCCCCCCAACATGTCTGATTGATTCTGATTGAATCACACTCTGCACTGGACTCCGATTCGGCACCAAGGGGGGGAATAGGATCAGACTGAAGCACCCTGTCCAGACATCAGCATCACTTTGTGTAGCATCCCACAGCGCTCTCTCCTTCCCTTTCTTCTTTGCACTTCCCTTCTCTTCTGGTCTGACTCCCATTTTCACAGCTTGGTTCTCACAAATTTCTGACCTCTGCGTCTATCTTTTCTTTTTGATCTCTGACTCTCCAGTTTTCTCATTACCACCGGATTCAGGCTTAGGTGCGGTTATTTGGTGGTGATGATGACAGTGAAAGCAGGACGTGGTAAAGTGCCCATGCAGACCAAGTAAAAAGAATGTATCCCGCTGACATGCCAAAGATAACTACTGAGGTTCTCCTTCTTTCATTTAGCTGTTTGTACTCATATATTTTCTGTCCGAAAATTCAAGTGGTTGATTCCTAAGTACACAGCAAGGTTGCATAAGGGCAGAGCCAGAGTATGTTTACAGACTCAGAAATTGTGACAGGGTTGCAATTAAGAGAAGACCTAACCACATCACATTACCCTCATTATACTGCAATGACATTCTTAATTGTGAAACAGAGGTACAAAACAATGGTTTGATAAGACCTCTTGTTTAATGAGACTTTGCTGTAACTCCTGTGTTCATTCAGTTAGTAAATAGGTCTTCCATTCAGGTCTAGGCACCCTAATTCTCATTTTCCCAAGTGCGACACACCCCACCCCCTGCCATTAGCCTTCAGTGTCCCACATCGGGTCTTGGCATCCCCCTGAACATTCAGAACATACAGACTCCTCCCCCAACCTCCTCAGATTCCCTATTCCCCTTCCCCTCCAACCCCTGTACACACACCCATTTGATTGTGATTGACAGTGTCTTTGTTCCATTGTGCAGAGCTGTCGCCTCTGATGAAGACACATACACAGAGCTGAGGCACTGCACTCATTGTACACAGCGCATAAACTACAGGTCTGCAACCAGTTGCACTGTCCTTGCATTCAGACTAGGTGTGTGTAAACAGCATTGTGCATGGAAGGTCATAGCAACATAGGACAGGGCAGGGTGCGTAGGAAGAATGGCTAGACTGCTTTGGCGATACTGCAGGCCTCTCCCAGTGCGGACCAGGACCAGGGGGTCCAGGCCTGATAGGCTAAGAGGGCCAGCTGGAGAGGGAGGCTCAGGGCTGCGCAATGTGTCTGAGGTTGTCAATAGTTTTCACCCCTCCTCAGGGATGGGAACCAGGTCACATTCCCTCACATGGCACAAAGCCGGGTGTGTGTGTGAGAGGGTTGGGGGTTCAAGGGAGGGGTTTTGATGGGGAGCAGGCCATGACCTCTTTATATCCATCAACAGATCACTATCTTGGCCCATAGACATGGTCTTATAACACATTCACATGCATGCAAACACATGCTAATTTGTGTGCATGTGCACAGACAGTTGCACTGACAAACATTCAAGTATCGCCTCTAAAACTGGCCTCAGATGGTTTTTTTCAACCTGCATATGATCTCAAAAATGATATTTGAACACATTCTGTTATTAAATCTATCTTTTCCAAATCAATATTTTCAAAATAGTCCCACCACTTGATGTTGTTGTTTCTATTTCTGAAAGATAAATTGTTACAAATATAACTAGTGAACAACGAGCATGACGGCCAGTTTCTGCAACACAATCAAAAGATTTTAACTGAATGTTGTTGTGTTTGTCTGTCTCAGATACCAATTCCAACACAACTCCAGCTGTTTCACAGTAACAGGAAAACTCAGGTGAAGCAGATTTCATTAAAAATGGCTCAGCAGCACCAGATCTCCCAGTAAACCACACCAGTGATCCAGAAAGCACAATGCCAGGACCCTAGGACTAGAACAGCTAAATGGATTTGAGTATGTTGTTTATTTGTACACCTGTGCTTTTTGTGTGAATGACATGCTGTGAAAATCATCGTATGTCCTGAGCAATCCACAGGTTACCAGGTCACCAGGTTGGCTAACAGTGAAATGCCGCCCTCTCATGGTGTCCATGGAGTCTTGCAGACAAAGTGGTCACTTTTTGTTATTGGTATTCTTAAAAAAATACATTTAGAGCAAATCACAATTCAGTTTATTATTTCCATCAATTTGCTGGATAAAAAAAAAATCTGATCCAACCCTTCATAAAACTTTTAAAAAACAAAAAATATTCAGTTTATGAAAGATTAGAAATATGATTCAACAGCAGTTATGACCATGAGAACACTATATTAAGGTGAGCATGAAATTAAGGGCACTGAACAACAAAAGTTGATATAATCTCACTGTGCCTTATATGTCATTACTCAGGCGAGTAATGCAAACAGTACAAGTTATAATATTGCAATTGTTATATTTCTATAATTTCACGGGTTCTCTCATTATTAACTTAATTTATTTCTTGTGCTTTGATGTCCGCCCATGTGTTTCCTATCTCAAGTTCTGTTCCCATTTAACAACATATATATCCAACAACTTACAATGTAGCTGTTCAGTTCTTTACAAGCCAGACTTATGCATGATTTCCTCTTCAATATATATATACAATAATCCAATGTGTGTATTGTTTGTATCTCTACATTGTGGTGTATGTATGTTTCTGTGTCAGTACATGAGGTCACCCTATATATAACATCTCTGTGACAAACTTGTGCAACTGTGCATGTTGTCTGGAGAAGCTTATTGTTGTACTGTCTTTACACTAAACAGCGCCTCCTCTCTCCAGGTTACTTGTTCTAGTCTACCTCCGTTCAACACACCGGGAGGTTAAAGTTAAGAGACAGAATTACACACTCCATCTTCAGTTAGGTGAGATGGTGCGTCTGCGCAGGCAGCTGCACGTCAGGCACTTGAGGATGCTCATGGTGATGTGCATGAGAGGGCCGAAATTGAAGAGTAGGTTGTAGAACGTGTTTACGGACAGGCCTCCAGTCTCATCTGCATATTTCATGGCCACAATGGGTGTGTAGAGGCTGTTGGTAAGATTCCTGAAGCGAGGGCTGTTCGACTCAATAACCTTTTTAGTGCACTGGAAAGATAAGAAACAACAGAAGGTTTCAAATGATTTCATTGCTGCGCAAAGCACGACAACACAAGTTCCTGAAGTGGGTAAAATGCAGGGTTAGAAGCCCATTCTTATACCTTGGCTATGTCATCTGGTGTTTGGCCCATGGCCTCAAATATATCTGTGGATGATGGCAGGTAAACATCTTTAAAATAACGAACTGTGTCCGCATCTGCACCCGGATACTCCATCTTAGCCACATCCTCCATCATCTTCGTTTCAAACTCAGTGTGCACCGGGCCAGGCTCAATCATGGACAACCTGAGGTAAGTTAGACACAGAAAGACCTGTGAGAGGACATTCTCATAGAAAATAAAGACAGATGTGATGTAAGAACAGAGGAAAGAGGGCAATCTACCGGATATTGAACTTCATCAGTTGCACAGCCATACTCTCACAGAACCCCTCCATTGCAAACTTAGAAGCAGTGTAAACATCATTGAATACCACACCTGATTAAAGAACAAAAAAAAAGGAGATAAAGGACATCAATGCACTGCAGATTCAAATTTCAAAGTACTCAATCAAGAGCTGACATCACTGAAATGCAATTTACATATAAAAGACTAAGGTGAAAAAACAGACAAGACAATACAAGTAGCGGATATTATGCAAGTCAATTTAGCAGCTCATCAGATACAGTTCAACCTGTTCTGCTGGAGGTCACCTTTGTGGCGCTTCAAACAAGTTAAAACAAACACTAAAAATTCTGTGTAAGGGCTTACAGTTTGACTCAAATTACTGTAAATCACCAGAGCTTCATTGGAAATGCGAGACACAGACCAATGACTAATAATATTATGATAATGAATAAAAAAAATGTGTGAATCTAAGAAAATGCATCTCTATAGTTTATTAAACTAATTTACAATGTCTGAGTGAAGTGCAATGCCTGTTAAACAGTCACTCTTAAAGTGTTTCTTTTCACATTCCATTTGAACCGTAAAGCCGCCTTGGATTACATTTCAGTGCACTACAGATTTTCTTATGCATAATTAATTAAACAAAGAGCATACCCTGAAGACCCATGACACTGCTCATGACAATAATGTGCCCTGAACGCCTCTTCTTCATATCTGGCATCACTTCTTTGATCATGCGAACCACTCCAAAGAAGTTGGTCTCAAATACTCTTTTCATCTCCTCGATGCTGATGCTTTCCACGGGTCCAAGCAAGCCCACACCGGCATTGTTAACTGACAGAAAGACACACAGATAACACATTGTTCATGAATGCAGTTATCAAAAGAACAAAATGCTAAAAAACAAAACAAAACTGCATTAGATCCCTTGTTAATTCCAACTTGTTAATTTTACTTGATACTGCCACCAGATGTCAGTGTGTGACAACAACGTGAAGGAGTGACGTAACCGGGTTGAAGAGCATCTGGGTCTTGAGTTATTAGGCGAAAGGAGATGCAATGTTGGATTTAGAGTAAGCTGGAGTCAGGTTTATAAATAGATGCTTTATCCGGGCTAAAGGTTTAAACACAAGATGTGAACAGAGTTGCTTATGGGAAGATCTGGGAAGATGGGCTTTACCGCACTAAAAAAACAACTTAAATTCTTGGTGACACATTGAGAAATTTTATTTGTGAGGACTCCCATTCAGAAAAAGAAAGTGTTGCTGCAAGCTTAGCTTCTGCTATATTTCACTCAGGATATTAATATGATAGCCCATTCTGTTTTGGTGCATAATCTCTCTACCCACTGGAATTTTAAGACTTTCTCAATCACCTCCCTCCACATACTCTAAGTGTCAACTGCAAAACCATACACAGTGCAAGCACTGTTTAAAAGATATTTATTTTGAACATTCACAGCCTTTGTCCTAAACTGTTATTATAATCATAGTAATAACATAGTAATAACAACAGCTATGCTATTTTATTTCCTGAAATGAAAAGCAACTGTGTCCAATAATAGTGTAGACTTTCTATTGAATACACACAACTATAAAAGGAAGTGGAGTGATAGTGTTCTACCAAATGTAAAATACTATGTATAAACTCTTCTAAAGCATATGATAAAAAAACAAAACAAAAACAAACAAAAATCATGCTTATCCACAAGGAATCAATCATAAAAACCTGCATTTCAAAGTTGGGGGTGTGTGTGGGAAATTGTGGGTCCTACTCACTCAGAATATCAATATGGCGGTCCTTAACATTGTTGACGCACTGCCTGACGGACTCATCGCTACACACGTCTAATGGAAGCAACATCAAGGTCTTTCCATACGCATCTCCAGCTGCCTCCACCAACTTGTCCTTCTTCTTCAGGTCCCGCATGGTGGCAATGACTGATTGGGAGACACAGAGAACTGCGTGCAGATTATGTGTCTTCAGACTTCACAAAAAGAAATATGACAGCAGAAAGGTGCCATATAACACAACTTGCAACCGCAAAGAAATTATCAGTACTGAAATGGCTTATTAGTTGAAGATATTTATGTGCATTTTTTTTTTTTTACATATTTTGCATTTGATATTGAATCATCAAAGCGATCATTAATTATACTTTTTAGTGCTGATGAAGTGGCACAGAGGACTCAGAAACCATTATTAAATTAACCTTTATCTTAGACAAACACACCAGTGGGAACACAAACAAGCACACACACACATGCTCAGAGTGTGACACTCAGACGTGTGGGTCAGAGTTCCTAGAAAAGACCACGCCTGTTAGTTTACAGGGGACAGAATTGATTTCCTCTGAACTTTACCCGCTGGGGAACATTAACCCACATATAGCAGTGGAATCTACCATGACGAGCAACAATGAACATTGGCAGTGTGTTGACCTGGCTTCCATAGCTTCTTCCTGGTTGTGTGCTGCTTACACTTGGCAGGCTGACATTATGTAACAGAGAAAATAGAGGCACTGCTGTTGCACAATGGCAATAGGCAGGAATAAACAACCTCTTAATCCCACATTTACCTAACTCTACCTGTTGTCACTGGCAGACAAAACAACCCCCCCATGTTAATCTTGCCTGATCAGAGACAAGGTTGGATAAGTAATCACATTTGGCCTGTTGTGCTGTGGATGTTTGCACTGCTGCGCAGTGTTACTGATGCAACATTTCATAATATGTAACTTTTTTTTTTTTTTTAGAATGTAGCTCTTTAAGTGTTAACCCAACTTGTCTTGAGGTGCAGCCATTTACATTCTTTGCATGAAGAACATCTTGTGAAGAGTAATTGGGTCGACTTGAGAACAGGGTGTCCAAGAAGCAACAGAAAGCTTTGCGTTTTGCTAGAAATGTGAACAAGAGGTCTATTGTTCTAATGGCTCCTGTAGGAATTACTACTGGGCAGCTTAACTATTCTTGAATGAACCACATTGCAAACACAGGGGTATTTTGAGGCTTTCTCTGAATTTCATCCACGTCACTGCAACTAATTACTACTTTATGCGCAATGCAATATTTAATCTTGGTTGGATTTCCTAAGGAACAGAGCAGATCAGCGCGATTGCTCAGAAGTGGCCTTATTGAAAGCAGGTCACACTGTGGAAACCGAACCAGAGATGGGAGGGAGGGAGCAGTTATTCGCTTTTGTTTTGCTCATTTATTTCATGGTAGTAAATCCCATCATATCCCAGTGGCCCCTAATGAAAGAGAAAGAAAACAACAACAACAACAAAACTTTAACTAAACCCTGTACAGTTGCTCCTATCATGTCAATAATGAGAAAATTATTAATTATCATATAACTTTAATTACTGGATGCAATATATGACATAAGTAAGCAAAGGATGACTGCAGGTTGATGACAAATTATACAAGTCACAGCTAAGAACAAAATCTTTTCACTGGGGTCTTGATATAAACCAGGAGTGGTGGTGGTCTAACATCCTTCTGTGTGAGGCTCAGTGACACAGAAAGATTTTTTGATTCAATTCTAATTCCTCCAGTGACATTAATAATGGCTGGGAAGCAGGAGAGGAGACACACAGACCAACAGTGTCAAAGTGTGAAACTCTAACTCAACTGCGTACCAATGAAGACTTCAAACGAGGCCCTTGCTTTAGAGTGAACCCTCGCTTGTACAGGTCTCAAACTTTGTCCCCCTTTCAACACTCGCTCCAGTGGGGGAACTATAGGCACATTAGACACGGCACTAAACCGGAGCAGGCGGTCTACAATTCAGTGCAATAAAAGGGGGCTTTGTGCTGGAGAAGTCACTTGAAAGAGAACTGACAAGACCTCTTTTATGAATCCTGCCTGGCAAGCGGCATCCTTGCAAAGCCCTACCCTGGAAACTGCGCTTTCAGATGATAATAGTCGAGTCAAAGGGGCGACTGAATCCCAGTCCTTACTAAGGGATATGGATCCGATATTACTAGGGTTAGCATTTTAATTGAAACCACGCTAAATCACGTTTGAGCGGTTAGACGGAGCGTTGCGCATGAAACTTGATCAAACTTCATGCGTAAAGGAGGCTTGGTGCATTGCAGCGTTTTGTAGGGAAAATAAACACGAAATTGCATTTCAAGCGAACCATACAATCACGGGCTTGTTACAAATAAGTCGATCAAAGAAACAATGTAGAAGAAAGTGCATTTACCATGGTAACGACTCTTTTCATCTTTGGCCAGGGTGACGGCAATTCGTAACCCGATGCCGGAGGAGCAGCCGGTGATCAGCACAACTTTCTGCCCACTGTTCGCCATGATTTGTCCGTGTAGGCGCAGTGTTTTTCAGGGGTCCTCTGCTCCAGATGGTCGCTGCCGAGGGAGCTACCGATCACCGGACTTTAAAAAACTAAAGCGGATCATGCAGCCACAGCAGCCATGTGAGCGCCTAATTCAGTCACATGTTTCATAAAATCAGTAACCCCCCCCAAAAAAAGACCCGATATCACAAACACCCCTTGCAAGTTACTTGTTAGGTGCCGACTGCCCTAAAAAAAAAAGTTGCCTAGTTAATTTCCTTAAAAATGTGTGGACGTGCATGCGCGTACGTGCGTGCAGTAGAAGGGGCAGTGCTTATTTGATTTCTGAGCTGGTGACCCCAGCAACTGTAACAGTAATCATGGAGTTAATCGTCACAATACTCCAAATAGAACTCTGAACTCTAAACGAGTTGTCTATCCGACGAGTTAACATTTTAATATTTTAATCATGATTTACTTAAACTAAATATAAGTTCAAGCACACGGTTTAAGCAAGCTTTTAAAATGTCATGTCCTCACAAAGGTGCACACACACACACACACACACACACACATATATATATATATATATTTAACTTTTTTATTTTCCTAAACGTCTCTATCTTTGCTGAACTTTAGTTTGAAAGGTAGTTGCTTAGTGCTCTGCAGTCTACTGACATCTAGTGGTAAGGTAGGCGCAGCACACTGAAGTACTGAAGTGGCTCTGAGGCTTTCTGAACCCATTATGCCCCAGAAAATAAGCAATGGTAACTGTACTATTGTAGTTTATTCAGACAATAACGCAATTTAACAATGTTGGAAGAATAGTCTGAGCTTGTTTTTCAGTAATGCTGTTAGCAAAGGTCTGTTATGTGACTACTGGACTCTGTTCTTGAAGGGGTCAAAGGTCCTCTGATAAGATCTCAAATAAAACTTGCTTCTTTTTTTCTCCGTCATGTTTGGGCCTGTTGCTAAATGTGACCCACAAGCACTTGCAAACTGTTACACAAATAAGAGAATGATTTTCACACGATACATGGTAGAAGAGTGCACATTTTTAATTTTCTTTTTAAATTTACTCTAAAGCACAGGTCCTGGACGTCGGGGCCCCTACAAGAAAAGTGGACACATTAAAAATGCTTTTTCTAATTTTGAATAAAACTGTACAGACAGTATTATTCAAAATTACACACACACACACACACACACACACACACACACACACACACACACACACACACACACACACACACACACA
>JAVDPK010001242.1:436106-468042 GCA_034780415.1 Cichlasoma orientale
TTACCCCCCCCCCCCCCCCCCCGTGAAAACCCCTTAATATTCAGTATCACCAAACTACACCGAACACAGACGGAGCCTCATATTTCCGCGGCGCGCCGACAACGCTGACATTCGTATTTATGGCAGAGCGCTGATGAGCTCCCACCTCTTTGTCAAGCCCGCTCGGTTGTTGTCATCATGAAGCCTATTATTGATTCCACTGACACCCACACAATGTGACAAGTGAGTGGTCTTTAACTAAATTGCGCCGTTGACAAATAGCCGACAGTCCGTCCTATTGTTGCGTAAAGCTTACAATTTTGCATCTGGCAGAAAAGGGAGGCAGGCGTTCAATTAGTACTTCGAGTGGCCACAATGAAACGCACATTCTTGGCAGCGTGTGCAGTTATGCTGGAGGAAAGGGGGGGGGGGGAATCCGTGCATTGGAGACGCTGGCTCAAGAGCTTTATTGATGAAAAGTGTTTGTGCGTGTGTGTGTGTGTGTGTGCATCTGTATCTTACATGCAGCTATATCGCCCCGTCAGTGCAGCAGTTACCATAGAGATGAGATCCCGGTTAACCACCTCCTGACTGTTTTGTCTTCATTTCCAGCCTCAGTCCTGTTTAACGCCTTCCCCCCCTTTTGCCATTCAGATGCGGTATAATGCGAGTGAGGCTCATACGGTGCGTGGCTCGTTAAATGCAGGTGCGAAGGCGTGCCAGAGGTGGCGGTGAAGAGATCTAATCGACCACGGCACGCCGGAAAGTATCAGGGGTCTCCCGAGAGCTCCGGAGGCAGCGTGCTGTGTCTTATTGAACCTGATCCCCTTATACTGGAGAACAAATTGAAAATCTGTTTCCCTCTCCCAGCATTCACTCAGGTGGCACAATTAAACGAGACAATTGCTGTTTGGCATTAAGTTCAAGGCGTGCCCCCCCCCCCCTCCTTTCTTTTTTCAACACAAATGCCTCCGGGCCATCCATTACGCCAAAGATCCCCCCTCTCCACCCCACCGTCACCTTTTCAGGGCCGGAAGCCTGACATAGCCAGAGGTAATGGCTTTCATTGAAATGTCTGATGTAGCAGCCATCACAGTTAAGCAGAGCCGGGAGGGTACAGTATGAGGAGGGGAGCGGGGTACAGGATACTTTTTTTTTTTTTACCTTTAACGCACATAACTCTCTCGCTGACTCTCTTTCCACTGCGTGCAGTCCCTCAGCTTCTCCGAACTAATCTCATTCTCCCTGAATTCATTGCAGGGCTGGTACTTCAGAGACTCATTACAGGGGAATCAAATTAAAACTTGCTCCTTGTCTCAGTTTGATCCATTCTCAAGCCAAGACTCATCTAGCAGGCCCTGTTTTTTTCCTGTGTACTATTGGTAATGGGGCCTCGGAGTTTATGTTTTTGTCTGGCACAGGGGCGGTGTTTTGATTCGCTTTATAGGGAATGTGCAGCAGAATATATAACCCTTTAACTCGTGTGCAGTTTGCATGCATTTATGAGCAGGAACTAGACATAAGAAATCACAGGGCTCTATTGGCTGATCTTCTCAGCTTTTTCTGTGCTAATATTATTAAACTGCTGCAAGAATTTCCACTTTGGATTAAAAAAACCCAAACTGACTAAAATGCACTGCATAAAAAAAATAAAATAAAATAAATGTAGCCTAAGTTTATTTTTCCCACACAACTTTCTACTGAAAGAAATTACTGCTGTTGTGAAATTTTTACACAACAGCAATTTATATTTAAACTGCTGTGTGTCTGACTAACTTTCAAACACTTAAATAAGACCAGGAAATCAAAAAGATTTATATATATATATATATATATATATATAGATATATATATATATATATATATATGAGCATGGTAAAAGAAATCAAAAGCACAGCACTGGCACTGAGCAATCTTTTAACCTCTGATGTATTTGACTCAGGTGTCATCTTGTTTCAGTTTAGTCCGCTGACTGGAGCTGCAAAAATCAATATACTGACAGGTTACCAGGTAAAACTGTTGTACTTTACACCCCGTCTGTGGGTAATGACAAATTCTCAAAAGTAGGAACTGACAAATTACGCGACTAATAAACGTGATTTATGATGGAGTCCCTGGAGGCGCACAGCTCAGCCATGCGACTCAGTACACCGTCCAGTGGGAGGGACGAGGCGGAGAAGGACAGAGGGAGGGAGTGATGGTGAGAGGGAGAAATTGAATGAGAGAGACAGAGCGAACTTCAGTGGAGCCACCACAACAAAACTTCTTCAACAGTCAAGCAAGTGGAGCTACATTCTGGCTTCTCTGGTTTCTCCGCACATGGCTGCTTAGTTCCAGCAGCAACAGCGTCTGCAGTCTAAAGTTCTGGGTCTGGAATTAGGTCCCGCATTCAAAGATGGACTATTTATTAAGGACCAGGTCGCGCTGGAGAATAACACTATTTCTGTTTATTCAGCTTCACGTAACGGCGACACAAGCGGGTAAAGTATCTAGCTGGACACCTGCGGATACAATGCACAATAGAGATGCTTGAAAACGTAAAAAATGTTTTTTAAAAAAGGTCCACTCAGAGCCTCCTGTAGCCCGAATGACGCACTGTCCCCTTCATCTAAGTTTCCTTGACCTTTTTAGACTATTTTATTGATCACTTGGCCTCCAGCCAACACGATGTTATTAGCGCAAATCTTCACACTTCACATCTTTTTTTTTTTCTTTCTTTCTTTCTTTTTAATTCACTTTGGATTCTGGGTCTTAGACTGATTTGAATCTGGGCGAATGCTTTGTTGATGCTGCTGCTTGTTCTGCAGAGTCGCTTCGGGCTGGGATTTAAATTGCAAGCTGACTCAAATGACTTTTAGAAGTTGTCGGAATGGTGCGCAGATGATTGCAACATAACCAATTCTTGCATATGCACACAAATTAATTATCCGCCTCATTGCACATTTTGACTGACTCAGCTTTTCCTGTTCTTGTTGCATTTCAATTAAGCGTACTTCCAAGGTTTGAATCGGAATATGCCCTTCATGCGTCAGGTGTGGTGTAAGCCAGTGATTTAAGGAGATGTGTGATGTCATGTTTGAGTTTGCTTGTGACCGGCTGTCGGTTTACTGTGAAAGTGGGTTTGGCGTTGGCTTGTGAATGGCTGAACACTGAAAGAACTGAGTAGATTAAAATTCTTGTCATGGATCTGTTTAATGTGCCTCTGCTCACTTAGGTCTTAAATTAATGCGCTTACTACTAACAACTACTGCTTTCCTGATTCTGGCATACTTTTATGTTGAGGCACTTTTGCAGAATTGAATCTCAGATAATTGCACAGTAACTGACCCACTTCCACTATGGTGGATTGTAATGACTGGACCCATTTTGCAATTATTAACCCACAAAAAGAAGCCAGCTGGTGACTGTCAAACAGCTGTATGTGTCTGTCACAGTGTCCAGGCCTTCACATTTGCAATAAATAAATAAATCAGGCAGTGATGCAGCCATTTCAAGACTTCCTTGTTGCTGAGATTGCCAGTATCTACCAGCTTGTGCATATATACTGCATGTTATTTGGCCCACTTCTATTTGTCGCTCATGCAGGTCTCTGGCACAGATATCTTCAACTGATGCAAACTATTTCCTTACAAGGGTTGCAGTTTACAGATTCCCTGATAGAGCGAGATGCCTTAACAGCAGCCTTTAACTTTGTGGCAATCAGAAGTACTTAAAGATATTTTGTTTTCACTACTTTATGCCTGCCAGGATTTTTTGGAATTCATTGGCTCAAACAAAATAAACACAGGAGGATGTGAGCCAATAAACCAGAAGTGGCACAGTGGCTATGGTGTCCACTTCTCTCTAATGAAAGTCTGTGAAGTGAGAGCCTCACATGATTAAAAAGTGTACGGGACATATGGTGGTGCAGATATGGCAGTCTTAGATATGCACATGTGGCTGATAATGTGTTTGTGTCTTGAGTCTGTGAATTTGAGCATGCATGTGTCTGTGTGTGTGTGTGTGTGTGTGTGTGTGTACTGCAGTGCAAGAATGTTTTCCCATATGCTTTCTGTGTGTGTTTGAGAGATGAGAGAGTACTTTGTAGTCATGTTTGCTGACAGGAAGTGCGATGTTCTTGGACATGTGTGCAGTTCGTTTCTTTTAAAATCCTCTGTTCTGTTGCCTCGAAATGTTCAGTTTTGTTTTCTTTTTCTTTTTCGTTTCCTGCTCGTTTCAAAGTCTGGGTGTATGGGATGCTTGTTTTTATTTCATATGCCTTATCACACCATTTAGATCATCTCAGTCCTCCTGCTTTTCCCTGTGATAGGGGGCAAATTGTGCATACAGCCCCCCCACTGTGTCCCGTTTGATTCAGTCTTCTTGCCGATCCTTCACCAGACTCCCAAAGGATGGCAGCAAACCTTGTTTGCCTTTGATCCAGCAACAAATTAGTGGCAAATGAAAACACATGAAAAAGGCCCAGTGAATTTATCAGCATAGAAAATCATAAAAGAGGAATTGCAGCTCTAGTGTCTTCCTGCAAAGTCAGTTTGAGCTATTCTAATTGAATCATTAAACATGAGAAGTGTCAGATATGCTGATGTCTGTCCTTACTTGCTGATGCTGCAAATATCACATCAAAATTGCTTCTCTGACATTTTGATGAAGCAGACTGTTTGGAATTGGCCCAAGTGTTTAATCTTTAGATGTGATGCTTATACACTTTGTGGCGCCAAACTTCAATCTATAGTATTCAATGGACATCTGGCTTCCAGAAACTCCCTTCCCCTCAGGCGTCTATGGCTCTGAGTTTGTGATCCCTGGATGCTCCGAGCAGCTTTTTGAGGGACTAGTTGAAGATGCTTCCTGTGGAATTGAAATGAACAGATATGAGAGTTTCCTTCTTTGCCGTGTTTCCTTAAATGTCTTTTGCCTCATTAGCCAGATTTCTGAGCTTCAAAAAAGTTATTTCACAGACACCCATCACATGCACCATCTCTGAAGAGGTCACAGAAGTTAAGAGTTCCTATTGAAGCCATTTGTAGACTCTTTAAAACAACGTGCTATGATCTTGGTCTGACTTCCACTTAAAGGCGCAAAAACAAAATGATCATGTCTATACCTGCATTACCCACGGTTTGTTAATATGTTATGTACCAGATAGTGTTTTGCTTTGATTTGGGAATCTCTGGTTGCACGCCATAAAGCTGCTTCAGTGTTATGTATCAAAGTGTAAATGACAGCTTGCGCTTGCAACTTAAGTAAGCTTGGTCATGCATAGATGTGCATGTTTTTGCTCCAAACTATTGCCGAGGGCTTGCTGATTGGAATCATTGGGTTTCACTTTATAAAAATGCAAAATCTTCATCTTACAATGTAAACTGCCTGGAGATATGTTATGAATTTGTACCATATAAATAAAACTGAATGTTTGTATCTAAGTAATTCTGTGTGCCTGAGGCGTGCATCCTGCACATGCACATGTTCATAACAAAGCATGTCTGTACACTTATTTGCAGTGGGGTGATATGCTACAAATTTAGATCCTAGCTCATTAAGCATCTTTAATCATTAGGTTATTAGAGATTGGGTCAGGCTCGGTTAAGGACCATTGTTTACCTTGCAGCAGAGAATGGATTTCCATCAGTAAAAGAAAGTCCTGACAAGCATAGTAGTGCAAACATGTGTGTGTTTCCGTGTATGTTTGTGTGTACTGCCTGTCCGCTTATGGGCCTTGAGGGGCAGGTGTTTTCTCTATGGGCCAAACAGCTTTTGGCCTCTTAGCCTCTCATGCTGTGAGCAAACATGAGCAGAACAAACTGCGGAGACTGAAGAATGTGGTACTGACGTGAACTGGAGTAAAATGTGCAACCAGATTCCACCACAATTCTTTAGTGTCAACACTGAAAGCATTACTGATCCGGGCATTAGCTTAACAATCAGATATGCCCACATGAACACAGAATCAGCAGGTAAAATTGTTTTCATTCACCTATTTGCATTATTTTCAGTGCAAACTTGAGACAACTACATAGTCTACAGAAAGACTGTTGCAATTTCACAACATTTTGTTTACATTGTGGCTTACACATTACATGCTTAAGATTTAATATTCAGTACTAGGTTCTCCCGTTCACTCACATCCTTGCTTTGATTGTCTCTATTAATTACCCTGGAGAAAATGTTTAAAAACTATTCCCAGCAGTCATCTGCACAACCGCTGACTTGACGCACTCCTAAACTGTCAGTGATAACCAAAAGCAGACCCTTAAAGAAAGCACATTCAGTGTGATAAATATCTTTGCTTTGTTTTGCACTACAGACTTTCAGACTAACTAATACGTTGACTTGATTGTCGCAGAAGCTGCAATGCTCATCAATTCTCAGACCACACCACAAAATCTAGCGAAAGACAGACAACCAGGTAGGCAGGCAGGCAGACAGACAGGCAGACAGGCAGACAGGCAGGCAGACGGGTGGGCATAGAAGCTTCCGTTAAACATAACAACAACAAAACAAACAAACCAAAAAACACACTTGCTCAGACAGAGTTATGCATCGGAAAAAAGTCTGCAGGGTAATATTATTTGTTTATACATCTGATAAGGAGGAATTACAAATACACAAGTTAAAAAGAATAAGGGATATGGACATAAAGTGGGGCCCATGGGCCACTTTATGTCTCTGCTTCCAATGCCCTTTATGAAATAGTCTTCGTGTGGGTTGATCCACATTCATCTTCAAACTCCACCTTTATTTTGATCTCCAGCGCACACCTGTCATGACTGTATCTTGCCCACAGACAGGCATCCAGACAGGCATAACCCTATCACCCACAACATTTAAACCACTGACATGTGGCATAAATAACACAGATCACCTCGTTAAAATGCAGTGTTCCGCAAAAAAATTGAGTCCTGGTATTCCTGTGGGATACTTTGACAGCTACACATTGCTGCACACCAAGTATCAATGGCAACTGCACTTCCCCAAAACAACAGCCTCCTCAGCAGTGTACAATGCACCCTCCACACCTCAAAAATGGCACAGGGACAGCTTGAAGAACACAACAATGAGCCCAAGGCATTGATCCAGCCTCTAGATTCCCCAGATCCCAAGCTGAGTGCGCATCAGCTGTGTGTGCCGGAACAAGCCTAATCCACAGATGCACACACATCTCCAAAGGTCCCTTGCCTATGACCCATGCTTTAACGGCATGAGAGGTATTTACTTAATATTAGGAGTTTGGTTTTAATGTCATGGCCTCAGGGTATAAGCGCCTGCCAAAGAACTAAAAGAAAAATGCCTTTGCAGTAGTTGCTCAAATGTCTTTCCATGTTTCATTTTCTTGTATTTATAAGCAAATCAGCAAAGTGTTTGACATAGTAGGTAATATAGTGAGAGAGAAATCGTAACAAGGGCAGCGGTCCAAAGTGCTTTTCTTGTCCTTTGGGGATGTTAAAGCTAGAAACAGTGTTTGTCTCCTCTGCTGTGACTAGGTGTGCCACGCACAATCGTGACCCAGACAAAAGGTCACACACAGTTCTAATTAGATTATAGGTTATTTTTCTCAGAGTCATGGGGGAAAATGTGTCTGTATTTATTCAACCACTGTATCTGTCATCATTTTCATTATCATCCAATATCTAACAGCATTTCACAGTTTCTGAAAGATTCTCTCTCAACAGCAGATTTTGTGGCGAGTTGGATCTCAATAAACAGATTTTAGATGGCGTTTAGATATCCATCTTAAAAGAATAATATACTGGCTGTGTGTTTCTGCTCCATGTTCACATGTACAGTACCAGTCAAAGGTTTGGACACACTCACCCATTCACTTTGACTGGTACTGTATACTTATTTATTATAGGCTGAAGAATAATTTCTGAAGAATAATTCAGTCTTTAAAGGTTAAGTTATTTTCCTCCACTCATCTCAGGGTGTGGCCCAAGACACTATGGGAAGTTCTTATTGCTAAGATTTCTTTCTGGCTTCGTTTCTTTTTAAAAGTCCCCAGTTCCAGGATTCAGTACTTTTTGACAGTGCAGGACTGTGTGTGTGAGAGAGGGGTATTTTCAGGGAGGGTTGGGAGCGTAGGAGGCGTGAGTCATGAAGAATGTCTTCAGAGACATTAGCTTTTGAAACACAGAGAACACATTATGTCTTTCAATGACTGAAATGGTGCGAAGTTGTATGACTACAGGCGATGGAGAGACTAGGTTAAGTGTCACAGAGCCAGAAAAGATACGCAGAGAGCTGTTGATTGTTTGGCTGCATTTCCATGGGATCTCTAAGTTGGACTTCTGAGCTCTTTACTGTGAGGGACACCGTGTCTGTCACTGTTGCTAGGCAGACATGGCTTTCTCAAAGATAAAAGCATAATCAAAAGAAAAATGCAGACTGAAAAATGTCTTACGGCTTTGAAAGTTATATGCATTTATATGGATAATTATGTACCATCATATGCTGTTCAGTGCATGTTAGCAGTGACTGTTCTCACAGAAATGCCCGATGTCTGTGAAACTGCTGGACATTTGAGCTTCTTTCCTAACAGTCTGACCTTTTGGCGTGATTGGAAAACATCCTGAGTCATCAGTCCTTTGAGATTTTCTGATGTTATTGCACAGCATATTCAGCCAAATGGTGGGACCCCCTTTTTTTTTTAATCAGTAGCCCATACCAGATGTTCTCTTTTATGCTCATCTACTCTTCCTAAGTTTCTGTAGAATTAACATAATTTGAAGGGTGAGGTAAGGACATGAATACTGCAAAGCACAATGAGATGCAAGCAGAACCTGTTCAGACAGTCAGTGCTGCAGGATAGGTAAGGAGCATGCAAGAACTGACACAACTCAAGGTGACATAAGTGAAGCCAAAGCAGGGAATAGATAACATTCTTTTACTGATCCAGACTTTATTTGGTAATCTTCCAACACTCTTAGTTCTTCTCATGCTAGGTAAGGTGTGAGGTGAAACAGGGATAGTCATCCTTAAATCTATCAGGCTCTCACTGCTGTTTGATCGATTTAAGGACATCGGAAGTCAATGCAGTGGCTTCGTATGTCCGCTTAGTCAGCTTTCCAATCAGATCCATTGCTAGTTTATTCGTTTTCCTTTGTTTCAGTATAGTCCACTAAACTGACAGATGTTTTCTTGAAGGACTTTCCGCTGCTTGTCTCAGACTTTTCCCTGTGGCATTGTTGTGCTTTTCCACTCCTCTCTGTTATCTCGTGAAAGTCAGAGGTCAACAGTCTTCTGTCAGCCCATACTTAAAAAATGTTTGGAATTGGGTAACAGCTTTAAAACTCATAGCCATTTCAGTGAGTCAAGGATCGCAATATTAAATTCATCTATGGATGGTAATTAAATAACTCTGCTCAAAAGCAAATTATGTTCACTTGCATTATGGTCATTTTGTCAGGTGCTGATCTAAATTCTGCTGACAGAATGTCAAGAATCCTCTATAATTAAAACCACAAGACTTTAGTTTAAAACATTATTCAGACTGTTCCAAACACCATTGCCTTATGACCTCGCTTCCTCAGATAGAGAAAGATTGTGTGTGTACTGGATTAGAGCTTTTTTTTTTTTTTTTTTTTTTTTTTGCAAAGGAAATTGATTTTGAGTCAGGAATTAAGCAAGGCCACACCAGAGCTACGAAGAGCTCACTTAGGATCAGACAGAATACCTCATACCGATTCAGTGAAATACAAACATTAAGGATTAGGACCCAGACATGAGGTGGAGTGCAAAGTAAACTTTTGTTAGAAATAAAGATAGAAATATAAATGTGTACGTGTTTAATGAAGATTCAGCTACAGGAAAAAAGGGGACTCTGTCATGCTATGGTTTTTTTTGCTGCTGTATGGGCATTCAAGGATACACCTTTAAAGGAGACTTCTTGGTCATCCATCCATCCTGACTTTCTCTCACAGTCCAAAGACATACAAGTTAGGTTAATTGGTGGTTCTGAATTGACCATTGGTATGAATGCGAGCATGAATTGTCACCATGTGATAGACTGGCCAAATGTCAAGGGGTTAGTTCGCCCTGCCTCTTTCCCTATGACAGCTGGGACAGGCTCCAGCGTCCCTGAACTGGACAAGCAGTTAAGAAAATGGATAAACTTTTTGGTGACTTGCTTAAATGAAACATCAGGAAGGTGAACTGGTTATAACGCATTGATTTTTGGTAACAAATTTAAGAAGCATGGTCAATCAATTTTTATTGATCACATCAATAATAATTTGCAGAATCTTGGTGTGTCTTTCTTACCTGTCCTTCTGTTTATCGCCTGTTTCAGCAGCCAGTCATGTGATCTATTTCAGATTTGGCAGGTTTACTGCAGGGGACTTACAGTAAGTGAACTGTAGACTTTGAGGTCATTTGGATGAGTGCTGATCTCATTGAAGTCTTCACCTTCTTGCTAGGCAAGCAAATGGTGAAGACTGCTGCTAGGCATCACCAAAGCAACAATAGCATGTGATAAATTCACATTTCAGATCATGTGCTTGATTTGTAACACTGTCTAATAATAGTCACTGGTTCAGCTTAAAAAAAGCTTAACTAAAAATTGTTATTTTTTCAAAATAAGCAAACATTTTAGAACGAAAGCTGAGCTCACCTAAAATATCAAGTTTGCAAATAAATAAACTTGGTATAAAAAGTAAGAAAATTTGTGTTTGGTCCACTTTTTATTTGTTGTAATAATGCTTCTTGGCAATAAATCTTATATCGTTGGAAAGAATTCTTGACTCACTTCTTTTCACTCCGTATGAGTTTATACACTCTGCATTTAATAATTAATTATTATTAATCTCTGGCTCTCGTCAACAGTGTGTCTTTTGTCCTGTTTCCTCCAACTGGTCAATGCAGATGGCTGCCCCCTCCAATACGTTGCCATTGTCACTGACCTTTGAGCTGAAGGTTGTCTACAGCAATAAGACATACAAGAGAGTATTAAATTATTACAAATGTAGTGTTAACTCAAGCACTTCAGTGCATCTCAACAGTGATCTTAAATATGGCATGTATAAGAGTTAACTTGTACGTGTATATATGTACGTGTATGTACATGTACTTTTGCTGAGTTTTGAGTAAAACATTCTTGGAACACTACACACTTAAAACACTACACAGTGAAAATAATTCTTTCCTATATAGACCTAGCACAGCCTTCTTGAAACCAGGTTGTCCAAAAATGTGCAACAGGAAGCAATGCCAGTCCTTATTCTTGGTGTAAGTGTGGGTGACTGCCTGTTATATTTTAAGGTCAGTCGATACCTTATACCTTGACATATTAGTTCTAGGTCTTATGTCATGATGAATAGAGCAGATCTGAAAGTTATCCATGTATGGAGGGTGAACATTTATGGGTGTGCAGTGCATACACACGGTGTAACAACTTAAGGTTTCTGTTGTAAGAAAGCAGGGACTTCTCTTGCTCCTTAATTTACAAGGCTTGTTTTTTATTGTGCATAAACGCAAAGTTTATTCTTTGAGGTCTTAAATGCCTTTAGATCTGTAGATTATGTTTTACACTGCCTGCCTACTAGCTTTACAACCCTGTTGCCATGCCGGCTTACTGAGAGGGTGAGCTCTTAAAGCTAATTTAAATAAAAGAACATAACTAGTGTAACACAGTATTTTTTTCTTTAAGCGTTGTCTGGACAATGGTAAACTCATTCCACATGTTTAATTAACAAGGATTAAACTAATTAAAAGGAGAGTTCTATATGAGGGGCAGGAGCTTCAGGAGGCAATTTGGGTTTAGGATCCGCATTTCAGATGCCTGGAATGCTAAGTGCCGAGTGGCTCTGTCTAGCAGCTGGTGGGGGACTAGCTGCACACAAAGCTCTGATCCTGGCTAATGCTCATAGCAGCATTTTATCATCCGAACATCTAAAATTACATAAACAGCATACTGCAAATACAGAGCAGGCTCATTATAATGAGAGACTGGGATAAATTTCATATCTGTTGGGCCAAAAGCTGCTGTGCTTATTGAAAATGAGTACAATTGGACAATATGTGCATTTACATGAAGAAAAAATCTTAACAACTGATAACTGATTTTTCTTGCTTGAAGTAGAAATAAAATTCAGTCTCTGTTTCAAGAGCTTTTCATTGGAATTGCCTTCACAGTGTTTATTTGCCTTTTGTTTGTCAGATAATAAATGCACTTTTCAAAACTGAAACAAGTGCAGTTTCATGGGAATATTAAAAGTGTTGATGTTTCTATTTTCCAAAAAATTGGTTTTGAATATTAAAACCAGCTATCTTGTTTGAATATGTTGTAGTAATGAGAATACATGAATACTGATGAACTTATTTAATCCACTGAATTGTTCAGTGTGATAAACAGGATGGGGGGCATATTGTCGCTGGTAGCTGCAGGGTGAGTGGTGTGCAGGTGTCAGCTGTCAGGTGTGCTGCAGTAGGATTATGGGTTAGGCTTTGTACTACCCCTGTCCTATAATAACACCCACAGTAGTCTGGCCACCTGCCGCCACATCTCAGAGGAGCTTTTCTCTTCCGACTCCTAGGAAGCAGGAAGGCTCCACACTTTCAAACAAGCTTCCAGCCTCATTAAACCCTGCCTTTCAGCTCAGTGGCAACCGGCACTTAACTGAGCCAGACACAGAAGTACTGTCACACTGACAGAATTTAAGTTTTAAAGTGACACACAGAAACACAACCTCCACCAAATCATAAGCATTTGTATATAGTTTGCAGAATGCAGAAATAAACAGAAAGAAGGAAGTCAGCCAAGTTAAGACACATAAACATCATCTTAGTGAAAAAGAGAAAATTAGCAACAGTCTATGTGAATGAAAAAAACACTATATTAATTTATCTGTTGTAGAAGGTTAATTTTCTCTTTCTCTTCCACTCGCAGCTGATTCCATTGATGTTCTGCAAGTGCTGGAGCTGTCAGAGAACATGGAGGGGGTGTCCTTGGAGGCTGGTCTCTGCACCAGCAGGAGAGGCACAGAGGAGACAGACCTGGCCTACAAGATCAAAAAAATCCAGCTCAGTGCTCCCACTAAACAGCTCTTCCCTGGTACTGGATTATTTATAAAAAAAATAAATAAAAATTTTTCCAAAGAAATCAGCAAAAAATGACTCAAATGTGTCAGATTTTGTTCAGGGGAAACCTTAAGAAATATGAATGAACTGCCTGTACTACTGGCTGACTGCTTTCATCAGCAGTATTTTTCACCATTATTATCTCTATTCAGGTGTCACTGCAGCAAGGGGGGGGGGGGGGTTCCTGTATATTATAGAGATGTCCAGTCCCTGCTGTGCTCTCTTGTATGACTTATCAACTCTCTCCTCTCCTCTCTCTGTTCAGATACCACATTTCCTGAAAAATTTTCCCTAATGACTACCATGCGAGCTAAAGAGGGCTCCCAGTTCTTCCTGCTTTCATTGTATGATGACCAAGGAGTGCAGCAGTTAGGTCTCGAAGTGGGCCGGTCACCTGTCTTCCTGTATGAGGATCAGCATGGGCAGCCCACACCAGAAATGTACCCCATTTTCAAGAAGATCAACCTGGCTGATGGAAAGTGGGTAGTTTGAGGGCTGACATCTGCATAAGATCTATTACAATTTACAGAGCAGCAATAGGTCAGATCTACCTGCACTGCATAAATGATATTAACTGTGTATGCTATAACTTTCTCAAACCTTGACATCAGAATGACGGTTTACAACTCACCTTGACCTTGACTATCTTTAAAGGGAATAAGATGATTGTTGAGTACTTAATGCTTTGATTTGGTAAGACTTAAGAAAATCAATCCATCATTGTTTCTTAGACTCAAAGGCACTTCTGGTCTTCTTAACTTGCAAGAGCTGCGGAATAGGCTCTTTACAATGCTGATTCTGCTGACAGACAAAGCTTACACCTCCCTTCAAAGCTGAATTATGTGTTAATTTTCACTTTATCTTTTTCTTTCAGATGGCACAGGATAGCCTATAGTGTGCAGCATAAAACTGTGACCCTTTACTTGGATTGTGAGAAAGTAGAGACCGTGGAACTGTTGCGAGGGGATAATGCTGTAGTCAGCACAGAGGGTGTCACTGTGTTTGGAACACGGCTACTGGATGAAGAAATATTTGAGGTAGGGCATTATGAAAAAAATAGAAGCCTTTAAAAACACATATCCATCCATCCATCCATCCATCCATCCATCCATCCATCCATCCATGGAAATACCAGACATTTGTATATGATCAATACCCCATAATATAGCATACATTTCAGTCTGTGTAATAGACAAACAGACAGAATATAAATTGTACTTGATACTTGGAATTTTAAAAAGGGAAATTGCGAAATGGGAAGGAGGGAACATGCTGTTCTGACATGTCCAGTTTAATCAATTTCATTACAAATCCAAGAAATTGTGCATTTCATTTTGGATTTGTCAGGATATATTGATTGGAGTGTTTGAATATGAAAAATACTTCACCCTCAATGTGTGTAGTTAAAAATACCTGCTTCTTGTGGCAATTTTTTATATTATTCCCTGAGTAACTACAGATAAAGCTGCTGCCTAAGTCCTTTCAGCATGTGCCTGCCTGAAAGAACTGGTGATTTAATCCTTGTTCACTTACAAGGATTTGAGTATGTGTCCACGTGTATCAATATGCATGCAAAAAAGGAAAGGCAAGAGAAAAAAAAAAAGGTAAACTCTGGGAATGATTTCAATTCCTCTTTTTGGTCATAAATCATTCTGTGCTTTCCATGACAATACACAACCCCTGCCCCATTGTTATTCCCAATGAAGCTCCACTCTAAGTCTCTCATCCACAGCATCAAATAGAGATCAGCTCAAGCCCCTTCCCCTGCCAATACTCCAGGGTTCTGTATCTATTTAGCAATAGAACAAGAGAAAAAAAACAGCCACGTTATAAGATATTCAGTCTTGTAGAGGCAAGTTTTACAGTTTGGTTCAGAGGTGATTTGCCTGTATTTTAATTTATGAACATCCAGAGGAAGGGTTATTATAACTTCTTGCGCTTTTTTTTCACCAACAGAGCCAGATCTCCTGAGTCCTGACAAATGAACACCTCAAGCCTTTTGCTTTGCATATATATAGTCAATAGCTGCCTTCATAACCCTGTTCACAGATTTCACCTTCCCTATGCAGTAACCTAACCTAGGTTGCCCCTCTCAAGATGTAAGTTACTCTCTGCTGCTTCATCCCTACCCTTTCCTCCCAGGCATTCCATTTTTAAAATTATTTTATATCCCACTTCAGTTAAGAAATGTGTCTCCTTGTGGGCTCTATAAATTTCCCTTTTCAGAAGGAAGGGAGACCATTTAATCTTTGGCTTTGCTCCAAAAACACTCCCATGCTCTCATTTATCTTTGTATGTGAAAAGTTATGATGATGATGCCAAATTTGTGGTGATGACTAATGCTCTTCAGACTATCTGTTAATCAGATCCATCCTTTAGTTCAGTCCATGCACTTTTTGTGGTCATGTGTAAGGAAGTGTGTAATCAGCTTAGTCTATAAGGCTCTTGTTTTCTGTAGAGTGAGGTTAAGAAACCCAAAATAATTTGTTCTGTTTTACATTTTTGTTGATACAAGTGATGGTAAAAGATGCGTTTCACATAGTACATTTGTGCATTTATTGTCATAATGATGTATGTTTATCTAATTATCAAAGTTGTACACCTTGGGTTAGGCTGGTACCACAGGGAGAAAAAGTAAACAGGCTGACCTCTGGTCCTCTGTTCCCAGACCCTGGTTCTGGGGGAGGAGGTCAGTGTTCCAGCCCAGTTCTCCCATCATGAGAGCTCAGCGTGGGACCATGGGGACTGTGGTCAGCCACTAATGTCTCTATTGCTTCCAGATTGCTTACAAATGACTGCGGAAGTTTTGTGTTCATCCTCTACTTTATGCATTTGTAGGAAAGCAAATTGGTTGGGCTTCTACTTGGCTGCTATGTGCCTCCAACATGCTTATTGCTCAGATAAAATCCAGCCCAGCATTTTATTTGTTAGGAAATTCAGATTCTTTCTGTCTCATGTAGAACAGGAAATAAGAAACATTTTTGGCTTAGTTTGTAAGGCATGTTGAAACAATGTGTTGTTAAGCATATCTTTAAAGGGCAGATTTATTTGGAGTGTTTACCAAACGCATACAGTACTGTGAAAAAGTATCTGCCCCCTTCCTGATTTCTTATTTTTCTTTACATACACAGATCAAACATAACATTAGGACCACCTGCCTAATATTGTGTTAGTCCCCCTTTTGCTTCCAAAACAGCCCTGATCCACCATGGACTCCACTAGACCCCTGAAGATGTGCTGTGGTGTCTGGCACTAAGATTTTAGCAACACATCCTTTAAGTCTTGTATACTGTGAGGTGGGGCCTTTCCATGAAAGGGTGTACATGGTGTGCAACAATGCTAGGTGGTACAGTACATGTCAAAATAACATCCACATGGATGCCAGGACCCAGGGTTTCCCAGCAGCACAATGCATAAAGCATCATATTGGCTCCGGCAGCTTGCCTTCTCCCCAAAGGGCGTCCACTAGGTGTTCCCCATGTAAGCGATGCAAACGTGATGTAAACAAAAAGGTGATTGATCAGACCATTGCACTGTGGTCCAGCTCTGATACTCACATGCCCGTTGTTGGTGCTGTTGGCGGTGGACAGGGGTCAGCATGGGAACCCTAACTGGTCTGCAGCTATGTAGTTTTTGTTTAACATCCTCCTTCTGCAAACTGTGCTGCACTTGAAACAATTGCCAATTTAATTTCCTGATATATGAGTTCTGAGGTTGTTATTTTGGATGGCTTCTATTTAGATTGGCTCTCTAAAAGCTCAGCTGCACTAAACAAAATTTGCTTGGAGCTTAACTTGCATCAACTAATTTCTAGCCCTACTCAACCAAACACAATCCATGGAAATGCATCTGAGCTCTGGAAAGCCTTTAAAATCTTGAAAAGTAATCCACCTGCATCACTTCCTTCAAAAATCTGTTTTGAAAATCAGCATAACTAGTAAATCAGATATCTGCGAGGCTTTCAATCATCACTTCATTTCAACTGGGACTTTGTTTTCTAAACAGTTATCTAATCAAAATAGTGCCCCTAATTATATTCTCCACCAAATATTAAAAACTGCACAAATTCTCTTTTACTTCAATAAGCTGTAGGGAAGTTTTTAGTAAACTGGCCACCTTAAATCCAAAGAAATCTAAGGGTGAGGATGGTTTAGACCCATCCCTCCTTCATCCTAGTACTGATCTGATTGCTGCACCTTTAACTCATATTTTAATCTATCACTTGCTGCAGGCAAAATTCCAAAAATCTGGAAGGCTGCAAAAGTGCTCCCACTCAATATAGGTGGTGATCTGAGTGACTTAAATAATTATCGTCCTTCCCTGGCCAAAGTCTTGGAGACCTTAATAAATGCTCAAATGACAGAGTATCTGGAATCAAATAACATTCTGCAATCAGAAGCGTCAGGCTTTAGACCATGTTACAACAGCTGCAGTTTGTGTACTTAATAATCTCACTGAAGCCCTTGATAATCATCAGTATTCTGCTGCACTTATCATAGCTCTATCAAAAGTATGTTATTCAGTAGATCACAGCATTTTTTTTTAAAAAAAGCCAAAAAAAGATTCTTATCAGATGGTCTGGATGAACAGACCCTCAAATGGTTCCATGATTACCTTTCTGATAGAACTCAGACTGTAGGTACCAAAGGTTTCAGGTCAAATCCACTCACCATTTGTACAGGTGTTTCACAGGGATCTATTCTTGGACCTCTTTTATTCACTCTTTATATAAACAATGTGATCTCTGCTACCCAAAACTGCAATGTACATTTTTATGCGGATGACACTATTTTATATGCCGCTGGCTGGTTTACGTGATTTGGCTATTGCAAATTGACAGTCTGCTTTTGATAGATTTCAAAATTCTCTAATCACACATAAATTTATTTTAAATTCTGAGAAAAACAAAGTGTATGATATTTACAAGGTCACCTAAAAGCATCCAGCCTACAGTCCATGTTCAAATCTTTCATGGTCTTAAAATTGAAATATTTAGGACTCTGGCTGGATGCTAGACTCACTTTTAAAAGCCATGTGGAACACCTAATTAAAGATAAAGTTTGGATTTTTATATAGAAACATTCACAAGTCGCGAGATCATTATACAGTCCACAGTTGGTTAAGTGTGTCCAAATATTTGACCGGTACTGTATGTTCTCTCAATGAGACTACCTGTTTAAATAAAGGATTCAATAAAAATAACTCATCCAGGAGCTCACAAAAGAACCCAGAAGAAAGAATTTGCCTCAGTTAATGTCAGAGGTGGTAAAAGTATAGACATTCTTTACTTAAGTAGAAGTACAGATACGTGTATTAAAAAAATACTCCAGTAAAAGTTGAAGTACTGATTAAATTTCTTTATTCAAGTAAGTGAAAAAATACAGGGTCTGAAATGTATTAAAAGTAAGAAAGTAAAAAAGTAGCTCTTTGAAGGATAATAAAATAATATTAGTACATGGGAATGCAAACTTTTTTTGACTTTTCTTCCACATCTAAACAGAAAAATTAGTACAAGTCAGGGGTTAAAGTTGGACTTGGCTGGTGGTGAGTTTCAAGGCAAAAACTGCTGACCAAAAAGAACACAACGGCTCGCCTCACATTTCCCAAAAAACATCTTGATGATCCCCAAGACCTTTGGGAAAATATTTTTTGGACTGACAAGACAAAAGTTGAACTGTTTGGAAAGCCTGTATCCCATTACATCTGGTGTAAAACTAACACAGCATTTCATAAAAAGAACATCATACTAGCAGTCAAACATGGTGGTGGTAGTGTGATGGTCTGGGGCTGCTTTCTGCTTCAGGACCTGTACATCTTAATTGATGGAACCATGAATTCTGCTCTCTACCAGAAAATACTGAAAGAGAATGATAAGCCATTAGTTTGTGCCCGAGCACACTTAGGTTATGCAGCAGGACAACGATCCGAAACACACTAACGAGGACACCTCTGAATGGCTCAAAATAAAACAAAACAAAAACAAAATGAAGATTGTGCAGTGGCTTAGTCAAAGTCAGGACTTAAATCTGATTGAGATGACCTTAAAAAGGCTGTTCATACTTGAAATCCCTGAATTAATACAATTATGCAAAGAAGAGTGGGCGGAAATTCTTCCACAGAAATATGAAAGACTTATTGCCAATTATCGCTTATGCTGGATTGCAGTTCTTGCTGCCAAGGGTGGGGTGGTACAACCAGTTATCAGGTTTAGGGGACATTTACTTTTTTACACAGGGCCTAGTAGGTGTGGACAGCTTTTTTCCGTTAATAAATGAAATAGTCATTTAAAAAAAAACTGCGGGTTACCTTTGACTAATCTTAAAATTTGTTTGATGATCTGAAACATGTAAGTGTGACAAATACACAAAAAAAGAAGAAAAAAAGAAATCAGGAAGCGGGCAAATACTTTTTCACAGCACTGTGGATTTACCATAAAAATGGTTTAACTCATATTTTGTCTTGGTAATGACTTATAGCTGATGCTGGTCAGATGTTTTTGGTTAGACATGAACATCTGTTAGTGTCAAGATGCAGTTTTATTGCAGTGAGACTGCTTATTATAAACTAGCTCCTTCACTCACAGGGGGTTATGACTCACACAAGCAATCTGATTAAGTCAGTGACTGGACAACTCCACAGAGAAGGCCTAGTTACTTCAGATTTGGTGAACATTGTTGGCTAGCTGGCACAACACACGTTATTGTAGACAGCAGGGGGAAGCACATGGACTTTTAAGCATTAATGAGCCTGTGCCAGCAGTGCCATGTGTGACATGAGAGAAGCTTGTGCCCCACTGGAAATGTGTGGGTTCAGCTGAGGTGTGTTCCTTTTCAACACAGCCTCACATAGCCTGTTTAGATGTTCTTGCCTCAATCTAAATGAATAATGGCAGCATACACACGATTTGGGGCAACGCTTACTTTCTGTGTGTTTCAAGAGGAGAGAGCTCCTGCCAGGCAAGAAAAACAGGAAAACTTGTCCGTGGTAGCATTGCCTTTGATCTTAAATTGAGATTGGATTAGCTCCTTTTTTTGCCTTTCTCTACCTCTCTCGCTCTCGCCCTCTCCCTGCAGCTCTCTCTCTCTCGCTGTGTCACACCTTAGAGTGAAATAATTTCCTTTGCTTGACATGGGCTTTTGGCCAAAACAGGAAGAAAAAAGGGATAAATGGATAACAAATCCTTTCATGTTTAATACATTAAAGCATAAATGACTGTTTGAACAGCCATTCATAGGATTACAGTTTTGTACACGATGATCAAGGCTTTGCATAGACATGCACTGCTGATAAAGCGTGATTTGAGTTGTGTTAGGAGGAATACGAAGTGGTGGGCAACAGAGAAATGATGTGTTTAGATTTATTTCACCTCTGGCATCTAAATCTTAATTAAAGAGATTACAATGGTGCTACAATTACCATAACTTTGAGTGCTTAATCTAACTTAATTTATCATAAATGGCTGTCCAGCTGTTCCTGGGCACATTTCACCAGGCAATATGTTTGCTATAGCGTGTCAGTTACATAGATTTGTATCATTAATTCCATCAAAACCTTATCAAGCACTGTCCCGTGGGGCTGCCTGCATTTTATTTATAGGGAATTACACGCTGATCTCTGTCTCACAGAAATTAGCCCTGCCGCTCACAATTATTATTTTTTTCTACAAAGCTTTGTTTTATTTATTTATTATTTAGCCTTTAAAATGTCAAAATTGATTTGAGCCAAAACCTTTGCAATTGTTAAAATATACATTTTTTTCTTTTATTATGTTTTAATATAAGTGTATTTAAAACATTGCTTTTGGTATTTTTCTTGATTATTTCTACATGATGAGCTTTATTTAGCATTATAAACAAATAAACCTTGTCATTTCAGTACTACAAGGACTGATGTAATATATGATTTGAATAGAAGGGGACAATTATCTTGCATTTAAGGCCACTAAAGCCAAAAGAGGCTCCGAGTTCAGTGCTGCAGGGCCAGCCATGCTGTCTCTGAGCATGTATATATACACTCTGGCAATGCCTCTAGGAAAGAATGAGAAGTGAAAGGTCCTGACAGGGGGGTGATAGAGAGCTATTTGACTGTTTCGTGTACACAATCAGGCCCCTCATGGGGCTATGGCCAAAAGGAAATCCAATAGTCAGTAACAATGTTACTGACTGTTGTAACATTGTAATAACAGTCCGCTTTAAATTTAGCTATGGAGTTAGATTTTCTCACAGCATCTGTCACGTTGGATTGTTATAATTTCTATCTTCCGTTCCATCCAAAATGTCTTTTCAGTGTGCAGTTGCAGCTGCCGCATGTTTTTCAGCACTCCAGTGTCATGATTTCTTTATGTTGGCTTCTTGTTTATTTCAGGGAGACATTCAACAACTGCTGATTGTGGATGACACCGAGGCTGCTGCCAACTACTGTGTAAACTACATACCAGACTGTGACTCTGCTTTGCCCTATAACAGCCACGCTCTGGATCTGCAGGAGGTCAGTACTGCCACTGTCAGGAGGTGATGCCTACTGAAAAAAATTTGTGCAAATTTTTGTACATTTCTTTGACAGTTACAATGCATAGTGAAGCCGAGCTTTTGGTCTACCTCACTGCAGAGACCTGGCCTGGGTTTTTGTTTGAACATGAAGGCCTGGGACTTTTAATAGATTTTATGTGTTGTTTCATTGTGTTTTCAATCTTCCCCATAGTAGCCCTATGATAAGGTTTAAGCAATATGATGAACTTCTGCTTCTTGCACTTGTCAGGTCCCTCTGGCTGCCAAAACCCTTACTTCACAGCCAACCAGTAAAAGGAGCACAAGCACAGAGCTACACGTTTCAAAGGGTTTGAGGGTTTGAAAAAAAGAGACTTGAGAGATTAAGACAGAATAGGCCAAGTAGGAGTGCCTTCTTTTAAATACAGCCAGCAGTGGAGCAATTCTATGGTCAGGTGGTCTTTTGGCAAAATAGACACACACACACACACACACACACGCCTCTAATGCCATAAGCCCATAACTCAAATATGATATAAGACATCTTCCTTTCCTTAAGGCATGTATGAAAAATGTAATTTATATCATGGATATAAATTACTATGCATGTCTAAGGAGAAAGGAGGCAGCTGTGTGTGTGGCTGGGTTTCAAGAAATACACTGTTTCAACTGTTTTCTATATGTGTCTATTTTTCATGTGTATGCCACATGCATATCTCATAAATGTGAAAAGTGTCAGTGCACAACTTGTTAAGCCAGGTCATTGATAATCATGCAAGGATGGTTCATTAATAGTACTGTGAGTCCATTTCGATAGTCATCCAGCTGGCTTTTAAAGAGCTACAGCTGAGCAATGAGCTCTGAGTCCAGAATATGTCAACATCTGTCACCCCACTGACCTACTTCCCATCATTCTCCCTTACACACTGACCTTGTTTAAAAGTGGATCTAATTCATGTCACTGATGTCTTTTACAGACTTTGCCTACAGCATTATTTTCATACCACTGACATGTAATGGACATCAATCTGGAGCAGGGGTGGGCAATTAATTTTCCCAAGGGCCCACATGAGAAACTGGGACTGTTGTGGAAGGCCTCACCCTCCACAACAATCCCTGGAGGATGACACATTTGTTCACTTACCAAAGGACACTTTTTGAATATAACACATTTGTAGCACTTAAAATCTACATTTGTTGTTCCTTCTCGTTTTATGTTTGCTTCGAGTTTCTATCAGCTCATTGGGACTTCCAGTGGAGTCTGTAAAGGTGTCATGAATACACTGCTTGGCTTTCCTGAAGCAGACAATTTCTATGATTTTTATTTACAACAGTGTTTGTTTGTTTTTCTCCATCCTCCACCTATGTCCTCATCCTGCATTTTACTTTTTCATAAAAGACCTTCCAAATGGGGTCTGATACCTTGATGCAAAGTGACCAGCCAACTGAACCAGAGGAGGCTCCCAAAAAGGACAGGAAAGGAAAAAAGGACAAAAAGAAGAGGGACAAAGGTTCTAAAGGCAAACGCAGAGGCAAGGGCAAGGGCAAGAGGGGATCCAGAAAGAAAAAACATGAAGAGGACGCTCTTGAGGATGGCTTCCTTAGAGTTTCCACAACACTGCCCAAGTATCAAACCCAGGAACCTTTTCAGCCCACTGAGCTGCCAGAAATTAAGAGCACCCTAGAAACTGCCATTCTCACTGAGGTTTTCGACAAGACCTTCATGGAGATGCCCACACACCAACCTGACTTCACAACTGAGGCCCCCACTTTGGTACCTAGGACATTGCCTGTCTCAAAGGTTACTGAGGAGGTAGACAAATTTACCTGTAGATGCTGTCCATTCCGTCCCCTCCCACTATTTACAGCTCTAACCAATCACTCCCCTAATACTTAGCGAGCACCTCTTCCTCCTCTCACCTCTCCAGTTGCTTACCACCACTATGTACCTTTATGTTTATTATTTGCTCATTTGCCACCTAAACTAATTTGTCACGCTCACACAGTTTCTGCTGCTGCAGCGGTCTCTGTCATGCTGTCACGCGAATCTGATGTAGTCCGTCAGCTAATAACACTCAAACACTGTAATTAACTGCACACCTCTAAGCTTTTATCTTGGTTAACTAATGTATTTCCTTGTAATCCAACTGTTTTGCTAACATTCATATGGTAGAATACAAAATGTGCTTTTGTTTTTAATTAGGCACTGTGTGGCACAGAGACATGCCCAGTGCCCCCTGGATAATCTCTGCTCTGGCTCACTTAAGTATGTGTGCTGGCCTGCAGGAGGATACCCCTGTAAGGAAGCCGGTGGTGGAGGAGTATGGAGATGACCTTTTCGGAGACCTATATGATGATCTCTCAGTTTCCACAGCAACAGTGGGCCCAAATGTTACTGAGGTAGGTTAAATGCAAATGCAAGAAATGCCTTTACCTCAGCACAGAAACACTGAGGTTATTTTGATATTCGCTACACCAGTCGCTGATAGAGTTTATTATTCCTTAACAGATTCTTGAATATGAAGATTTCAAGAATGACACGGAGTTAGAGTATGAGGAGTATGAAACATACGAGGATGACTTTGACTTTGCAGAGCGGGAAAGAGCCCAGACGTGGGATGGAGAGGTAAATCTCATAGTGACCTCATACATCAAGTGAGTGGTCACGTATTCAATTGTCTGCGTTAAGTGATTTCTGACGGCCCATCCATTCATCTATTACCTCTCCTCAGGCTACCGCCAGAGCAGAGAAAGGCCAGAAGGGAGAGCCAGCTGTTTTTGGACCGGTGAGCCACTACAGACGTTTAATGAATAGGCTAGTAGCTTTGGTTATGAGCATGGGAATGACTTGATACTCTCTGTATTTTTCTAGGGCACAATAGTGCATGGAGCCTCAGGTCCAGCAGGGCCAGAGGTAAACCAATTCCATCTGAACTTTTGAGATAAAGTTGAAAATATTGAGATTTGGCTGTTAGACATCATCGTGCAACTGTGGTGTTTTTTGGAACTAGTAATAGGGCTTTAAGGGAAGAATATCTAAAATTGTATGATTGATCCTATATTTTTGAGCAGTAAATATTACAGAGATTTGAAATCTAGCCAATGAAAAATAAAACAGATTATTGATAAAGGATTATTGTCAAAGCATTTCAAATATTAGAATATTGCTATTATTTCATTGCTAGCCTTTATTGCTTGTTTGAATCTATTAAATATGTCCTCCACAGGGGCTTCCTGGGCCAGCTGGTCCAGTGGGACCTCCAGGACCCAGGGGAGATCCTGGTGACTTGGTGAGTGTGGTTTATGACCTGGGCTCACTGGACAAATGTTGAGTAAATTAGTTTGGCCTCAGTTTGGCACTTTAACCTGTGGGACCCAACTCTGAATTTGACCGTGACCTTAAAGCGAAACCTACCAGCGGGTTCAAAAAGTCCTGGTTTGCTGAAATGAACCTGCTGGAGGTCAGGGGCTCATCTTGGCACGCGCATGTGTGACCTGATTTTTAATTTGGTGTGTGCGTATTTGCTTGGGAAAGGGTTTTTGTCTATGATTCATCACTGTTGAAAATACTCCAAACTACATACACAGACACCAACAGATGCTCTGTCATTTTCTAGTAGTAGATGTTTTTCTTGTCTTTTCTTTTTTTTGTGTAATTGAGTGAATGAACAACTGCAACTGCAACTGCCAGGAAAAAATTATCTTGTACTTTAAAAGACAAAGACGGAGTTGTACCATGCATTTGAACAGTAATTTAGTATTATGTGTAATCCTATCATTGGATAATTTTACACTTTTATAGAGATGGAATATTTGCAGGATTGTTTTAATGGTTTAATGCAAATGTAGCCCAAACTGAATGTTAAGCAGTAAAATGCTACTTCATCACAGATTTTTTTTTCATCAGATATGTTTTTATTTATTTATCAAATATTATGCTTTTGGATAAGGTGACATTTATTGTAATTCTTACATGTGAAGCTGTGAAAAGCATTAAGAAGAAACTCTGCTCATGCGCCAGCTTGGCACTCCGCCATGCTTTACCCGAGATTTAGTGCACTGTGTAACACCCATGAGTGCACTTTGCTGGCAAATACTTCAGCAAATCTTTAACACGCATTGTGTTGCATATTCTGATTGTATGCTTATAAACAAAATCATTTACCATTGAGATAACACAATAGTACATATTTCCATTAGTGTGTCACTGTCAGAAATTGCTTAAAAATTCAAGACTAAAGGCAACTGCTGGAAAATGATCATTGATTTATTAAAATATTCATTCAGTAGTCAGAAAACATATTAATATGCACACTTACAATGTGTAAACAGAAGATAAAGTAGTGTGTGTGTGTGTGTGTGTGTGCGTGTGTGTGTGTGTGTGTGTGTGTGTGACAAGCTGTAGAAATAGAGCAAACCTTTTTTCAAAGAGTGGATTTCAGTGTTGTTTTCCTCGCTTCCAGGTGTTTCTCCTACTTTTTCTCTCTCTCCCAGAGATATGCTGTTTACACCATCGTGCTTTCATCACTTCAGAGGACATCTCATTGACTTACATTCATTTTGTGACAACCAAACCACAACCAGAGCTTGTCTAATTCTAACCTCAATCTGAAAAAAAAAAAACTCATCCTCTTAAAATTCTCTCCCTCTCTGCTCTCTCTCTCTCTGTCTCGCTTCTCTCACTCACTCGCTCACTCAATCACTTCGAGCCAAGCAGCTATTTTGTATCCCTTTCCTGTCCTCTCTTTTCAGGGTCCCCCAGGGCGGCCTGGTCTTTCCGGGGCTGATGGGATTCCAGGCCCTCCAGGAACACTGTTAATGCTACCAGTAAGACCTTAAACGCACTAAAACATGCACACGCAAACACACAGAGCTCATTTTTGAGTGTGGTGTAGTGGCATGACCACAAGGGGGGGCCGTGTGATTGAGCTACTTTTATACTTGGGGAAATCCTGCAGTGAGAAGTGACTCTTGCTTGTCATTGCCTCCAGTTTCAGTTTGGAGGTGATTCCCAGAAGGGACCAGTGGTGTCCCCCCAGGAAGCACAAGCGCAGGCTATCCTGCAACAGGCCAAGGTATACACCATAGAAACAAATACATGATACATACTAACACGTTACTCTATAAAAAATATTTTGTAGCATATGAAGGCAAAGGGTACCTTGTACAGCTTACATAATACACAATGTTGTTTTTCTTTCAGATTTCACTCAGGGGGCCTCCAGGTCCGCTTGGTCTTACAGGGCGACCGGGCCCACTGGTATGACTCTCTCTCTGACCTTGACCCAAATTTACATAATATCTCAAAGGCTCCTACTGCCTCTAACCTCAGCTTTAAACTCTGTCTGACCAAGCTCAAGCTCTTGCCTCTCTTTCCCATCCTAACTTCATAATTATGCTTGCTCAGTATATTCAAATTGTGAAATCTGCCTCCATTTACAAAAGAATAACAAGGGCTCAGAAAATGAACAGATTTTTAGATGATTTGTCTTCAGCTCATTCTTCTTTTGCTGGCTTGGTATTATATTTGAGAAGACACATTTATTGATCTGTGTACAGTATGTCTGTATATTAAAGAGAGTTGAGTTTCCCTTCTTTGTCATGTCATGCATGACCTTTTGTTCATTTCATAGGGTGATCCCGGCCCAACTGGGCTCAAAGGAGACAGTGGAGAAAGCGGCCCTGCTGTAAGACTTGACAGAATTTTTACCTCACGACTAGCTTTGATCATACTCTTTTTGTCTTTTTTGTCACAGTATTGATTTCCTTTTGTCCTCCTGCCTTCCTTTTAACACCTTTCCCCATTTGCCTTTCTCTCTTCATTTGTCATGAAGGGACCACGCGGGTTGCCAGGCCCCACAGGAATTAATGGGAGGCCCGGCAAGAGGGTGAGATGTCTTAAGTATTGGAAGTTTCAGCGCCGAAAACTTTTTTCTGTCTACATCTTGTGTGGAAAGCGTATTGTAGCTGGTAAATCAGATCCGGATGTTGTGTCTCATAGGGGCGCTCAGGAGCGGATGGTGGTCGTGGAGCTCCAGGTGAAACTGGCACTAAGGTAAGCTCTTTGAGCAAATGAGCTACACCCAGTACACACATATTTTTGGCTCTTCTGCAGTCCCATTTATGTTGGTATTTGTGTGAATGCTGCATTGTCAGTTGTTAGACCATTTTACTGTTGTTGTTAACTTTACTTGAACTGAGTTTCCTGTTTCCATGAACACAATATCACACATGTTCAGGCAGCAGGGTCCTACACAATAACAAACCATCTCCACTTGCAAGTGTAAGCCTTTAGGTATCGAGCATCCCCCAGCTTATTATATATTACTGACAACAAGGCAACTCAATATATAACAGCTGCAGGAAGGACTTAGCAAATAAATCAGTCTTCCCTGACGTGTCTGACAGAACAGCAGAGTCTTTATCAGTCAAAGCAGCGTTTTAGCAGACCTACAGCTAATCTGAAAACTTCCTCTCCCCGACGCACACTCCGAGCAGATGGGAGGCTCTGCCAGGGGAGACTTTCACTACAATTCTGCTAATGTTTACACATTACCATATGTGTTTGTGTGTGTGTGTTTCAGGGTTTAATGCACTTGCTTCTCTAATACATTGCAGGGCGACAGGGGTTTTGACGGCCTTCCAGGTCTCCCAGGAAACAAAGGGCACAGGGTGAGCTAGATTTGGCTACTTGATACTGTCACTGTACTTAAGGTACTTAGTCATTCAGACACCAACATGATAACATGCCATGCATGAATACTTTACACATCATAAAGCAGATGTTTATTTCCATTATGCGGGCATGGTTGTTGTGATTTCTGTGATGACAGGGTGCACTTTAAAGCATCTGCTATAAACAGAACATTCCTAAACATCTTGAGGCTTGTGGCTAATGCTTTTATCTTGTAGGGGGACAGAGGAAAGCCTGGTCCTCAGGGGCCCGTTGGACAACCAGGAGAGAGGGTAAGTGCACAATGCTTCCCAAAATTTTATTGCTCAGAAAACACTTGCCGCTAATAGCTTTTCTAATTTTTTCCATTACGGGAGGTTAAAGGGAAGGCCTTCACGGATCAATGAATAAACGCTATAAACCATTTATTCAGTTAAGCACCACCTATCGAAGGAGACTTTACAGTAGATGAAGTTTTAAGCTCCTGCTTTTTATTTCCGCTAGGCTGGCCCGGGTTCATTTGGTATCTAGGTTTGCAGAAGACATGAAAGCTAGCTAATGCATCCCTGACATAGAATTGAAAATATGAAAGATAGAAGCTCTGTCAGGATAGTATCAATCTATGCAAGCTGGCGGGTAAAGTTTGAGAGGGCGGTCTATTAGTCTTTGCTTGAAGATAGTTGAGCCTTATCTGTCAGGCAGTGAATTTTTTTAATGAGCTATTTTCACAGATTATGTCTTTGGGGATATAAATGTATCCGTGCCTGAGGTTGAATAAGAGAGGTGCACAAAATCTGTGTTGAATTTGTGTCCTTCTTATTATTTCAGGGATCTAATGGACCTGTTGGGCCAAGAGGACAACCAGGCGAACCTGTAAGTCTCCACCAATAGAAAAATATAATGTTCCCTGATAGGTAGTCAGACATCACAGCACATCTAACAAAAATATTTAATTTTAACGTTCCTCTACATGATAAATTCTTAATGTAGAGGATGCATTAAGCTAGTCTGTGCTTTGGGCTCTCTTAAATACAGTAATAAAAATTTTTTTTCTCGAAGCAGAACAGAAACCGGTTTCTCCAGCAAACCCTGAAGGGATTTCCAGTGATTACTCTATTTAGGTACTGGCTGAAATTTCTGCCCAAAGCATACAGCAGAACTTACAGAAATACAAATTGTGCTGCTCGTTTTTGCTCATGTAAAGAATTACAGAACGATATTTTACAATACACAGCACCTAGTTAAAAAAAACAAAAAACTAGGACAGTCAAGCTGTATTAAAACATTTCTGCCACGGGGTACGCCCTAGCATTAAAAGCAAAAAAACAAAAAAAAAACAAAACCGAAAAGGTCACTGGAAAAAGGCATCTCGAATACAAAGGTACAGCATTCTCATTCTGTCATAGAGATTATACCTGGAGATTACTGTAGCACCACTGAAGAAGCTGTTTTTGTGTATCTGCATTGAACACTGGTTAATTGGTTATGACTCACACTCTCTCTTTCTCTCTGTAGATGAGGTTAGAGCTCAGCAGGGTTCTGTCCCTCCAAATGGATCTCCGAGTGCAGGAAGACATGTTAGGAAAACCGTGCTCAAATAGAAAGTCATACGAGAGGAGCGGCTTTAGCTGTTTTGATGAGAGAGGGGAAGAGAGTAAAAGTGACAGTAAGAGAAAAACACAAGACAGAAATTTGGTTGGTGTTGAATGAGATAAGAGATGGTGTGAGGAAAAAGGAAAGAGAGAGTCAGAGAGGGAAGAGATAAAATCCTGGCCTGAATGATTATATTTCCATATCAATCACTTCCCAGGAGATCACAGATGTGGCTTTGGAACAGGTGGCTTGGCCAGCCTACAAAGAGAGAGGCTGACAAAAACAGAGCACACAAACACACTCGTGCTAACAGGCTAGCACGGTCTCAGCAGCTAGCACATACAAAACAGATGCATGCACACTCACACATTAAAATATATTATGTCTGTCCCTGTTTTTCTCTCTCGCTTTCCCCTTAGTTTTGATTTCTGATTTAGTATTCCACTCTCATCCAGTCTCATCATGAATGCAGGTTAGCTGCTGACTATTTGCTGTGTTTTGTCTCCAGGGTCCTCGAGGTCTTGTTGGGCCAAGGGGGCCACCTGGCCCACCTGGGCAACCAGTAAGTCAACATCGGCTGGATTACAGGATCAAAGCTATTGAACTGCTTCGACTCTATAAAAGTCTCTCTAGTGCATGAATCATCAATATGCTTCTAAGATGGACAGGAAAGCTATTGAAGTGTCTATATCGGGATCAAACTTGACACTACATCTGTCATTTTCTAACACTTATTGACATGCATTTTTTTTCCAGGGAATTCATGGAACTGATGGAGTACCAGGGTCAAAGGGCAACCCGGTCAGTCCTGCTACCATTTCTCAGAACTACTATTATATATTAATAATTAATGATTAAAATGCACATGTGGCCTTTCTTTAATGCTAGAAAAATCACAATAACTTAGTTTTAAGTACTACTGGAAATGGTAACCAGTCATGTGATATCAGCATATGACAAAGATCATGTGAGGACCAACTGTGTGACCACTGGTGCTTCTTGTTCTTAGGGTCCAATTGGAGAGATTGGGCCCCCGGGTCAACAGGGAAATCCAGGAGTCCAGGTATTTCAACATAAACACAAAGAGCACAGGTTTCAGTGTTACACAGTTGACTGCTACATTGCTTTTATAAATTCTTTTCTCATGCATAAAGACGTGTTTCTTGGGTATTTTTACTCCATCCAAGGGTTTACTCGCACTTCATTTAGGTTTAAAAAAAAAAAAAAAGAAACTTCTCTGGCCTTTCGGGCATCTAAAAAATTAATTATACATTTGCATGACACAAAAAGGATTCAAAATAGAGGGCTGTTTTATTAGCTCATGAAAGGACCGTTTCAGAAGATACAAGGTTTTCAGCCCAACAGCAACAAAATGTAATTTTAAAATGCTGTCAGTGACATTACAGTCATATAAAGAAGAGTTCATTATATTTTTAGTTTTGCAGCATGTCAACAATACATCCACCTATGCATATTATTAATGACTCTTACATATACATGTGCCATATTCATACACACACAGAGTCATGCAAAATCTAAGATCCCAGCCGTCTCCTAATCTCGTGGCACTTAACTCGATTGAGCTTTGTTTTGGTCTAGGGCTTGCCTGGTTCTCAGGGTCCCATTGGATTACCAGGAGAGAAGGTAGGTATCGTGTCTCTCACTTAATTTCAAAATTAAAGCTGTGACCTTCTGAACCCTGTCAATGCACACTCAGGGGAGACAGGCTGGACAGGGGAGTATGATCAAGCCACGTCTGGCTCCCATTCAGACAAGGTGGAGCAAGACAGGAAATCAATACACAAGAAACACACAGAGCCATAACGGACACCTGGGACAGGCTTGGTCTGTGCACATTGTGAAGCCAGACTGATAAAAGAAATTATATGGACTTGGTCACAAATACGCTATGTAGCAGCAAAGTGGGGAGTTTTTTTTTTCTTCACTCAGGGATGGGTTGAGGTGTATCTGAAGCTCGACTCTATTTTTGATATCTCTTTATGTCCTATACAGGGTCCGCAGGGGAAACAAGGCATGCAGGGACTACCAGGCATTGATGGTCCTCCTGTAAGTAAGCAGAAACACACAAAATATGCCTGTCTGTGCATATCGAGTGTCTTTGCATATATATATA
>JAVDPK010001242.1:495830-515259 GCA_034780415.1 Cichlasoma orientale
TGTGTGTGTGTGTGTGTGTGTGTGTGTGTGTGTGTGTGTGTGTGTGTGTGTGTGTGTGTGTGTGTGTGTGTATGTATCCTGCACATTACATTTTTCTTTTCTCACTAAAACGTCTGTTAGACATGGAAAAGTGTGACTCTGTACAGTGCTGCCACATTCACCCTCATATCTCCTCGAAGATTTTCCATAAAGTGACAGCTACCTGTCACCGGATTCAGTCTTCCTCAATAACAGCGACAGGCAGTGGCCATCACCTGCTGTCTGTTAGACAGGTCTTGTCTACAATTCCACTAGCTACCGCAAGGGGGCAGTGTTGCCGCATAAATGGAGGACACAAACCAGTAGGACTGACTTAATCAGTAGCAGGTGAGCTGAGGATGACCGACGTGTTTTGGATGGGGCTCAGAAAGCTGTCTCTTCAGATATCACTTCACTGTACACCCCACACAGAAGAGCCCATATCACTCACCCGATGTGACTGTTTGGAAAGGGGGCCCAGCCATGGCTGACAAAATGAATAAGTCAGCAGACCAGGAAGAAAGCAAGAAAGGGAGATGACCTGGCCGTTTTGCCTGAGCAGGCCATTCTGTCATCATTATGCATGGCTTTTTAGGGTATAAAATGACACGGCCAGTAGTCCAATATCTTTCCAATAATTGCTGTGAGCAGAGGCTTCAAGGAGAAATTTGAGACATCCTTCAGTTTTCATACCCCTCCATTTGGTCCAAAGCAGCAGAGGTGAGTGGAAAATTCAAGCAGCTTTGATTTCAGAAGACAAAATATTTCCATAAAATTGTTCTAGACTTTAGAACATGTCTGTCCTGACACAGGCTGAAATCAGCCATGAGACCAGAATAAGAAGGAAAACAGTTGGTAGGATGTCTGATACTGATTTACCTGCTGTGGTTATTGATGTTAGTTAGATTACAGCAACAACGGGAAAACTCTGTCACTTGAAAAGTAATTTAAGCCTCCGTATGTTGCCTTCAGGAAGGCAACACGTTCACGAGGAAAAAGGTTTATGTGTGGGTTTTACATCCAAACTCTACTTAAAACTGCAACTCTATAATTCATAAAAATTCAGTTTCCTTTCAAATGTGTGCCTTTACACTAAATAGCATCAGAGTGAATTTACACAGTGAGTATTAAGAAGATATTGTCTTTTTATATGTTGCTTATGACTCAGGCAAAGTGTGGCCGGTAAATGCTGTAAAAGTACAAGCTACAGGCTAATTTAGGATATGTCATGAAGCAGAATGAAAGATGAGCTGTCAGAAGCAGCCGTGGGCTGGAGCACCTGCATCTCTCCCACATCACATCTCCCACTTTGCCAAACCACCTGCCCATGTTCATCATGAGCCCCTAGCCAACCTTTAATCTACACACCCACCCGTCTACATTCTCAGTCCTGTCTTTAGTAAAAACGCTATGATGAAACTGCAGGACGGTTTACTGTGCCTAGCATTACACTCAGGTGCCCTGGGCATTCGCATGTCACTTAACATAGAGCATAGATCAGTCCTATGAAATCAGTCTCGCTCAGAGGTCTCTGCTTAAGTAATGCCTGCACGCGCACACACATCAAGATGTGAGTCATAAAAGAACAGGCAAATGTCAGAGAAAGAGAGGAGAAAGAAAAAAGAATGGATACATGCATGCAAAACAGGGCTGGAAAGAACAGAGGAAAGGCTGATTGGGAGGGGATGAGACAGAGAGGCAGCCAATGCGCAGCTCTGCATCTTGAGGGAGAGAGGGGGAGAGACCTAAGAGAAGAGTAAGGAAGTGAGAGAGATGGAAAGAGAGAGAGAGAGAGCTAAAGGAAGGGAGGGAGGGAGGGAGGGAGGGAGGGATAGAGGGGGTGAAGCTAAGGCTCTGAGAGGGAAGGCTCCAGTGTGGTGAGAGAGAAGGCTCCAGTGTGGTGCTTTTGGATGTGAGCTGCTCTCCTCTAACCAGTCACTGCCCGTCCCTTGGACTGAGACAGTGGTGTGCGAGGCTGGTAATTGTGCTTTACCAGCTTTGGGGGGGTGCTGCTGCTGCTCAGGCTCAGGCAGAAGCTGGCTGGCTGGTTCCCTGCCTAGGCTATCTGAAGCAGAGTGGGACTGACTGGAGCTGAGGTCTAGGGAAGGGCAGGGTAGGGCTGGCTGTAGGGCCGTTTGTGCCAGGGCCCCACAGGAAGCAAACATGAGCGTTCCTATGCTAAAGATCGGGGCAGTGCTCAGCACCATGGCCATGGTGACCAACTGGATGTCTCAGACTCTGCCCTCTCTGGTGGGACTCAACGGGACCACCATCTCCAGAGGGGGCACCTCAGAAAGGATTGTCAGCGTGCGTATGAATTCTTTTGCTTTTTTGCAAGTGTGCGTCCACTGTTTTGTTTTTTTTGTTTTTTGAGCATGCTGTTGTGAATGCAAGAAAAAAAAGAGAGAATTTGACAGATTGCAGAGAGTGACACAGCAGAAGACAGAGAGAGAGAAAGTGAAGAAACAGAGGAAAGGTTTCAAAGAGACATGTAAAGATGAGAGTAAGAACAAGAAAGCTCGTGTTGTGTTAATGGAGAGATGATGGAGATAGATATGCATGTGAGAACAACGTTTGAGTGAAGCATGAATAATGCACATGTTTGTGGGAGAGTCATATGAAGTGGAATAGTTGGCTTGTGATTGTGAGTGATGCTAAGTGGTGGAGAGTCCAAGCATGGATGTCTGTGGTAGACCATATGTTTTTGCCAGGGTGACAGGAGGTAGAGAACTGTCCTGACTGATGTTCACGCTGATCCTATCTGTCACTCACCTCCAGGGTGGGAAGGAGGTGATGAAGAAGACCGAGAGGTTAAGGCAGTTTTAGGGCTTTGAGTATGTCTCATTCCTCCCTTGCTCTGTCTGTCTTTAAAACTTGTCATCTCCTCAAATTAAATACTGACCTCATCCTGGAAGGTCATACGGGCAATGCGGGTGTTTTCTAAATAAAATAGCTGTTTAGCAGTTTTTGAATGTTTCAGGTGTATTTTTTTTTTTTTTTTTTTTTTTTTACTGGCTAATGTTTGCATAATGTGACGGTTAATGGTCTCATTCTCACAGTGCTCATAAGAGGTGAGAGAGACAAGCAAAAACAATAGAAAGAAAGAAATGAATTTAATATTTTCTGGATCATCTGCAGTAAGTGATCGCTTTTCCTCCATCCTGAGTGTCTTTTTATGGCAGCTTACCCATTAAGTAAATGTTCTGGTCTGTTCAAAGTGACAGAATGAAATTGAAAGTCCCAAGAGGTCTATGACCATCTGGATATGTGGTTTTGCGTGCATGTTTGTGTATGACAGTGTTTGTGTGTTCAGATATACACTCACAGGATGTTTAGACATTCTTGTCTCAAGGGTGAAGGTCCATCTGTGGTAAGAAGAGTTTTAGCATGTAAAATGGTTTATTAAAACATAAATCTACCATTTCATGTCTCCCTAATGTAGCAGTGGCATGCCGATTGAAATGTTTTCCCCTTTATAGAACACCTTAGCACAGTGTTATGGTTGTGGAAATGTCAAGCCCCTGGCTAATTTTGTTTCAAACTGTTAATCTGTCCAATAACTTCCAGATATGTCTGAGTGAACCACAGAAGTACAGTCATCTGTAATGTTACAGAATAAGGCATGTTTGGATTATTTACTACTCTAAAGTCTATAATCCTATTGAACACTTTTATATGATTCCGCTGGCCAGTTTTCCTTGGAGGTTACAGCTTGGATAAGCATTGATTTATTTTCTGTACCCACTCATCCTGCTCAGGATCAAATGGGATAAAAAAAAAAATATTTATTTTTTTCCTCTCTTTCCAAACAAGATTCGAGATCAGAAGCTTAATCATTTGCATTTCAAAAGACTGGATACAATAAAACACGATAAATAGTCATGAGTGGATATTTTCTTTGAGGCAGACCTAATTCACAGCTAAAGGAGGAAAAATCTCGCTACTGAAGTTCATTTCATCAAAGTTTTATCAAAACCGATGAGCCAGTATGATGGTGCCACAAATTATTAGCGTGGAAGAGTCTATTGTGATGGGAAATGTCTTCTCTTTGAGACAAGGATAATCTCCAGTCATAAACAATGGCAGCGAATAAAACTTTAATGTAAAACCTTGCCTCAATGTCCCATCACTATTAATGAGACTTTTGCCTCTGATGATCTTAGAAGCAGTCATGACTCACAAATTGTTTAGAGCTTGAATCAAAGACAATCTAGCTATGGTCTTGTGACACTCTGGTGCTAACATGCCAGTGGCTGTTGCAAGGCTGTTTCCCACCCTGGCACCCATGCATGCTGCACTCCATATTCTCCCAGCTCAGAGCTATTTTCAAAGTCTGCTTCACTTGCTTTCTGTGCCCGTCTTCTAACCAGCTGATCCAAGAACACAGCTGACTGAATTTACATGGGCCTTTCTGTGATGGCATCGAGCACAACACTGCCTGGATGCTTGTACACATCTGGGTAGTGCAAAAGCATGTTCCTTAATGAGCAGAAGAGACCCTGGAAACACTTACATAAAACAAGTGCAGCTATAAAGCATTGCCAAGACAAAATAAGCTATATACCTGCCAGACTGACTGTACACATTAAATCATCTTTTTTTATAATCATATAATTAAAAAAAATAATTATTCTATAAAGAGATTTACACTTTATTACAGCAATGTTTTCAAAGTGCTGTGTGCACAGCTATGAAGTGTATATATGATAAAATTCTGCACTTTTTAAAATATATGGATTAGATAAGAGAGCAGTCCTAGGAACAGCTGAGGTCCGTCTTCCTGTCACTCAGTATTGCTACATCTATCACTATGACCTTCTTCCTCTGCTTGTTCACCACTACTATGTCCGGTTGGTTCGTCATTATCAGTTTGTCCATACGTATCTGGAAATCCCACAGGATCGCAGCTCGGTCATTCGCAACCAACTTTGGGGGCCTATCCCATTTTGACCTCGGGACTTCCAGGTCATACTCAGCACAGATGTTCCTGTATACTACGCCAGCCACTTGGTTATGGCGTTCCATGTATGCCCTGCCTGCTAGTATCTTGCACCCAGCTGTTATGCGCTGGATTGTCTCAGGGGCATCTCTGCACAGCCTGCACCTGAGGCCTTGCCTGGTGTGGTAGATCCTAGCCTCTATTGACTCGTGCTTAGAGCTTCTTCCTGTGGTGCCATGATTAATGCCCCTGTGCTCCAGCTTTGTCCAGCCATTGATAGGATTTTTTTTAAAAGCCTCTTCTTTTATCTGCTTTGGTACATGCTGTGCAGAGGCCCGCCCTTAAATGATGGTTCCTGTTCTTGCTCCTCTTCTTTCTTGGGTTTCTGCTGCCTGAAGTATTCACTAAGCACTTGATCAGTTCTGGCCATCTTCCTGATTCACTCATGGATTTTTGTTGTTTCATCCTGGTTCCAACACTCACTAGTCTTTGGCCTCCTCCTCCTCTTAGAGTACCCTCTCAGGGTGCTGAACTCAACTCAGCCTTTATTGTCAATTGCTGCTGAATGTACAGGACAGACAGCAAACTGAAATTATGTTTTCCATGATGCATGGTATGCAACAGAACATGTGCAATATACAAAATATACACAAAATATATACACAGTAAAATAAAATATTCAGAAACTATATTTGTGTTGTTGAGTTTAGTGTGTTCACCCTTTAAAATCTGGTACTGAAAAGCTGAGTCCTGAGTTGTAGAAATAAAAGGACTCCATAAGTGAGACATGTAATAAAAACAACGCTTGTCCAAGAACTGAACCCTGCTGTGCTCTAAGTTAAAGTAAAAGTCAAAAATCTGTTGAGGTAGAAAATGCCTGCTTTCCTATGCTAATAATAATAATCACTGAATCTCTCAACATATTCAGAACACAGCACAAGTCAAGGATAACTGCCGCATTATCGATTTTTTTTAAAAATATTTTTTAATAAATACAAGTATGTGCGCACAAGACTGGCATACATAAGTCAAAAATCACGCTGTAGCTGTACCTCTCTATAAAACTGCGTTCAGACAGAACAGCAGGGTGCCTGCATGTACTGTATATGCATGTGGTGACATTCCCTTTGATATCTAAAATAAGAAAGCTGTGAGGCAGAAGTCTGAATAAAATATTCTCACCATCAAAGAGGAGTACGGAACAACAAATGGCAGCGCACAAAGAGGCAGGACACTGAATCTGATTGGGGTCACGCAGCCTCTGTCAGGATGTGAAACTGTAAACTTTATCACTTTCAGTGTGGAATCCAATAAAGTATAATGTAAAAATCGATTGTCGGCTATGGATTAAAAATCAAATACGACTGCAGGTTTTTATTTCCACGCTTTGTTTTTTACCTTTATTGCGCCGCTTTCAATGAAATTCATCTCGGTTTGGACTCTGGCGAGCACACCCTAACATCAAGTTAATGGAAGCTCAGTGAAAGCCAATCAATAAAAGATCATTTTCAATTGTTTTGATACATTAATTAATTATGTGGCAGTCTAGAATAAAGCAGCATTGATCCTAGAAAAGGGAATCAGGCTTTTGACATGGTTCATTTGTCATTATAAGAGTGTAATTCCACCCTGCAGGACTTACGCCAGTTTTATTCCTTCATTTTTTAAAATCAATTTACAGATTCGCACAATTCACACTATTCTGAAATCCATATTTCCACCAATGAAACACTGTGTTATAACAGCTTATACAGTGTTTTCTCACATATGCCACCCTGGCACTCTCTTGCCTCTGTTTAGCACCAGGCATGATAGAGCTATCTCGTGTCCCTATAATAGTAGAGCAGAATCCAAATGCTTTTCACCACGGCTCCTGGCATGGTGCTGGCAGCCTGCTCCAAAAAGTGTAAAGCTGCAGTTGATCACTCGTACTTCGTTCTAGTGAGTGTCACTTTCTTTCACCTCTCCAAGAGCTCTCCAACAAAGCCCCCCTCTTCAAAAACTACTTGATGCATACACCCACCCCCAGTGTCACTCAAGTGTGAGGTGAAATGGAACAAGTCGGGTGCAGACGGAAAGTGAGCAGGACACCACTGAGAAGGGTGGCAGTCATGGGAATGATGGAGTGAGATGGAGAGAAAGGCAGTAAGGAAGGAAAATGAGGCAGCAGGGAGAGGGCCATGATGGGTTTATGAATCATATTATTGGCTGGCAACCATGCTGAGCTAGTTGTGTTAATCGCTTTCCTTGGGAGCAGAAGAGACCAGGGACTTCACTAGGTGTCTTCATTGAGTTTTATTTTTTAAAGGCCAGCAGCTGGCTCGTGCATTGGGGACCGACTGATTGTTTATTTGGAGAGTCCGGGTGTACATTTGCATATTTATCGAGATACAGTCAATTACAGCAGTAACTGGCAAATTTGAAAAATGAGATCTGATTGTTTGGCTGTAATATAGATAAAACTGAGCGCCGTGTAGCAGAGACAGATGCCTCTACTTTCCTGGGGACAAGTACTGAGTGATGTTAATGTCTGGCATAAAGCATCATTCTGCAGAGAGAGAGGAACAGAAAGTGAAGCAAACTAACTTTGATTATGAAAGCTGGCTCTGCTGGATAGCAATGAAAGAAAGATCATATTTTATTTCCTAACCAAGACTTCCTCTTCTCAGTGACTTCTGGAGCTCATCTTCTTATTGCCTCCTGTCTTTCTCCATGTACAGCTCCTGTTCTTAACCTGTCCATGTAGTGTTGCAGTTTCTCAGGCGTGATGGCAATTCACAGTGTCGTGGTCAGCTCTCTGCCATATCTCACCACTTGTCCCTGCCTCTGCCTGTTTGCCCCTTCTGCCTGCTGCTTATGAAAGTTATAATAGACTTCCTGTCATGCTCATAAAGTAGGGAGCTGTGGATTTATGATCTCATTTAAGTCTGGCTTTACAGCAGCAAGCTCCAGGGTTGGTTTAATGAAACACCAGAGGAAGTCCATCCTGCAAATCAGCAGTGATACCACCAGCTCAAATGTCTAATTGGATAATACCTCTAAACTTTGATAATCATTAACAACACCAAGCACTTTAAGTTTCTTTGTGCTGCAGAGAATCACTCAGATAATGGCACAAGTTGGTTAGTTTTGACTATGGGGGAAACCAGATCTAATTTCTGTGCCGCATACAGGAAGCATACAGAAGCATCTCTTCTTCACCTCTCTCAGCAGAGAGTCTCCTAAAGTTGTCATTCAGCATTGTAACTGGGCAGCATTTAAACAAAGCTGGAGGAAATTAGAGACTATTCTCCCTTCACTGTCAGCCTTTCTGAAGGCACAACTTCTCATTTTCCATCTATGAAAGCATCAGTAACTCCTCCTTTAAAGTTTTCCCTTGGGAGGATGTGAGTTAGTGGCTGGAAGATATGCTTGCAGCTGATGATGATGGGACGTCACACACTGAGGCTATCCAATATAAGGTCGTGGAACTGGAGGAGACTCTAGGGTGGTACAAAGGGAGAAACCTAGAAATACTGAAGAGTAATTTTCATTTTAGTGAGCAAGCCCAATCGATTTTTTTAACCTCTGCAGTTTCCTGGTGTTTTCGCTGCTGTTTTCTTCTCCCTTAACGGGCTTTTGCATGGCAGCCACATGACAGCGTCAGATCTATCCGTTACATATTCTATTTCATCCCGTACATCTAATGGATAAATTTCTGTGACAGTGAACTAAACGCCTCCTCTCTGTCGAAACCACCGTCTGCATCTGGGAGGAGAGGATTATCCTTTAAACCTGAGGTGCACCAGCTAGCCGCCACTGATAGCACGATGATGACAGCACAGGTTATGTTATCATCCCTGCTGAAATGTAGCACTCTAATACATGACCTGCCTACAGTATGCAAACACCCCATTGCACTCTGCATATCTTGAGCATAATTAGGATTTTTTTTTCCAAAATTTAATGAGATATCTGATAGGCTGCATAGTTTTGCTGTCTTGTATGGACCAATGTCACTGACACGATCTCTTGCCTTAATCATATTTATATCATATAAATAAACCAGTCTTCCAAAACATATTTGAGTTTACTACACTATGTTCAATGTAAGCAATCACTAGCTCATGAGCTCTGATATATAGATCCCCCTGCAGTCAACTCCCAAAGCATATAGGGACAACGCACATTTGCATTTAAGAATTACCTTTTCCCTCCCGCTCCCTAAACTGCCACTGTGATGAGAATGGTGAAGTTAGTGCTGAACGGATAGGTGGGTGGTAATGAAACTGGAAGTGATTCAAATAAGCTCTTAATTTAAGCTCAGCATTTATGAAACATTAATGAAGAGAAGAGAAGATTGGTTGCTATGAAAACTCTCTGGCTTGGAAAAGCACAGAAAGAGCACAGCATGATATTAAGCATGAAGAAAATGAAGAAAGTATGATAATGGGGCTAAAATGCCTCCCATATTAAAAGAAGCTACTTTCAGCTGCTCCCTTATTCCCGAGGAGTTACCACAGCGGCTAGCTCCACATGTTTGATTTGGCTGAGTTTTAACATCGGATGCCCTTCCTGACACAATCCAACATGCCTCTGATATTATTTAGTGAATTTCTACTGCCCACTCTGTAAGATTTCATTAAAAAAAACAAAAAAAAAAACCTTGGTGTGACACCAACTGTGGCTCCCTTTGAAGCTGATAGCAATATGAAAAATTAATGCACACTTCTACATCCATTGGCAAAATTCTTTCTAAGCCAAAAGTGAATATCTGGTGCATAGGGAGACAACCCCTACATGTATGGATATGAGATAATATTACTGAAGACTGCACACACTTTAAGAATAAGCAGCTTAAGTGTATTCTGCAGTTTGTATCTAGCAACCCACCTGTTAACACTGCAGGGTACCAGTGATAATGAAAGTGCTTGTAACCAGCTGTGACTTCACATTCCATTGTTTTACACACATTCACAGTAATATATCAGCCGTTATATAGACTTGATAGTTCTGCTGTATGCATGCATTATAACTGCAGGAATTTCCAAAGCATTTTGAGGCTGTAGATCAGTTGTTTAGTTTGCATTTCAATGTCATGACACAATTCATGTATTATTATACAAGACTTTATACTGCATGTTGAAGCTTCCTCATACATGTGCTGTTCTTGCATGGACAGATAAACACAGGCATTATGACAGGAAGACTTTAACACAGATGATCGCTCTCACACATGAGCACACAATCATATGATACAGCACATCAGGAACCTGACAGTAAGTGAGATGCGAGCAGGGAAATAGATGCTTGAAAAGAAGCCCCCCTGCCAAACGCACCCTCACACACACATACATACACACAAACTCCCCCAACTCCCAAGGCAATGGGATACTGAAACAGACCACCAGACAAAGCTGAAAGGTTGTACTTTAACTTTGGCTATTGTGCTTCTGCATCACCATATTATCAACGTTTGATGGTCGAAAGGAAGACAAATGATAAGAAAGGCACCGAGCACCAAAAAAATGTGCAAGTCATTGCAGGGACTGAGAAAACCTCAGCAATGCTGATAATACTGTAAAGATAATTCAACTAGAGTGCCAATAATTTCCACAGTGAGTCTTTCACATGGAAAATAGATATTCAGTCATCCTGAAATATAACTAATATATCTTTTTAACACTATATGAATAGAATAGTTCTCCTTACTTAGCTTAATTAAATCTAGATGCATTTTTATGAAAAATTCATGAGTCTATTTAGTATGCATTGACTATAATGAAAAAGAGAAAATGGGAAAAGAATTACATGTAGAATTTCATTGTTGTCACTGGCAAAGGGTTTTTTTTTTAAGTCATTCACATAGCTATAGTCTGTTTGCAACCCTTCAATTTAAAGTAAGTAAGATTTAAGATGCACTCGTTCCGCGACTGTGAGGGGAGAAGAAGGCAGTGAAAGAGGGAGCAGAAAGAGTGGAAAGGGGGTGGAGTGCCAAGGGATTGGCAGGAATGACAAGATGTGACAGTGAGCACATTGGCTCGCAGGGTGGTTGCTACTTTACACTCCAATCACACAGTCCCCCTATCCCCGAAGACATTTTAATCTGATCCCCCCGACCCAAGGAGACGAGATCACAGCATAACACTGCTCAGAAGAAAGCAGGAGAGACGCACAGAACTGAGACACAACATTTTATTTCTAGACTCTTCCTTCCTCTTAATGGATGGGTCTTTAATGGCATCTCCAAAAAAGGCTCTTTCTTCTCTCATTACAGCTTGCCTCATATGCATGAATGAATAGATCGGAATGGACAAACCTTTGCGTAAACTGTATAATGTATACATGCGTGTGTGATTGCAAGCACACAGCGGTACTTTTGATTGGATTAGCCCGAGAAAGACATCCATCCTTTTAGCCTCGCCCCTCCTCCGCTGGTAAGGGGCATTATCGATCCTGAACAGCTCCATTTCCTTTCTGTGTCCAAACTTATTAGACGCTCTGCTTTCATGCCGCCTGCGCCGATCCCCCTTTCTTCCTCTTTTCTTTGAAATCCCCATTTTCCTCCAATTTAACTTTGTCTTTCTTCATCCTTTTTCTTGCTCTATCTCTGTCACGCCACTCTGTTTTCCATGCCTTTCTGTATTTTCCACCAGTGTGTCTTGTCTTATCTTAATCTACACCCATTTCAGCTTTCAGCCTCTCCATTATCTTCTAGATGACTCTTCTATCCTTTATCTCTCCCTGCTGGTGTCTTTACTCCTGCGACTACCAGCTCTGTCAGTCTCTGTGCTCACTCTGTTCATCTCCAGTTAATACTGAAATTAGACTGCAAATGATTTTGCAGTCTAATTTCAGGAGTAATTTCTGAGAGTCACAAAGAAAAAAGCAATGCAACAGAGAAATTATGACTTTGCAGCTAACATATGGTGACAGAATGGGCTCGACCAATCATGATATGGGATTGTATAAAAGTGTCTTTTTTTTCTTCAAAAGACTTTTATGCAACACTTTTAAGTATTAGACAAATTTATTGGCTTAGACACGTTTTATGAGGGTGGAACACTTTTCAGATTACTGTTGATGCGCGCTGGCAGAATAAAATATCTTGTCTGCCCTCATGCATTTTGAAAAGCCAATTTGGTAGTAGCACAAATAAACAACTGCAGACAGAAACAACCATTTATTTTATTATTTTTTTGTGTGTGCGCTTCATCTAAGATATATGTGTCTTTGTATTTCTGCAGGCTCTTTACCCAAGCCCAGAGGAGGGCTGGCAGATTTACAGTTCAGCACAGGACGCAGATGGGAAGTGTATCTGTACCGTGGTTGCACCAGCCCAGAACATGTGTAACCGTGACCCACGCAGCAGGCAGCTTCGCCAGCTCATGGAGAAGGTGACAGCTGTCAATAATACACCCACACTGAGACACGAGTATTACTCACACGGACATGCAAACACAAACTGCCACACTGCGCTCGCGTCTGACGCCGTCTGTCACATACAGGCTGCTGAAGAGAACAGTTTTCCTTTATGCCACAGTTGATCAGTCGCGCATATGAACACGACATCACTTAGAAGACTGTTGTTGAGCAACTGAGTACCTGAAAGTTAATGAATCGTGAATTGTTGATGAAAAATATCCAGAACCTACCCATGTAATTGAATTCACTCAACCTTAGCCTTGCAGTGTTTCTTTTATAACTATACATTTATGAGATGAAATTTAATAATATTAACTGTTAAGTAATCAGTGACGATTGCAAGTGCTTTGTGTGGGGGGCTGTAAATTAAATGATGTGTCATCAAATCTGGGCTCATTAGGACATTGCATTAGGACTCTTGTGCTTGCTTGTGACATTGACAACATTTTATGGGGTTCAAAATATGTACTATGCATAATTTTTCAACTGCCAGAGAATAAATCTATCTATTATTTACATGCAGTAAAGTATTTCTGACTGACAAATAATGCATGCAAATGCAATTTCCTAGTAACTGGTTACAAATACAGAACTAAGGTGAGACAGCAGGTAGGTTCATAAGGAACCCACAGCAGCTTGTTAAGTCTCCAGATCTAGAAACAGCACCCTTATCTCTTTTTTTTTTCATTTGTATTCACGTGCCTATTTAAACAACAGAAAAACCTTTCAGACGCTTGATGGGCCGTGACAGAATGCCTGTGCTCTGCTCTGCAGCTCATTCATAGTAGAGTTGATTTTTTTTTTCTTGGACAATCAAAACCAGTGAGTAGGTAAAAGAGAGGTTGGCTCCACAGAGTAAGTGAAAGCCTAGGAGCAAAGAAGTAGAATGGAGGAGGAAAGGAAAGACACTGATGTGGTCTTGCGAGGAGAGGTGGTGGTAAATTGAGATGCTGAATAGGCTCCGAGGCCCTGATGGATCAATGAGACACCTGAATTCACATATTGCATTCATTCTCATTGAAGCTTGCCTTTTCCCTCGACAGTCTCTGTCTGCTCCTGTTTAAAGCACATGCTCGTACTAACAAAATCTACACTCATACACACTTTAAAAGAAGCATATTCCAACAAAAAAGGAAGAGCCTGGGACAGAAACAGACAAACTTGGTAAAGCCAGTCAGAGACGTTCACCTAAATATGTATGTGATATACACAGTATATAAATTTATATATAGACTGCATATTCGTTCTCACAGTGTGTATGTGTAAAGAATAGTTGTGTACATCTTTTATAAGCCCGCAGACTCAGTTTTATAATACACATAGCGCAATAATGTTTAATAATAATGTGTTTGTGAATATGTTCTTGTAGAGGCAGCCCTGCTCAAATAATTGAAATCTACAAAATGAATGAAATTTGAATTCCTATTGTTTCAGTTATTCCATCAGAATTTACATTTACATAGTCTGTTTGCATGTGTCTACCTGCATGTGTGACTGCTTAATGTCTTTTTTCATTTCTTGCAAATATATTTATTTGGGAATTCACAGGAATTCATTTTGATTGCATTCTGATCCTATGGGGGGGGGGGGGGGGCTGACAAAATGTGTCTGAAAACCATATTTTATAAAATATTGTTTGCATTTTTGACAACTGTTGCTTAATTTCGAAAATTTGAGCAACTTTTCAAATTTTGTACAACTGCCAAGATACAGAGCACAAAATGAACCATCAAGTAATGCAACATTAGCAACGTTAGCCAACAGTTACTCATGCAGAGATGATGTGATGATCCAGCACACCACCTGTGGACAGTGATACTCCAGTACTGAGGCTGGGTGAGGGGACGGTCCAATTCTGAGATAAATCCTGGAATTTTCCAGATTAAAGTCACAAATCTATGGTGTAAAAATTACTTTACACATCAGCAGCATCCTGTGGCTCATACTGCCATACCATGTTTTTCAAACTAGCAAATTTACTCAATAATTTCACACTAATTTAGTGAACAGGAATTTCCTGATCACCCTCTTTTGTCTGACCATTTTCCTTTAGTGCCATGTTCCGACATGTGGTGACACCTGATCAGTCATTTCCGACTATGAATGCATTCTGCTTTTTTGGTGTTGTACTTTGTGCACAGCCAGCTGCACCAGTGTTGTTAACTCATTTTTATTAAAATGAGCTTGTAGTTTTTTTCCTTCAAACGTTGTCATATGCCATTATCCAAATTATAATTAACATTTCCAACACTGATCTCAATCAGGCTATGATCCTTACCTGATCATACTCCTTCTAATTCTAGTGGGGGTTTTTTTTTTCTTTTAACCTTCTATTTTTTTGTTGTTTCCAGATATGTTTTGAAGTTCAGTACAACTGACATGTGCCAGACTTTTTTTTTTTCCACTGCCCTTTTTCCCCATCTCACCTTCCTGCTGCCCTGTTCACAAACACCGCCTGTTGCTGACTGGCTGGAGTAGCATTGTGTGAATCGGTCCAGGTCGCTTTGTTTTTTCCCCGTTTCCAGAGTCAGGGCTGTACACTGGAATATTTATTTTTTATTTTTCACTGCACCAACAAAGCAGCCAGCTAGAGAATAACAGGAAGCTATTAGCTAAAATTTGACAGAAATTTACAGTGGCGTACTTTTGCCCATTTTTACTTTTTCTCAGAGATTCAAGTGAGTCATATAATCATGTGAAAATTGTTTCTTTTTTGTTTGTTTGTTTGTTTGTTTTACAGGACTCTATGCAGTCCTCTGAATAACAAAGTAAGCAATTTTGGCATTTTGCTAGTGTGGCGCATTCAGGTGTGTATTAAAACAATACCAGCAAAGAAGTAAGTGGTGGTGCCCACCAATCTGGGAAGCGTTATAAGGCCATTTCCAAAGTCCATTATTCTACAATGAGAGAAATTATTCACAAGTGAAAAAGACATTTGCCAATCAGGCCTCATTTAGTATGTTAAATGCTAAAGTTCATAAAGTTCCATTAGGAAAAAAGGAACAAGTGTGGAATGTTTGCCAGCAGAACGCCTCTTTTCTCAAAGAAGAACATGGTAGCATGACTTAGGTTTGCACAGATGCATCTGAACAAACCGCAAGACTTCTGGAGTAATAGCCTTTGGACAGATGAGACCAAAGTGGAGATGTTTGGCCTTAATGCTCAGTGGCATGTTTGGCAAAAATCAAACACAACATATCAGCACAAACACCTCATACCAACTGTCAAGATTTGGGCTTGTTTGGCAGCCACAGGACCTGGGCACATTGCAGTCACTGAGTCGACCATGAACTCCTCTGTTTACCAAAGTATTCTAGAGTCAAATGTGAGGCCATCTGTCCAACAGCTAACATTTGGCTAAAACTGGGCCGTGCAACAGGACAGTGATCCCAAGCACGACAGCAAATCTACAACAGAATGGCTGAAAAAGAAAAGTCACACACCTCAGATGAAATGAAGCAACTTTGTAAAGAAGAAGTGAGCCAAACTTCATCCACAACTATGTGTGAGACTGTTACAAAAATCATTACTTTGAGTTATTTCTGCTAGAGGTGGTTCTACTATCTATTGAATCATGGGGTGTTCAGAGGACTGCATAAAGTCCTGTGTAAACTGTCTTTTTCACATGGAAAAGAAACTTACAGCACACTGCAAATATTTTATGACAAGTTTTTTAAATGTCTAAAGATAAGCCATAATAACGTTGTGAAGTCTATAATGTTATTTCAGTAAGGAGGGATCGTAAGGAGAAATTGAACAAGATTTATTGATAATACAAATAGCTGTTTGGCGATTAGACTGAAGGGAATCCCAGTAGAGACAGTAATTGGGCAGGATCCCCCCGGAGTCGAGACGCTGGTGGTGGTGGAGACTAAGATAGAGGCTTGGTAGGAGCTCTCGGGAGGCGAATGGGAGGTGGTGGGTTGCACAAATGAATCTGGAAGGGAGAATGACAGATGAGCAGTGAAATTTAAAGTAGCGCGAGTGAGCGAAGACTGATTGGCTCAAGGAAGGCGGGCAGAAAGATGATTGGACTAGCAGAGATGAGGTCAGTATTGAGTTTGACAGCGTGGGAAAGTGGAGGTGATGACAAAAGAGAAAAGGCCAAACACTTGGGAAAGAATGCAGATGAGTGATTTCAGATCTTCCTTATTGAACTTACGCCTAAGCTTCATTTGTTCATTATGTCTGTCATATAGAGCTTTAGATTAACCACCTATGAGTTTTAAGGGAACTATTTGTATTGTTTAATTGTATTGCATGCCAACGCTTGAAGAACAATAAATTATATAAATTAAGGCTTTAGAAATTACCATAGTAAATAACACCACTGACACAGTATGAACTAAAGCAGATTTTGCAAGCTTTAGAAATATATATACTACACTAGATTGCATTTTATTATACAGTGCTGGTGTTTGCTACTTTGTATCCTCTCAACATGCACACCACTTGTAAGACGTTAGTTATTAGAGCCAAACACTCCCGTCTACTACTGTCTACAGCCCAGCTTAATGAGGACACCTGGGGTCAGTGCTGTTTGAGCTGCACACAAGCCGGTAGTTAAAAGACTACGTGTTATTCTGTGTGCATGAGCACATTATAGTTCCAGGCCCACCAGACATCCTCATTTGAACTCAGAGCGTGTGGGTGAATTGTTTGATTGGACCAGATCCACAAAATCTCTCCCTGACACAGAAAGCCAAGGATACACTAACAATGTCAAAACAGCCTCTCTGTTCAAAGTAGCCTTGTACAAAATCTCTATTCAGCTTTCTGTAAAGCCAGACAAAATGCCATCCAACACAGAGCTGACCCTGACGAACAGTGCAACAGTGCTCGCAACAGACTTTTAAACACCTCCTACCCTTTTGACCTCTCTATGTGACTGACTGAGTTGAGATGAGAGGGGAAATGTGTTATGAGGATTTGGTACAGAGTGAGTCATCACGCTGGGCAAGAAACAGACATACCTGTGACTGATTAATCTGAGATGGTGAGGGGAGGGAGAATCGTATGTGACCAAAGGAAAGCATGAAATGCCACAGCTCGGAGGATCGAGCGGTCTCAGCTGCCACCTGCCCTGGAGGGTGGTGACACTGCATTTGTTTAGACCACAGCCTGCTGGAACATTTTAACCTTGCACATTCTTGCATCTACTGCATATGTGGTTCTGTCAAACCACTTTTAATTAGTGAACAAATATTTTTCTGAGCAAATATATTCAGGACAGTTCATGAAGCATGTGTGAAATGAGCTGGGTGTAGAAAACTTGAGGCTGGACACAAAGTAATTGAGTGGGTTGTCAGAGAGTAGGCAGGCAAAGCATTTGGTGCAAAACAGACTTTGTGCCAAACACTGACCTTTGAGAGCTGGGTCTGTTTTTGTTTATATTAGGAGTGATATGAATAAATATATTTTGTTTGCTTGGAGTTTTGATTGTGCATGTCTTTGTGGGTGGGCGTCTGTTGCTGTGGGTAGCTATACATGTGTACGCCTCCGGTATGCACGACAGCCCAGTAATATTTATCAATGTTCAAATGATTTCTGGGCAGTTCAGTGCATCGTGCAGGAGATGAGGGGGTGCGTGAATCAGTAGGTTGGTTATGCAGAAACAGAGTGGGCTGTCAAAAGTGAATAAGCTGAGTACTTAGGAAAAATCATACATAGTGCAAAACTGAGTGTTCAATAAACACCTACTTAACAGCATGTTTGCTCCTCCGTGAGGTTCACTCGGTTGAGTTTTGAAAGGCTCCATTAACTTTTGTACATTGTCATAATCATGAGCTTACTATCCTTATTTTCTTAGCCATGGCATTTTTATTTGCTAACAACCAAAATGAAACTTGTTGACTTTTACTGCATAATGTACAGATTTTAAATTTACTGCTTTTCCTCCCTTTATCTGCGCTTTATTTCATTTAGCTCCTTGTCATTCTTTGTTACTAATTTCTTTTTTGTATGTTATTTTTATTGTTATGTCCACATTTTTTTAAACTGGCAGTTTGCTAAAAAAATATACGCAATTTTTCTCTGGCTTGCAGTCTTTTTTATGTGTGATTTGCCCAGCTTTGACTGTTGAAATGTCTGCCTTCCCTTGAATATAATTAAATTAAATGGCAAACTCAAATTGCTAAAACACCCCTTTATGAAATGCTCACTGAGTTCTTTTTTTGTTTGTTTGTTTTTTGTCTCTGTACACCACCACCATGGATTTTAGAGCAAACAACCAAGATGTCATTAAAGTACAGACATTCAGCTTTAATTCAAGGGATTTACCAAAAGTATGACATTAACTGTATGTAGTCCCCCATTTTTAGAGGCTCAAAAGCCATTGGACAAATTAACATGGTTTTAAATTTAAGGATTGTTTTTAATACTTAGATCAAATTCAGTGCCTGGAGCAAATTTATAGGCCATCACATTCACATCTGAAGTCACAAAGTTTTCAGTTCACCTCACCTGTATGTCTGGAAAACCCAAACTGTGAACCTACTTTCTGGAGAGTGACTGTCGCTATGACAGACTGCAAAGCATCATTTTTTTTTTCTTATCTGATCCATTTACTGTGATTTAAAATAAATAATTATAACATTTGTAAAAGTGAAACTTGTAACAAATGATTGTAAAAAATTTGTGTAAAATGAGAAAAAATCAGAACGCTTCCTTTAAGATAACCAGTGATCATTAGTGTTGTTGTGTGTTTGCGTGGCACAGGTTCAGAACATCAGCCAGTCAATGGAGGTGCTGGACCTGAGAACATACAGAGATCTACAGTATGTAAGAAACACAGAGAGTCTAATGAAAGTGGTAGATGGAAAGCTGAAGGTGGCCTCTGAAAATCCCCGCAGCCTCAATCCAAAGGGCTTTCAGGTAATTGGCTATCTGTCTCCTCCTGTACAGTGAGTGTGTGTGCGCGCGTGTGTGTGTTCGTGTGTGTATACACCCTCTATCAAGTTGTGTGTTGAGTTTGATTGAAGACAAGACACAGAGCAAGATTGGAGAAAAAGACAGCGTGTGTGTGTGTGTTTGTGTGTGTGTGTGTGTGTGTGTGTGTGTGTGTGTGTG
>JAVDPK010001242.1:515359-542610 GCA_034780415.1 Cichlasoma orientale
GTGTGTGTGTGTGTGTGTGTGTGTGTGTGTGTGTGTGTGTGTGTGTGTGTGTGTGTGTGTGTGTGTGTATTATTGTTAAGTGAATGCAGATACTGTTCATTTGGCACTGCTCTCCAAACTTTGACATATGCATTGCAATCTCGTTTGCTCTTCACAGACAATAAAATTTTGTATGACTCTCAATACACTGCAGCATAAACATAGGTACACAAATTCATTTCCAATACTATATGAGTTGTTTAGCCATGCACAGAGGAAATCTGAGTAAATCTCATGAATTATTAAATTCTTGGACCTAGAAAATGATTGTTGTTTTTTTTTCTGCATTCCTCTCTTTGCATCCTTTTGCTCTCTATCTTCATTGAGCTTATTACTTGATATACTTAACATTCTGCTGTCTGCTTGCAGATAGCAGGCACATATATTCACATTTATCTCTACCTTATCTCTCTACAAGCTAAGGCTTAGCTGCCATTATTAGTGGGCCGTTTTGTCTTCCTGTCAGCAGGCTGTCTTACTGAGGCTTTCTTCACATTTCTCACACTCTTACAGATATTAGACGGACCATAAAATAGTTTGATTAAAAGATGGCTTGATAAATGCTAAGTGCGCTTTACTGCTGGGTCCATACTGCAGCACAAGGACAAGCATGAATGGCTATGTTTTGCTTTCAGTGTGTTTTATGAAAGCCATTCCACAGAAGGTAATGAAGATGTTTATAAAATTAACCAATTCATCAGTACCGACTGAGATGATTAAAATATGCAGAACGAAATGAGTTATATCTTCTGATCTATCTTAATTCAACATGAGGTAAAAAGCTGGATTTGTCCGGAGCAGGTTGGCTGATGAATGCATGCAGCTTAAAGTTGCCGATGGCAGAGTGGGGGAGATTAACGAGAGTGAATTTTCTCGTCTTGAAAAAGTGAAAATGAGATTTATGATGTGGCGCCACAGGGCTGAGAGCTGCTCCATCACCAGATTTACGATAAACCTTAACAAGGAGGAAACAGCCCCTCCTGTGGCGGCCACACTTTATTGATACACCCATTTCTCTCTTGAGCCCACTACTTTCCACGTAGGCAGCCTGGTTCTCCTGCGGCTTCCTGTACTCCTACCTAAGGACACATTGTTCTTTTAACTTCTAAACACATGATGAGTCACAGTCCAAGTTTACAACTGGCACTGCAACTGCAGCAAGAAGGTGAAGTTTCATTTCCCAAAACAGAAGACATATTTTTGGCCAATTTGAAAGCAAGTTCTCATTTAGGTCCAAAGAGGTCAAAATTTATTTTGATTTGAAGTAAAAATGTATTTACAGAGAGGGAAAAAGCTACAAATAAAACAAGTAGATGGAATTAGTATATAATAAAAACATGCAGATTTTTTTAAAAACAAAAAATATGTTTTTTAAACGGATAAAAGAGTTCTTTTGTCAGTGAAAGCAGATTAAAGGGCATCTCATTTCAGTGTATATACCGAAAACATTAGGAATCCTCTTTGTAAATTTTATTAAAACTCAAAGGCTTATGGGGAGGAACAGATAAACCAGCTCCAAGCTACTTGGTAAGTCAAAGAGCAAACAAACCGCATGAGCCCCCGATTGAGACATAAGCTTTATAAACCAGAAAGAGTGAGATTGCACTGGCTCTGCTGTACTATCACAGGCAACCTCATCTCCTATCTTCACTATTCTCTAAGGGTGTAATCCTCTTCCCCCCTTTTCTGTGATAACTATCACAGGAGCTAAAAGACAAGGTGAACCAGCTGCTCCCCTTGTTGCCGGTGTTGGAACAGTACAAGGCCGATGCCAAGATGATCCTGCGTCTTCGGGAGGAAGTAAGGAATCTGTCCTTGGTGCTTATGGCTATCCAAGAGGAGATGGGGGCCTACGATTACGAGGAGCTGCGACAAAGAGTCCTGCTACTTGAAACCAGACTCCACTCCTGCATGCAGAAACTTGGTATATATGCAAATGAGCGTGTGTGTGTGTGTGTGTGTGTGTGTGTGTGTGTGTGTGTGTGTGTGTGTGTGTGTGTGTGTGTGTGTGTGTGTTTCATTCATTATCATTACAGCATTTAATCACTTTGACAACAGCAGTGCAGTAAGGAATAAATGATTACACTGGGATCATCACTGGTCAAAACTCTGTAGCATATTGTTAACATTTCCACTTTGCTCTGAACTCGAATTATCTGCATAAATTGAGGAAAAACTGGCCTAGAAAAAGTGAATGAATAATTGATCGCATTCATGTGTAATGTGTTAGCTTAAACTGATGATTTTACAAAACCCCACACATATAAATTGATGAGTTAACAAAAAAGACTGCAGTTGCAGTTTAGCCCTTAGCCAATTGGCATTTTATTATTGTCTTACATTTGATTTAAAAACGAACTAAGAGAAATTTGTGTGAAATTTTGCTTACTTTTTAAGTGTTGGGTAAAAAGCAGGACACTGAAACAGTAATGGAAATATAAAGATGATGCCACAAAATATTTTTTAAAAATTTGCAAAAGTTCAAATATCAGTCAGTGAACCAGTTTTTTGTGTATTTCATATTTCAAAAGCAAAAAGGGGGCGCATTGTGAAGACCCACAACTGAAAACGAGAAAACTGAAGATGACTGCACAAAATATTAATCTACACATTTGTCTGAGTTAACAGTAAAAATAGCACATTTTCTCTACCGTGAAAATAATTGGGCCTGCAACCAATCCAAATGGAATAGAATATTTGATGAAGTAGAAAAGAGCAGCAGAAAAGAGTGTGAGCCAATAAAGAAAACATCTGTGAGCATGTGTGTGTACGTGTGTCCTCTTGAGTATATAGGAATACATGCGCTCTTCTTCTGCCTCTTTGATCCTCAGGCTGTGGGAAGCTCACTGGCGTCAGCAATCCCATCACAGTACGTGCGTCAGGGTCAAGGTTCGGCTCCTGGATGACAGATACCATGATACCCAGTTCCGACAACAGAGTGAGTTTCTCAACCCCTGACCAAGACAGAAACACAGGATTTTATAGGATAAACAAAGAGAGAGGATAACCAAAGTTAACCAAACTCTATCAGCTGCTCAATGAGGGGGAAAAAATAAAAAGATGTGTCACAGCAGTGCTGTCATGGCACTCCAGTGACTGATGAATTGTTTTGTCTGAGAATGTCTTCTCATGAGCGTTGGAGGGGGAAGAGACAGTCAGAAAAATGGGAATCCAAAGCTGTGCCACTGATGGATAGGGTATCTTTCCTTCCTCCCTGTCTTCCTCTGTCACTACAGCTCCAGCTGATTAATCACTTCATGATCAGTGGAGAAACAAATTAGTTGTTTGGGCTAAAGTTTTCTAAATGACTTGGGTAATTACCAGGAGTGTGCTTTAGACCCAAATGGGTTCACCTGATCATAGATGACATGCAGCTTTGTATGGTCAGGCGCATGGCAGGAAGCAGCAGGAAAGAGACACGGGAGGAATAATATGGAAAATGAAGGGTGGGATACGGTGATTGAGGGAAATTGTAGTGTGGGAGAAGTGGAAGACTGTATTATTAGCCATGTGTAGGAGAGAATGGAAACTGATGAAGTTTAAGAGGAGAGATGAGCTTGGCCTTTTTCTTTCCTGCAATGAATCATAACAGCCTAAATAGATGTTGCGGACAGAAAAGGTCCATTTTTGTGATTGAATGTCCTGATCTTTGTCTTTAATCACCTGGCTCAATCACTTCAATCTCCCCAAGTATTAATAGGCTGATACATCAGCAATGCCACATTAACATCCGCAGCAATCATCATAATCATTTTTGGGGAAATTTCATTGTTGCTCATGAGCCAAAGGCAAAACAGAAAGAATCTGAGCGTGCGAGAGCTTTCCCCTTACGCAGTTCCTGCCTCCCGATCTGTTCCTGCGCTGACTCAAATTAGCAACACATAGGAGAAACAATGCTAAATGCTCTATAATCTCCCCTCCTACATAATACAGCTGCTGTGGTTTTCCGCCCTCGACTCCTCCCATACCCTTCCTTTCTCCTACTCCGTGACGGAGATGGAGGCAAAAGTGGGACAGGAAAGAAAAATGGTGGTAACAGAAGCAGAAAAGAGGTAGATCTTAGCAAAGCTTTCCTTAAAATGCTCAGGAGTATCTAAGCCAACTGCAGTTTAATTGAATCAATTAAAAGCTGAACTGTGCTTCAGTGAAAGCACTGAGGGAATGAGATGGGAGATGCAGCCAGTGAGGGGCCATGTCAGTAGAGAGATCCGCTGAGAGTGCTTGAGGAAAAAGATAGAGTTGCTAAATGGATTGATTTTCTGTAAATGTGGACTGGAAAGGGCAGGGAGCACAAGCAGTGGTTGACTGCAAGGCGCAGGCAACATCTTCACTCCCACGTGCAGGATAGATCAGTAGCTCCGCACACACATCCGCATATGCACAACTCTGAGAATCAATATACAAACACTCAAACAAGTACAGAGTCATGATATACACTAAACATTCTTATTTTGGGGCATTGCAGCTAGTGATAACATTTTTCTCCAGTAATCTTTAGACCTTCTCATTAATTCCTTTTTTTCTGACCTCTTTATCCTGTGTGATTTATTTTTTTATTTTCTCCACAGGTGTGGTCCATGGATGGTTATTTCAAGGGACGCCGGGTCCTGGAATATCGCACAATGAATGATTTCACCAAGGGCCAGAACTTTGTGCAGCACTTGCTGCCACACCCTTGGGCTGGCACTGGCCATGTGGTCTACAATGGCTCACTGTACTACAACAAGTACCAGAGCAACATTATCATCAAGTACCACTTCCGTTCTCGAAGTGTGCTAGTGCAACGCAGTTTGAGTGGGGCCGGCTATAACAACACTTTTCCCTACTCCTGGGGTGGCTCTTCTGACATCGACCTGATGGCGGATGAGAATGGCCTGTGGGCTGTTTACACCACCATCCCGAACGCTGGGAACATCGTCATCAGCCGCCTGGAGCCTCAGAGTCTGGAGGTGCTGCAGACTTGGGACACAGGCTTTCCTAAGCGCAGTGCTGGAGAGTCGTTTATGATCTGCGGCACGCTATATGTCACCAACTCCCACCTGGCTGGTGCCAAGATCTACTTTGCTTATTACACTAACACATCAAGCTATGAATACACAGACATCCCCTTCCACAATCAATACTCCCATATCTCCATGATGGACTATAACCCCAGGGAGAGGGTCCTTTATACCTGGAACAACGGACACCAGGTGCTGTACAATGTCACACTCTTCCAGGTTATCAAGACTTCTGGGGACTGAGGACCCTCAGACTGACCCACTTAAATAATGCTGTGATCATTGTTCTGGGGGTGTCAGGGGTGGGGGGGCACAAACTGTGGGAGGTGTGGGTTGGGTGGGCTTTAATGTGTGGGCATAGGCTTGGATTTTTTTTTTAAGAATTTCAAACTTCATAGAGTGTTATTATTCACATTCTCAAAAAACACTCCGACAGTAGGGTCGGCAAAGATACAAAGACTGAGCGCTTCTCTTTTTTTTCTTTCTTTCTGTGATGAGTAAGCATGGTTCTTTTTATTTGTGATGAAAAATAAATATCCTCTTTACCATTTATGACTTTGTATTTCATTGTCACTTTTATTTCGACCAGACCGTAACAGAATTTTTGGAAGAGGCAAACAAGGCTGTGTGAAATCAAGGCTTCAAACTTGAAAGGCTCAAACGGGAGTAGCATTTCGCTTTAAGGTGTTATCAATGCTTCTTTTATTTCTCTGAAACCTAGCTCAGACAGATAAAAATATAAAAATATAGAATACAATTGAAGCTATTTTTCCAGCCTAAAATCCTTAAAAACACACAAAATATTCCAAATGGCACAAAATAATTAAAATCCTGCATCAATTAACTCTATTCTGTTCTGCTAAATCATAAAATGATGAGAGGGCAGCATGAGAATACTGACAAGAGAATTTCTAAGGTTGCATTAAATCATAGGTTTGAAAAGCTCATCCAAGGTTTTCCATCTGAACACACCGGGGCAAAGCACTCTGTGAATGCAGGATAATAAAAATGTATACTTCCATATACTCAGACAGTGTTAAATTTAACTGCAACAGCAACCACTTACATTCCATTTTTTTTTTTCAAGGTGAATTGAAAGTGCAAGCAAAACATCTGATAAAAGGAGCAGACGGTGGTGCAAAGGGTCGAGGAGAACACACAGCAAATGAAAGACAGAATGTAAAAGGTATTACATTAGAGATGACACTTCTTTGTTATTGTTGCTTGTCAAGCTCCAATCTGCTTTAATCTTGTTAGTCCCACAGTTCCTCTCACACGCTTTCTGCAGAGAAATGATAAAACACAAAGCACACAGCGGCACACTGCTCACACGAAATTCTCAACCTGCAGACCTTTTATTGCATCTTTGTCATTATTTACCGCTGAAATATTTCAGAAGCCATATTGGCATTTTGTGCTGCATAGAGGAGAGTGGCGAAAAAGACAACATCCCGCTGTGCCTCATTTCAGTGCTTTCATTTATAAGGTTTGTGCGTGCTTTGCGGGGGCTGCAACATAAAATAATATAGGAGGTTCAACTTTTTTTCCCTCTTCCTCATAACAATGGCGGGTTTATCCCAGATGACCTTTCTATCAATAAGTGCAATGCCGAAGAGAACCCCAATGAGTTCACACACAGTAGTGGCTGACATTTAAAGCACAATGCAATAAACAAAGACACAAAGTATCCAATAATATCAAACAGAAATAGTGTTGCGGGGGAAAATCGAATGTTATGGAGTTATGATAATTTGACTTCACATGTAAAAGTAACTGATTAACAAAGAAACAGACAAAAGTTAACAGAGGCTGAAATTGCTCTTAAAACAGGTACACCACTCCCTGCTCTCCCGCTACACACACACACACACACACACACACACAGTCCAGCCTTATAAAACAGACCAAAATATTATGTATAGTAAAAAGAGTTTCACCTTTAAAAGAAAAAAAAAACCTCTAATTTACAGTTTCACAAGCACAAAGTGGTATTTGAAGTTAGGCATAACTAATTATGGCCATGAGTGTAAAAACACAGGGCTGCACTTTCAAGCCAACAAACCTTTCGTCTTAAGAGAAAGCAAGCAAAGAAATAATGAGTGCCCACACTAAGCTGAACAATAAAGCCAAGAGACCGGAAAGAGGGACTCATCTGAGAAATGTGAATGGAATATCTACCCATTCCACACAATACATTTCTTAAGCAGAATGTTTTCTTTACTTTTGATCAATTTTCCTTACAAATTCATGTTCCTGAAAAAGAAACAAAGTCTCCAGCAGGCATGAAGCAAATATTAGCTTTCTAAGCACCAGCATGGGTGCTGCTGTGCCAGCCAGTGCACAGACCAAGTGCCGGTAGGTGTGGCAATAACAACGCTAAAGATCAGGGGTATGAGGAACAGCACCAAATCATTATGGGTGACCCCATTTGAGCATTGTATGATCACATCTGTGTCAGAATAGATCATCTTCAGCTAAGGCCAGGCACAACCCCCTGCTGCTGAGCAACAGTACTCGTGTGTCGTCTTTGCTCAGGATCATCGAGGATAAAAGACAGTAGATTGAAAATGGTGGTTGTGATTCAGGTAGTAAAGATTCAGAGCTGACACGTCAAATGTGTTTTAAAATAGTAAATTATAAGCTAGTGTGAGAGGTGTCAGTTGAGCAGATAGATTGAATTGTTTTAGAAAATAACAATTAGTGAAAGATGCTGCTTTTATGTCATCTACAATTAGGTGCACTACCACAGTTTTCTTTTTTGTTGTTGTTGTTGTTATTCTATCAAAACACATTAAAGTTACAGTTATATGATGAATATGGGCTTGACTCTCTGCTTTAATTTGAGGAGCTGAACAAAAATATTGCATTAACCACATAGAAATCACAGCCACTTTGAAACACAGTTCCCTATTTGCAGGAGCTTATATGTATTAATCATTAAAAAAAAAAATCCTTTGCATGCAATGATGCATGAAGTCTAGAACTCATGAATATCACCAAGGAGTGGTTTTCCTTCTTTGTGATTCTACGCCAGGCCCTTATTTCAGTCGTCTTCAGTTGTTGTTTGTTTGTGGGTCTTCTTGCCTCTAGTTTTGTCTTCGGAAAGTGAAATGCATGCTCAGTCGGGATGAGATTAGGGAATTGACTTAGCTACTGAAGAATATTCCACTTTCTGCCCTTAAAAAACTCCCTGCATTGCTTTAGTACTGCGTTTTGCTTCATTTTGTTCCATTCTCTGTCAAGATGATCCCACACTGCTTCAATAATGCTGAGGCCCAGGCTCTGGGGAGGCCAGTGCATGGCTGATAGTGTGCCACTGTGTGTCTATCCAGGTGTGCTTTTGTTGCATTGTCTGTTTTGTGTTTTTTTTTTCAGGATCACTGTCATGCTGAAAAAAAAAAGAGGCCACTGCCAATCATCCATTTTCCACATGGTATTGCATTTGGGATCAAAATCTGATGGTACTTCACTGCAGTCATAATTCCATCAGTTTTGACAAGCCCCCCCAGCACCGCTGGTTTAAATGCAGCCTCAAACCATAACAGAGCCTCCACCATGTTTTACAAATGTAGGCATGTACAAACTGTTGTACCTCTCTCCTGACCTGCTCTGTACATACGGCTGATGATTTGAACCAAAAATTTCACATTTGGATTCATCACTCCATAACACCTGTTGCCACTGATTTTCAGTCCAGTTCTTGTGTAATGTGACATACTTCAGCCTTTTCTCTCTGATGAGGCTTCAGTGAATATTAGATGGCTCAACTGAAGCTCCAGCAGGTCCTATTCAGGTCTTGGCTGAATTTTTCCCATTTCCTAAAGCCATAACTTTCTGGTACTGTTTATCTGCTGTAGACAGGCTTCTTCTTTTGTCTTTTTATAAGGGCACACTACACACCATGCCAAGATACGCTAAGTTTTTGGCTAATAGCTCTTTGGGAATAACCTTGTTGGTGCAAAAATACTATTTTACACCTGTCAAATTGTGTTATCTTTGGCATTTTTTATAGATTCAACAAAAGACATGGAAACAAATTATGTGTTTTGTGACAGGTTGCTAATAACAAAGTGTCTAAAGATACAATTTAAAATTCATTGCCAAGATCTCTGTTGTTTTTCTTGTGCTTGAGTGATTCATAGGTCAATGTTAAAGGATTTAACAGACAAAACACATTCCTCTGAAATGTCCTCAGGTACACGGAAAATAAGTGATAAATCAGCCGCTGTCCAGAGAAAGACTTTCAAAGCCCTTCAGAAGGCTCGGAGAAGCTCAAGACCTCTTTAAAAATGACAGGAAAGTCTGTCTCCTTGGAAGTGATATATAGAAAAATAAGGGGTGACTCAAGAGTTTTGCACAGTACTGTAAATTAATATATAATGAAAACATATACAACCATTTAAACACTATATTAAACTGAAAGTTGTACAATGACAATGTTTCAAATGTCTCATTAGGATTAGCGTCAAGGTGGTTGCTAAAACACACACTACATGACCTGCTGTGCTATTCATACATTATTTCATCATTCCAGGCTTAATAGCAAAGTTAAAACTTTAGAGCAGAACTGTTGAGTCGTGTCATGTGTGCTAAAATATGGAAGTTAGTTTATGTGGAAAGACTCTTGCCTATATTTTCTACGGTTACATTTTTCATTGCTGTCTGAGTTAGCTGTAACTTTGCACATTTTCTCATTGCAGAGCTGTGCAGGACCCTACAGGAAAAACAAAAGAAGCAACTTTAAAATCAAAGTTGGTGTGAATAATAAGTAACCAAGACAGAATGTATTAGCCTACAGAAATCTCTCAGCATGAGCAGCCTCCATTAATGCAGAGCTGAAATCCAAAAGGAACAATAGGTGACAGAGTGGCTTTGCTGGTTTGATTTACTCAAAGTGGGTATGAACATGCATTTGCACATGCACTTGGACTGATTGAGTGCAGGTGGCAGCAGCAGAACTGGCTTGATAGAGTGCATGGAGTGAGATTCATTGGTAGGGGCAGAGATACAGAGCAGCCCAAGAATTAAGAAGCAAAACCAGTTCCAGTTTAATCACGCAGCCGTCCTCAGGAAGAAGCCTTTGTTTTGATGGAAACACAATCATCTATGTGATGCAGCTGGCCTTGAGACACTCCTTGCTGATTAAACTGTGGAGTACAAGTAGAGTATATTTGCTTTCTGTCCCCTTTATTCATACAGTAGGTCATAAAGCTACTTCTGTCCTCTGACAGGAAAATTTTCAAATCACCCCAGTCTTGTTTTATTCATCCCTTCACTGTACCTTCTTACACCATCTTCCTCATTAGCTGTGCCCTCAGCCACACTTGGAACATAACTTGCGTAACATAACTCAGTTTGCTTATTTTCTCCACACTCCCTATTCATGTTTGAACTCAAAAGGCATGCAAAGGTGCCAGGGTGTCAAGTGGGAATAATGGTTTAGCAGGGGAAGAGGCTAATTTACTCTACTCACCTCTTCCTCATTAATGTCCTCTTTAATTGTGTTTTAAACTTCCATTGATTCAGCACTTGCATCCCTAATCTCATTAAGTGCTGTTTTATGAAGGACAGTAGATTCATTCTAGGTTGCATCTACGGGTCATTCCATTTATAACCCTGATGTCAGAACGCTGCACTCCTCGCTGAGGCAGTAAAGGTTTACGATAGGACTGAATGCTTTTTTGGGGATGTCTCTTTTCTATCTGTAATTACAGTAAGATGCTGTTGGAGAAAAGAGATGAAATTTCAACTCCAGTGTGCCAGAAGGGAAAAGGAGTCAGGATACATAAATACAAACATCATAATGTAGCCACAAGCTGAGCAATAACAGGCTGGTAAGTCAATATAACTGGAAAAAAACAACAACAAAAAACTTATAGAGAAAGAAAAAAGCTTTTTACCACCCAAAAAATGAAAGATGCCACAGGAACCAAAATACCAAATACAAAGTAAATTAAGACTTAAGAGAAATGCACATGCATTTCTCTTAAGTCACTATCACAAGTGTTGTCTTTTATTATGAATTCTATCAAGAAACTGCAAGATCATTGTCAGTGAGTTTAGCATGTATTTCTGTAATGTGTCTACCAAAAAAAGAAAACGAATTTGTTACAGCAGATTAGTTTTAACATTGCATGGAGTAATGGAAGAAAGAGTCTCTTTATGAAGAGCTGCAGGCAACAGGCTGCTGATTTTCTGAGCAAAGGTCACTCTTCGCAAAGCCCTCCTTTTCAGACTGATTCCACATGCGGCATGAAGTACCAGAATAATGGGAAAAAATGGCATTCTCTGTCTGTCGCATCCATTAAAATGACAACAATTTGTTTTGCTGCTGCCAGAATCAGTGATCAGTAGTAACCACATTTGCTTTTACCGCTTTTAACAACAGGCGACCCTAAAATAAAGCAGTACTAAAATCTCTGATGTTGTCATTTTAAGAGACAGAACTTTTTTATTTGAAGGGTCATCAGTAATGATGGAGTGTAGAATTTCAGAAAGCTATTTTCAATCATTACATTCAGTCACTGTTTGCTGGCACACTTGTTTTTTGGTTTTTTTTAAAACATTTTTCAAATTTCTTTTTCGCAAAATTGTTCAAGGTCACCCAAACTGGATGGGGAGCATCATGGGTTACCACTAATGAAAGCCACTGCAGGCTTTCACACTTTTCCCAAACGTCGTTATGCATTTGGCTGTGGTCATTTTGAAATGTAAACTTTTGGGCTGCTTAACATCCTCATAAATTGACAAAAAGGTTTTCACTCAGAATTAGTCCATTTTTTTTTTTGTCAAGATCTACTCAAAAGTTGCTCATATTTTAGTAAACTTGAGCTTGCCTGCTAAAATAATTTTAAAAAATACAATTTTAAAAGCATTTACAATTCAGCTGCAGATTGCCCTTCTTTAATCGACCATGGTTGAAGCAGTTGAGTCAGATGCAATTTGACTTTTGTGCCTATCCCAAAAATCTAATTCTCCTCCCAGTCTAAATTTGCAATGTTTACCTTTTATCATTTGATGTGTTTGTACAAGCTGTTCCAGATTTAGTTTCAAGTACCAGCACATTCCCAAATACAAAAAAAAAAATGGTAATGTAAATGTAAATAAAAGCAGAATATAATGTTTTGCAAATCTCATAAATGTGTATTTTATTCACAAGAGAACATAGAAAGTATGTCTCATGATTGGCACCATAATAAAAAGAGGCATGATTATGTCTTGGAAATCACTGTATGAGCTCAGGAACACTTTCACAAATCATTGACTGTGAACACAGTTTGATGTGCAAATGCAGGTTAAATGTATGCAAAGAAGAAGCCATATTTGAACTTAATCCAGAAACGGTGCTGTCTTTTCTAAGCCAAAAGTCATTTAGAATGGAATGAGGCAAAGTGGAAAACTGTTCTGTGGTCAGAGGAATCAAAATTTGAAATTCATTTTGGAAAATACGGATGCAGTTTCCTCCAGACTAAAGAGGAGAGGGACCGACCAGCTTAATATCAGCGCTCAGTTCCAAAGCATGCATCTCTGACTATAAGGGGGAACTGGCAGTTTTCACATCTGGAAAGGCACTATTAGTGCTGAAAGGTGTGTACAGGAGAGAAACATGTGCTCGCATCCAGAGGATGTCTTTTTCAGGAAAGGTCTTGTAAATTTCAGCAAGATGATGTTAAACCGCATACTGCATTATTACAATAGTATGGCTTCGCAGTAGAAGAGTCTATAGTTGCAACAGGCCATTGGGTAACCCAAATAACTCCATTATAATAAATCCTCCAACACAAATGTTTTTGCTTTGATTCTTCATTTAATCCACAAATCTGTAGTGCTCAGGTGTCACCATGTACGCGCGAGCGTTTGTCTAACGGTCTGCAGAGGCACACCGTGTGGAGCGTGGGAGGAGTGAGGACCCAACTGCAGAACACAGGACAGTGAGACAGGGTAAAGAAAAGCGAGCCTTTATTGAAGCTGACAGAAATACCAAACACAAACATACAGTAGGATACTGAAGGCTAAACTATAGGAAACCTAAACTGGGAGCACACGCTAAGGCAAGGAAACACTGGAACTATGGAAACACTGACGATTGGAACACTGTTGCTAGGAAATGCAGGTACACACACAGAGACTCTGACAAAGGTCAAAGGGGAGAAATACTATATATACAGAGGGATGATTAGGGAGCAGGGAACAGGTGGAAGTAATAGCTGAAAGTAATCAGGAGGACGAGACAAGAAAGATCAACTAAATACAAAGCACAAGAGACAAAAGACCATCAAAGTAAAACAGGAAACAACTGAACACAGACAGGAACGCAGATTCAACACAACACAGGAGGACAGACACAAATCTGACACATGAATAATCCTAAGAGTTGACACGAGAGGGAGAAACACTGAGGGAGAAACACAAGGAGAACTCAATTCTAAAGCCACTGGGAAACTTAGAAACAAACGAAGTATACGTACTTAAGGAGAAAACACATGAAACAATGTAAGCAATAAATAACCGAGAATGGACTAGAAACAGACTAATGCAGAAGGAAAAAGACTAAACAGAAAACAAACCAGGGATCATCAGAATATTTAAATACCAAAACTCAAAAACACTGGGAAAGTGACCCAGGACCATAACAGGTTCACCCACATTTGTGACTAAAATTAGACCTGCAATACAAATGAATATAGGAGTGTTTTACAACATTAAGTCCATGCAGCCCCTAGTTTTTCAACAAAAAGACTGATAACACAGCGGCAGCACTGAAGACGATGATGTCACAGTTTAACGTGGAGTTTGTCTACACACACAGCGAAGCATAAAGAGGTGGAGCCTTTACCAATATGGCGAGCACAGGTGGAGTGAAAAAAAAATTTTGTAGCATCCATTTTTATAGCTTATTCCTGTAATGATCATTTAAAACTTTACTGGTGAAAAAGCTGCTGGGAGTCCTTCATCAAACCACATGATCAACAAGCGCCAGCATGAAGAAAAGCGACCTTTGCAGGTGCTCCAATCCACCGCCATTTGTTTGTTTTACAGCTTGTAGCACTGTGGTAGCTACAAACTGCTGGCCTAGTGAAGATTTCACATTGGTCTCTGCAACCTGTAGATACTGTGCTGACAGATAATAGATACTGTGTTTGCTGAAACTCGCTGCAGTATAGTTAAAGTTTCAGGCAACCTGCTGGAACTGACCACTGCTGATGTGAAGTTTTATTTAGCATCTACGCTCTGACTTTCTGTCGAGAAGTGACGATGATGTAATAGAAATTCCCTTGAGCTTACATGTTAATGTTAAGGGTGGAGGCGAGGTTGGAGAAAGAAACTGGTTTTAGGCTAGATCCAAACAGTATGGGCACTGTCCTCTCACAGCATTGCTCTAACAAGCCTGCAGTGTTTAAAACATGAAGCGATAACTGATATCTTTTTAAACAGTACACAGCACAGACCAAAAGCTTTCATTAATTCCTTATGAAGCGTTCCCTAAACATGAATCACTTAATATGTTCTCTTTAACGCAGGTTAAGCACTGCTTAACCTACTTAAATCAAGAAACCTCCCAGACTGGGAAAATAATTTCAAGCAGGATCATAGGGATAATAACTGTTTTCTTAAACCTGTTTTTTTTTATTATTATTGTTACGTGTGTGTGTGTGCATGCGTGTGCTTGCACATGCATATGCACATATTAGTCCAGGGGTACAAACATATAGCCTGCTGGCCCATCTTAGGGTCCAATTTAGCCCATTTTAAAAACTGCAGTAAAGGTGATGTGATTTCTGTATTTGTATTTTGAACCAGGAAGCATTGTGTTGCAAAATGTGAAGAATGAGAGTTGGATTGTTATCAGCCAGAGGTCTGAATCACTGGCACCTTTACAGCTTACTAACTGACCAGCACAACCCACACTGATGCCTTTCGTTGATTGATGGGCTCATTTGTAATGCCAGTAGCCGACTGCACGGTGAAAAACCAAGGCATAATGGTGAAATTGCACTTATTTTCAGATAGCATGCAGAATTTATTTCATTTGTTTGGTAAATGGATCTTCCCAGGGAGGCTGCGGAGTGTGATCTCAGTATAGCTGGAGCACACCGTCTGGTCCCCCTTCTTAAAGATAGAAACCACCACCCCAGTGTGCCTATCCAGAGGCACCACTCCAGATCTCCACGTAACACTGCAGAGGCGTGTAAATCAAAACAGCCCTACAACATCCAGCAAGTCATGCCCCATGTCCACAGACTCTGCTTCCTCTACAGAAGATCAGTAGGAGTAAGGAAGTCGTCGAAGTATTCCATCCACCATCCAATTATATCCTCAGTTTAAGTCAGCAGAACCCCACCTGCACTATACATCATATGAGTTGAGCCTCGCTTGGCCTCATCAAACTCCCCCCACACCTGAGTTTTTCCTTCAGCCACCACCCAAACCACATTCCACTTGGCCTAGCAGTACCCATCAGCTGGCTCTGATGTTGTTGTTTTTTTGCAATGTACTTATTTGCACTAAGAGAAAGGCAAACATTTTAACATGTTTTCTAATACAGTAGATTATTATGCTTTGGTTTACTGGTCTGACCCAATTAACACCATATTGAGTTGCATCCTATTAACCACAATGAGTATAAGTAGTGTTTGCAATGCAAGAAAAATAAACTGAATACATTTGAAGAAGCCATTGTCATTGAGTCCACAAGTTTGTTTGCTTGTATTTTTCACTACTATTTAAACTTGGTAAAAAATGATGGATGTTTATTAAAATAGCTTTTGTTTTCATATATTGTGTAGCTATATGAAACATGCTCAGCATCAGAAATGCAGGGTGGCTCATGAGCAGCAATGGAATATAGGAAACTTCAAATATGGCAGGCTAAATAAGAAAGTTCAGGCAAGAAGAGTAAAGGGTTGTGAGGAAGGCAGGCAGAGTGACAAGCAAAGTGAAATCCAGGTTAGGTGAGAAGACATAAAGCAGGCCTCCTATACTGTATGTCACTGAGACAAGATGCTGTTCTCTCCCCCAGAAGATCAAAAGAGATGAGTAGGGCTCTCTGAAGCGACAGAACCCTTTCCTCTTCCTCTCTCCTCTCTTTCCTGCGACAAATTAGAAAGTTTTCAAAAGGAGACAAAATGTGCACCAGGAAACACCAGAGCAGTGGCCATAAGAGCCCCTCTTTCTTAAAAATCGGCACTTGGAAGTTACTAATACACAGAACTATAGAAGATTAAAGTGGCCAAATTCATAGGACATCACTCCAGTATTTCCAGGACCTTGTAATTTGGGAGTGGCCTGCAAAGGTTATTTTTTAATGGTGCATCAGAACTGGCTCTATCACTATGTAATATACTTTCTCTGTATATTTATACAGAATATATTCATGAACAAATATACTTTGACTTTCTGCAAGATAATACCAACTCACAACAGAACCTGCTGTTCCTAATTCACACCTGCCTCAACAGATGATTACAGATGACTTCACCCCAGAGTGATCCATCTGACTGAACATCAGAGCAACATAATAATTACAAACAGGCACAACACACAGAGCCACTTATACACACAAAACACAATTTGACATTTTGACCTTGTGACATTTTTGTAGTATAGTACAAGCCTCATCTATTGACGATGTAAACAACAGCGTCGTTGAAGAGCTGAATACAATTTCAATGTTGTAATTGTTGTAAATGTTTAATTCCAGAGATAAGGAACTTTGGTGATGTGATGTAAACAAGGTTACTGCGCTTCACATAATTCACTAAACTGTCACAGCTTGTGCAAAGAACTGAACGGAAGGAAATGCCAGATGCAGTTCAATTATTTTAATGAACACTTTCAAATTTACAGTGAGAAAGTATTTGCATATACTGCAACAGGTATTCAAGTAATGAGTTTCAAGTCCAGTGTTTCATCCTCACAGGCTGGTGGTTCAGGTAAGTAGTTATTGTCTTTACAGTGAAGGTTACACATGAGTCTTCATTGGTTTTCACAGGCATGGATGCAGGTAAGAATAAACGGTTTCTACGTGGGCTTGAGTGCAGTGAAATATTAACAAAGTGGACAGGTTTGAGCCCAGGTATGTCTTAGTGGGTGAGAGTGGGACAGGCAGGTGAAAGAAGACAGATCAGGTAAGTACAAGGTATGGATTAACAGTTCTGCCAGCAAAGCTTCAAAACTAGGTGTGTGTGCACAGGTATGAGTTACACTACCATACTTGTGTAGTCTAACAATCCAGTGAGAAATGGAGAGAAGAACCAGGGTTATATTCTGTTGGCAACTATAGTTGCACATCAGGTGTGCCAGGTGGATCAGCTACCTGATAGGACATGACACAAACATGATCCAATTATCAGTAATATACACACACACACACAAAGTCAGAATGTTTTGTTGTAAATCCCATTAATATACAGTATGTTTGATCTGCTGTTGAAAGTGTGGATGTAGAGATTTTACCCTGTGCTCCTAATTTCTTATGCAATTATGCTGCTTTTTGTTCCTTTATGTCTAGTTCTTTTATACCTATGTGTTGGAAGCTGATATTTATGCAGGTTATATCTGCTTGTTTAACCAGGGCTATAGTTAAAATAGATATGTAGGCAGCAGTTTGATTTATGTCTCCCTATATCATCATCATAAATTCTAACTTTTCACGGCCTTTAAAAACTATATTTATATTAACTGGCGGCTCAGGTGTCATTTGATGCCACTTCAAATGGAGAACCTTTTCTCATGTGTTCTCTCTTTCCCTCTCTTCCTCGCTCCTTCTCTCTGCCCACAGTGTGTGCTGAATTTTCCTCCAGGATGAGACACATGAGTTCATATTGTTCCCATATAACTGTTGTATAATTCATGCATTTACAGAATATGTATTCAGTTCCAAACATCCAACAAATCTTCATAATGCACACACATTCATAAAACGATTTCCCAATACCTCACACTTTCTGTCCCAAAGTCTGACATTTAATATGAGTTTAGGTATTCATTTATTTGGGGAGGTACAAAGGCCTGAGAGTGAAATCACTGAAGAAAGAAATCCAGGAGTGTGGATTCATATTGCTGTAATTATTTCTCTTCAACTTGCATTAGAAAGAAAATCCCATAGACAAAATACCTTTTTTAATAAATATGCAGAAGCATGACAACGTTTCCACTAGAGAACTGCTGCTTTTTTCCTGCCTCCACTGCGACACAACAGGGCCCTATCCCAGACACCTCCAGAGCAGCACAAAGTAAAGGTAATTAAAAAACAGTTGCCTCAGCCCCACCCATCCATAAACATTGCAGGCTGCACGCATTGTGCCACATTAATATGCAAATTGGAGAAAGGGCTGCGATCAGGGTGCTTTACTGATCCAGTTATTAAATTAATTTCCCCCAAACAAGCAGCAGGAGCTGCTGAGGTAGTCAATGGGTTTTCCCTCTTTCTGCGCATAGTAATGAGCCTTTATCAATTTTACATTCATCATGGGGGGGGAGGGGAGATGGAGGAGGCGGTGCATGATGGCACCACCTCCCCTGTGGCACACCACCTCGCTTTGCAGTCACAGTCATTCACAGGGTAGTCCATCAGCACAGCAGCCATTGGACACAGGGGTACCAGGATCATATCATCTCGCCTCTCTCCCCGTTCAATTCTTCTGGGGCTGCATGCACAGCTGCAGACTGAGATGACATGATTGAATTTTTCAGTGACATCAACAGGTGATGTTACACAGCAGTCAAAATGCTGCAGTCTCCAAGGAGCTGCAGTGTCAAACCACTAAATTTGCTGGTGATTGTAGCAGACTGCAATTCGGTGTGAATTACAAACAAATACGGGTGTGTGCGGGTTGAACACAGCATGTGAATGGACACTGACACAAAAAGCAGCCTCGCTGGTCGGGCAGTGACACTTTCCAAAAGGAAATGAAAACGACAGGTTACTGTTTCTTCTGGCAACTGCGCACACGCAGACAAAATGATCTTCCTTCAAACCAGCTTTCCTCAACATGAAAACACTGACTTCCAACAATCAAATCAGCAAAAAGAAGAGCAGGTGAAATGACAGTTTCCTCCTGGGAGACGTGTGGGAACAACTGGATTGTTTGTCTTGCTTGCCTTCTTTTATTTGTATCTGAAGTGACCTTGGGCAAAGACTAGAGTATGGGGACATTAGCAAACCAGCAAGCATTGTTATGGCAATTACTAGGAAATCACTGGGCCACGGGGAGCAATTATGTGCTTTGTGTTTACAATCCAGCATAGGAGAGCGATGGGAGAAAAGATGAAGAAGAGCAGGCACTGAAAAAATTGAGCTGTGGGCAAGTAGGAAAGCGGGAGCGCAGGATGAGATAATAAAAAAGCAGTGCGGAACGGCAGATATGGAAGGAGATCGGCAGTCAGGTGTGTGAGAGAATGACGAAAAGGAAAGAAGAGGTATTTGAATGGCCATGAAGGGTACTCAGCGAAGTGTAATTGTAACAACAGTAGAGAGAAAAGTGGAGGAACAAAACAGCCAGTAGCTCTTCTCGAGTCTCCAGAACCTGCGATAACTTGGATTTCTAATACAGCATCTTGGTCCTTTGAGGCATAAATTTCAAATGTTTCTGTGTCACCATTGTAGCTGCCCACACTGCCAGATGTGAGCGGTAACGAGCTGGCCTGGTGACATGGTCAGGCTGAGTCTGGGGCTTGGCTGATAAGAATGAGGGGGAGGAGGTCACTGAGCTCACTGTATTGAGACATAACCGCCGGTCAATTCAATTTCCTTAAGGACACAGGAGTCCAAGCCGCAATCAGAACATTTCATATCACAGCCAGGCTCCTCTTGCCCTTTCCCCCAATCTCAGCAGAGGGGAATAGGAGAAAGGTAGAATAAGGAGGGAGAAAAAGAAAGAAAATAGGGGGAGAAGTGTCAGGAGATAATTGTCGGGAAGGGTGGAAACTTTAGAGGTTACTGCAGTGGCCCAGAAAATCTTAATTTCCTGTCAGCGTTATTGTAACCAGTTATTAAGCTCTAGCTGATCTCAAGAGGAAACAAAGGGAGGAACATCAGAGAACACATTCACAAACAGATTCGGTAAAGCCTGAGTGCTCAGACAAACAGGCTAACACTGTCGGGATGTCGGGTTCTGTAAAAGAGAAGAAGCGGCCTCTCCCCAGTGCTTTAATCTTTCATATCAGTGTGTGCTTGACTTTCATAGAGAGAAGGAGCAATATACATACAGGCCACCCAGAGGATCAAACAGCATGCCGACTTCAACAGAGGATTCTGCAACAAAGACACCAAACCACCCTCAGATGCAGATAAAGAAAGAGTGGAGGATGAATAGGAAGAGCTGAGGAAAGGACGGCATACACAAAGAAGAAATCTCAAATTGACTAGAGACTTTAAGGATGTCTGTGGACACCCACAGACCTGAACAAAATAAAAGATTTAAAGTTTGAATCCTCTGCCTACTTAAAGAAAACAAGGCCAAGGTAGAGCCCTATTTAAAGTCCCAATTTTAGACAAACCTCACTTGAAAGCTGTCAAATGGCCACTAAAAGTTCAAACCTTTTGTATTGATCAGATCTTCTAATGATCCTTCAGACATGATTGCCGCAAGGGCTGCTATTATGGCTCAATTAAGCAAGCATTTTAGCAGCGCTGATGCAAAGGGTGACAGAAATGTTTGTCAGGACAAATAATAAAAGTCTTGAAAAAATGTAACCATTGACACACTGTAGAAAATGAAAATTAACCACATTCATGAATGTAGATTTAATGACAACAAGAGAACCCCAGAACATGCTGAGTCAGACCCATCACATTTCACAAAACAAAGGTGAAGAAACCTTCTTCAGCTTTTACCTCCATTGTTTGTATTTTGTATTTTGTATTTTATTTATGTATTTATTGTGTGTCTTAAGCTGCTGGATGCCCTAATTTCCGGAGACAGATCTATCTCTTTTACAACTCACCTCTGGGTGACAATGACATAATGTGAGAGTTATTTACTGGACAAATGTAATTACATTATTTTGGACAAGGGGAATTGGCCAACTCTCTCACTCTTCTGTGTGCATTTGTGTAACAGGCAGGAAAGGAGGCATAAGGTCTGACTGGATCAAGATGAAAACATTTTGCTGTTGTAATGCACATGTAAACATGAAAAAAAGGAAAACCACCTCATAAATGCAGCTGTTTGGTTTATTGTAATCTCAGTCTAGGAATGCCCACCTGACCAATTTGTATGCTGTATCTTTTGTCTGAGAAAAAAAAAGATGCTTGAGGGCAAAGGTCAACTTAAGCACATGGGTCACTGGGCTTGCAATATAAACCTAGTGACCCTTGATTTCAATGGTGGGCACACGTGTGTAGGCTCATGTGTGCCCACCATGGAAATCGCGTTGTGAATAGTGAGTCATTTAAATTGGCACTGGAAGTTTTTCTTTCCCCAATAAAGTTTTTTTTTTATTTATTACTACAAACCGCATTAACACAGACGGAAAACAACTGAAAAAAACAACAAAGCAATCCTTCCAATCCAAACATGACAATCCACAAGTACAGGAAACAAAATACCCGAGCTCGCATAACAAATTCACCCGTGTCAACTCAAAAGACACAACAAACCAAACCCGGTATGGTTTGCAGCAAAAATCACTCTGATTGACATTCTGTTAGATAAAAATGTTTTACAAAACTCAAAAGGGTCCCTAGACTTTTCCAGATTCTACTGTTTGTCTCCCTCTGAAACTGGAAGTTTTGATTAGATGTATGTTGCATAAGCTTCTCAAAATGTTATTGTTTTCACTTCTGTCCTAGAAGGCCGACTACAGTGACCCTGAAACTAATGACCAATGAATCATTAGACAGCTAGCTAAGATTAGCTAATACGCTCTCACATTGACAATAAAGACCATGTTTACTGTCCTTCCAAATGGCAGCATTATTGACCCATCCAGACTGAAAATACATAAATCATTGGTACAGTGTTAGGAGAGGAATTCTCCATGAGATATACACTTTATTAGTTAGACGTGTTCATCTGCTTGTTAATGTAAATATCGAAATCAGCCAATCACATGGAAGCAACTCAGTTCATTTATGTATCTATACATGGTCAAGTTCAAACTGAGCATCAGAATTGGGAAGAAAGCATGGTTGTTGGTGCCAGACAGAGAACGGTCCAAAAGGAGAAAATATCCAGTGAGCATCAGTTCTGTGGGTGAAAATGCCTTGTTCAGAGGAGAATGGCCAGATTGCTTCAAGCTGATAGGAAGTCAACAGTAACTCAAATAACCACTCGTTACAACCAAAGTAGCAGAGCATCTCTGAATGTGTGTCACAAAGCTCAAATCATCTCAAACTGGTTTCTTAAACATGGCAACAAGCACGGTGTACTCCAATGGCCTCCACAGATCTTAATCCAATACAGCCCCTCTGGGATGTGCTGGATGTGAAACATTGTGGATGCGCAACTTGGAAATCTGCAGCAACTGTGTGATCCTGTCATGTCAGTATGAACAAAGTCTCTGAGGAATGTTTCCAACTACTTGTTGAATCTATGCCATGAAGAATTAAAGCAGTTCTGAAAGCAAACGGAGGTCCACCAGCGTATTAGCAAGGTGTCCGGTGCTGTCTGGCATGTTATGCGATTGAAAACAATGGATAGCTCACAACAGTGTAATTTCATTTAAAATGCATTACAAACCACGCCACAAAGGCTAATTCTGTAGTTTGAAAATCAAAAGTTTGTTGGACTTTGTCAGGCTGCAGAGAAAATGGCTCACACAAGTGGGTGGCTGAAATGAAAGTTGCATTAAAGAAACCAGATGCTGACAGAAGTGTAAACAAGTGCTTTGTTGCAGCAGAAAATTCATCAGTGCTGAAAATGTGGAGCCAAGAGGAGAGGGGATGAAGAGGTTGTGATGAGCAGTTGAGCAAAAGAAGAGCGGCTGATGAAATGATTAGAGTGTTTTGAAGTAGAAAAAGACAAGATATGGGCTTATTATCAAGAGCCATGGAACCAACTGCAATCATTGAGAACGTCTGCTTATTTACATTTATTCAAAAGCTCAGCCTCTAGTGGTAGAAATCTGCAACAATATATTTTGAGCAACCTGTCTTCTGCTCCTCAGTGGTTTCACATTCATTTCTTCTCAAACACATATTGTTTCTGCAACATCTACCAACACCACCAGTGATATGGAAAAACCTCAAGGCAGGCAGTCACTATACAGATGTTATAAAGATGACAGAATGTCCAAAATTAGTCTTTTTTATATTTCCCATTGGCATGCAGTTGCCCCAACTAACTAATAATTTCACTTCTAGTATGTAGGACACCAAATTATTACAATTATGCAGTGCAATGTGTTGCTAGTTGTTGCCAAAAGAAAAAAAAAACCAAGGGAAAGACGGAGAGAGAGAAAGAGAGAGATGAGCAAGATGTAAGACAGCCAGCAAACTCTAATATTGTTTCACTGAAGAGAATCTCTGGAGCTTTATTACCAGACTTCAACAGCAGCAACTCAACTGCAAGGAGGCAAACATGCTGTACATTTTTTTTTTCATGTGCCTCCATTTCACCCCTTACCCCCATCCTCTTTGCTCTCTTTGTCATCTTTTTCTCGCCCCATATACAGTACGTGACGCGCTGTTTCATCCCTACTTGGCAATCCCTCTGACTGACTGCCTTATTTGCTCTCTAATGTTGTCAGGAATGCAGCAACCCTTCCTCGGGTCACTGCTTGAGGTTGAACTTGCGTCTCTCTCTGCCTGACAGAAGGAAAGGAAGGCCAAATGGAAAGTAGAGAAAGAGACGGGGTTCTTTCATGCTCAATAGGAGGGGAGGACAGAGACAGAGAGAATGCAAGAGCAGAGCAAGGGGTTTGAGCAGGGATGGGCGGGTGGTGGAGGTTCACAGAAGACCTACCATACTGAAGTCTTTACACAGAGAAAAGAGACAGCCAGTCTAAGAATACACAACACTACCACAGTGGGTTCCCCACTCTTTTACAACCTTCCACTGCACTAAACGCTGGTACCTGACAGCAGCTGACAGGTTCAACAGCAGAAGGCAATACAGAAGACCACACAGCACATGCTGTTTATGCAGATGTATTGCATGTGCACATCCATGCATGAAATAGGGTTTACAGCTGCTGGCGTGACTAGAGCAATCTGCAAGTGTGATGTATAATTAGACTTCATTTGCATGAAGCTTTGTTTGATTTGAATTTCAAACTGACCTATGCACATCACAGCAGTTCATGTTGTGACTGCTTGTTTGTGTGTTTGCCTCTTAAGAAAATCATGACGTGTCAAAACCATCAAACATTTAAAATGTGCTCTATAGTTAGCATATCAAAGCAATAACCCTTGACTCCTACAGTGAGGGCATCTGGGGTCTCTGTTATGCTTTGAGTGCATGTTGCAGGCATGGTTTAAGTCCCCTTGTCCCTTTAAGTCGGGATTATACTGAGTCTGCTAGGGACCACTCAGGGCCGAGTGACATGAATTTTAATGATCAGACTGTAAACACGAGGGACCTCACGGACATACACATGCCTGCCTGTTTCTTGTGACCACATGGATTCATCCACTGAGAATATACATTACAAGGCAGCCGACTTCAGGGAAGTCTAACAGGAATGACTGCTTTGCAGTTGGGTCTCCAGCTGTCCGTGTCTACAAGAATATAGAGGGGAAGGATCACTCCACTCCACCACAATGAATGGTCACAGTTAGCATATACTGTACAAAAACAAGGCTAAAGTCCAAAATTTTCTTTTTTTACTTTGTTTCCTAAAATATCAAAACTTCTAGATGCAAAAAACAGTTTTCATTTATCTGGCTTTGGCATCTTCAAGTCTTTGAATGATTGTATTTTAGCAACAATGCAAATGGATAAATAGTTACTTGTACTGTAGCATAAAAACCTCTCTAGGTTTGCAAGAAACCATCGATTGCTCACAAGCCGCACAGCATCACTGCCACAGGCTGAAGATGGAAAAGTCTCCAGCATCACTAAAAGGTTAATTTCACTGGCTGACTAATCAGGTTGCACTCTTAGGCATGTGGGGCTCTGCATAGCCTCTTATAGCCAAGAGAGTTGCTGGATGAGCATTTGGAGCAAAACAGTGCTTTGTTTATTGGCCGTCTGCATCAGAAACTGTTCAAACTACTACATTTATTAGACCATTTTAAGAGATATTGCAGACAACTTTAGATAAACAATGGAAATATTGGTCAGATTGTTCCTGACTGCGTCATTCTTTGTTTGTTTAGTTTTTTACGCACTTTCTACAAATGTGATTGGATGTTAATTTCTTAAAAGTTCAGCTCTGTGGAAGAACCTGCATTTGTTGTGTTTACTCATTGATATATTCATATTTCCTGTTAATTTGTATAAATACTGTATATAGTGGGAAATGTGTCACATCTACATCAGAGAGGAAATACAAGCAATTTGTGTGATGCTCAAAGTGAAATGTGAATGGGGAGCTCTCGTGATGAGTGAGAGATTGAGGTCATCCTGCATCCTGCATCCTGATCATGGTTTAGGTCTTTCCAAAGGCTGTCACATCATAAAGTCAAACAAGCTATTTAATCACCGCTCTCCCACACACGTTTAAAAAAGAAAAGGGTGACATTACTGGGACAGACATCATAGGAAACAAAAAGGTTCTTGACTACTTCCACAGAGCACAACGAGGTGAAAAAACAATCTTGTTTTGGGCCTCTGAACATCATTTTTCTTTAACAGAGAGGATTGCAGATCGTATGCGTTTACAATTGAAATCTAACTAAGGAAAGTAAATCTCATATGGACTACTCAGGATTTTCCATTTGCATGTATTCATTTCATTTTATATTTTCCAGACGGCGATGAAAACAGCATTACACACTTCACATAATAATTCACCACAGCATACCAACAAAAACTTTATGGGTGCACCACTACTGTCTCAGATTTTTAATTATAGACTGTGCTTTTGATTAACATGAGCTCTTTAAATAGGTTTTGGCCTATTTTCTCCACATATAACAGTGTTGCTTATGTATATATGCAAGAACACACCAATCCAGATAAAACAGCAGCCCCACTAACAGGGATAAAGATACGTGGTGCTACTGCAGGTAGTCTTCCACTGTCCCTCATAGTACTCCTTCCAGCCGTCCTGTATGTTTGCCAATAAAACACAATCTTTGCAGAGAAATTGAATGACTGTTATGATTTTACAAATAAATTTGCCTTTTTTGACATTTGCCTGAAAAAAATTACTGCAGAATAAAGAATAAGTGATCAAAAAGGAAAAAAGAAATAATACAAGGTCAATTTGGACAAATGAACTGTGCTTGAATATAGCAGCAAATTATGGAAGTGGAATTTTAAAATTCCACTTTTTTGTCGCGCTGAGTGCAGCTAAAGTAAAAAAAAAAATAATGGAGAAATTTAAAATAAGGCACTCTGCACCTGTCAGGACAAGCTACACTTCCTCTTACATTGGCCATAAACCCAGACCATACATGGAGAAGAAAAACTTAGGGGGAAAAAGTATCCTTTTTCTGCAAATGTAAAATCAGAACTACAAAGAATATTCTTGGCAATAAAGCAGAACAAAGACCATTTACCCAGCTTTCAGGGCATATTGTTAAAAATAAAACCAGACATCTATATCTATAATTGGGTTCTATATCCCTTTTTGTTCTAAAGTACTGGACTGCCAGACTCTCACTGAGTCAATTTGTGCCGGCATCAGCTGTGATGTCAACAGGGAATAAAATGATAATGAACCAAAAATACACCTGAATGTTCAAACAAGAATCTCCAGGCAACTAATATGGATATGTGGTGTTAAGCTTCCATTTGATCTCATCTTAGCTTTTATAATGCCTGCTTCAAAAGTGTCTACAAGATAATTTGGCAGACAAATATTGTTTGCTGTCGTTCCACCGAGGCTCATTTAAATTTCAATTTGGTGGCAACAGGAAGAAGGGAGAGAGGGAGAAATGTAAGGCAGCGAAGGGCGAGGCAGCAAGAGGTCCAATCACTCATAGATTAGAGTCATTTGTCTCAGTCTGAGGGGCACTGGTTCAATTGTTCCTTAACCGTTTGCTTTGACGCAGAGCAAGTATCGATTTATTTCTGTTTACACAATAATGTGTGCCTACAAAAGCCTCTACAAAAATGAATGAAGTATATATACATATATATATATACTTATATTTATATA
>JAVDPK010001242.1:546559-557767 GCA_034780415.1 Cichlasoma orientale
GTGTGTGTGTGTGTGTGTGTGTGTGTGTGTGTGTGTGTGTGTGTGTGTGTGAGAATCTGGGGGAAAAAAGATGAGAATAAAAGAAGAAAATATAGACTTTGAAGGAAGAGAGCATGAAAAAGAGGGAATTTTGATCACCAACTGATATGATCTGGCTTATGCATTATGAATGATACAGAGGAGGGTGACTGGCTCTCTAAACCATCTTGCAAAAGTAGCAACAGTTAAGAAACTGAGGGGATGAAGAGATGAATTTGCATATGGTTTTATGGATTAATTCATGGGATAAGCAGCAGTTACTTTCAGCAGAGGGTTGTTTAATTAATGTCAAGAGGTTTTTCAGATGTGCTACAATGATTCACATTAATTTCAGCTGGACCATTAAGACAGCAGTCCAAACTCTCCAAGGAATTAAACCAGCCCCCCTCCATCCCATTCCAACCACCACCACCACCCCATATCACGTATATTTCTGAGTGAGCACAGGGAAAAGTAGCATCGCCACGGAAACCACAGATAGCACAGATGAAACATATTACCATGAGAACTAAAAACTATGTAATTATGCAAGAACGCAGGAGCTTAAACATATGAACAATTTCAAAAAGTAAAGTTTTATTAAGGCACAATTTCTGGACATGTTTTGGGGTATTTTTTCCCTCTTTACATTACTGTCATTATACGTCCTGTTTGACACCCATTACGTTCAAGTCTAGGAAAGAAAATGATGTATGTGGTATGGAACACCGAGCAACTGCAGTGAAGCAGAAACTAGAGCATGTGTTTGCGTGTGTGCAGCGAAAGCAAGAGAGGGTCTCTTTATCATAACATGATGGACCTCACTGGAAACACAAACTGACAGCAGAGTTTAATTTCCTTGCATTAACGGAAAATTGAACATAGTAGATAAACACTGACATGGCTTTTCATCTGCACTAAATGCTTATGATTAACCATCAGGCACTGCAAAAATATTCACTTAAACTGCAAGCAGAATAAAAAAAATAAAAACTGGCAGTGAATGTATACATTTGAAGACAGAAAATATAAATGTACAATTTGATATTACTGTACAAGCAAAAATATTTATGTTTTTTAAATTTATTTTACTTCATATTTCTACATTTTGGTACGATTGTGTGACAGTTAACATTATTTTCCTTTCTTTATGGCAATAAAGAAAGGAAAATAATAAACTGGCACAAACCAGTGTACTCCTAGTGCCGGTCCCAAGCCTGGTGGGTTGCACCAGGAAGGGGACCTAGGTTAACAACAACTGCCTCTGTTTCTGTTTGCCAACATGTGTGTTGGGTGCCGGTTGAAACTGTATTGTTGTTGACAGAGGAAGAGAAGAGGGGCAAGGCATGTTTGGAGGCAGCAAGAGAGAAGGAAAGGCATGAGTGTGGAGGTGAGAGTAGGGACTTTAAATGTAGGGACTATGACTGCTAAAGACCTGGTTAATATGATGGCGAGAAGGAAGGATATATTGTGTATGCTAGAGACCAGGCAGAAGGGAAGCAAGGAGAGAGGCATCAGAGGTGGGCTCAAACTCTTCTACTATGGCGTAGATAGGAAGCGAAATGGAGTATTCTTGAAAGAAATACAGTTTGCGAAAAGGTTCAAAATGGCTAGATGGGGGTGGAATGAGGGAAAGTATTCAAAGGAAGAGGTTAGCAAAAAAAAAAGCTGGATAATCAGGGAGATGAAGAGAGAGTTGGCAAAAAGAAAGGCTTATAGTAAGTTGCATGTGAGGCTGGATAATAAGAAAGGGGAAAAGGACTTGTATTGATTGGCCAGGCAGCGAGATCAAATTGGAAAGGATGTGCAGCAGGTCAGGGTGGTTAAGGATTGAGATGGAAATGTACTAACGAGTGAAGGGAGCGTGCTGAGAAGGTGGAAGGAGTACTCTGAGTGGCTCATGAATGAACAAAATAAGAATGAGAATAGAACGAGTAACGTTAGGGAATCTGCAAGAGCAGAGGATTAGTAAGGAGGAAGTGAGGACCTGTGGAGGTATGGAGTTGTCGGGGGGTGGGGGGTTGTAATGGACTTTTTAACCAAATTATTTCACACAATCGTGGAGAGTGAGAGCATGTCTGAGGAATGGACAAAGTGTACTGGTACCAGTTTTTAAGAACAAGGGTGATGTGCAGAGCTGCTGTAACTACAGAGGAATGAAGTTGATGAGCCATACCATAAAGATATGGGAAAGAGTTACTGAAGCTAGGTTAAGAAGAGAGGTGACAGCATTTTCAGTTTCCATATAGTTTGGTGTCTGGTGCCCAATTATAATCACTGCTACTAATGTCACAAAGAAAAAAATATCTCTAATGTTAAAACTAAAAAACAAGTCTGTCATCATCTTATATTAATCAGTTGCCAAGTGTTCAGCTGCTATAAATAAATATATATACAAATAATCTCATTAAAGTTGACCTTACTGTTAATGCTATGCTTGTCACAACTCTGATCTATTTTCCAAAAGTGCAAATGTAAGAAAATGTTCCAGCTGTTGATCCAAAACACTGAGGAAGATGGGACTTTATAGAGAGGTGCACATGGAAACACTTCAGTAGTGCAACTGAAAGGCAAAAAAAAAAGTAACCAAGTCATTCTCAGCCCAAACAGTCTTTCAGCCAGTTCTCTGCTAAAAACCCAAACACACCCATTTCTTCCTCTGCTGTGTGGACATTATGAGTCCTACTCACACATCAGAAGTAAAGAATCCACTCATATTCACTCTGCCTCGAAAACACTCAAAAGCCCAATCCTTCTATAACTGTGTGTGAGTAACAGAAAGCCCATGTGATGAGAGGAAATTCACAGCTTGCCATTTATCCTCAGACAAAAGCGCTGGGAAGAATAAAAGCAAAATTGGAGTGCCTACTGAAGCTGTTGAGAGGGCCCCTAGCCGAGACACAAATTGCTTTCCTCCTTTGCTCTACACAGCCCTAACATGGTTGAAGCCTCATACATCAATTACTGGCCACCTCAATGGAACATCTCTGCCACTGCAGTACCTTTTCTGGTTTAATGCCAAATGAGTGCTGCGCCTGCTGCACATCACAGAAGTCAAGCAGGCAATACGGAAAAGGCAGGTGCATTATAAATCAGCTGCCCATCCACAGGAACTAAGTAGCTGTTGACAGGTGACGGCAGTAGCAACAGAGAAAGCTGACAACAGTCTGCGAACTGGAGTGTGATGCAGCTTGCTGATTTTACATACTGCCTTCTTGCACTAATGATTATGTTTTGAAGCATTTTCAGCACCCAGCCTGCCAAGCAGTTTATATTTTATGATTGCTCTCTGTGTTCATTAGAATGTGAAAATAGCCTCACCGCCCCCCTGCTTTGAACAAGCGTTGTGCTCTTACTCCAAATCCCCCATTCCCAGAGACATCTTTGTCCTGGGCAGTAGTCCATCAGAGTCCAACACAAGTGAGAAGGAGAGTGGGAGAGAGAGTAAACAGAGAGGAGGGAGCAAGCCATTTTGTCCAGCATGCTTCATCCCAAGCCTTCATCTCTTGCCTGGTTGCCTGCCAGACAAACCAGCAATCCCAAGACACAAGCTGGTCTGTTCTCTACAGCTATTACAAAAAAAAAAAAAAAAAAACTCTGGTAAGTGCATGCTATATCTGCACTGGCATTTTTTTTTTACTTCTATGACCTATAACTGAGTCCGGGTTGGCCAAAAAAGACAGGCTAATGTATGAGGCAGTTAGAAGTGTGCAGAGAGGTAATGATTGATGCCTCAGTGCTCACACATTTATGCTAAGTCGGTTTCTATGTTTTTTGAAGAGAGCAGTAATGGTTCTTTGGGCCTCTGGGCAGCTACAGCTCATGCTTATATGTATCATACATCCCTCCACGCCTATGTAAGAGCAAGATAATGGAAAAGCAGCAGATCTGGGGGGGGTTGACCAGAGGTGGGAGAACATAGTGTAGTATATACACTAACAGAGAAGACAGCTAGCAATTTCAGCATTTGCTTGTTGAACAAGCATGGTGCAGGGGTCTCTGTTAAATTAATATACAAATCTGAACTTGCCAAAAGGAGGCCAGTGTTCTTATAAATCACATCACAGCCACTTTAAGCACTCAGCCAGAAGACAAGGCACAAGGAAACATTTAAAAAGCTTAAAGGGAAAGGAACGATGAAGACCTCCTCAAGAGACACCTACAGTGCAAGCCTTAAAAAAACAGAGCAGTTTAGGGATTTACGTTGTGGGATTGGATTTGATTCCTACACTAGAGACTTTTGTTTAATTGCTGTTCACATAGGAAATCACTCAGCCGTTGGGCAAATGAGCAGTGCTCTCAAAATTCTGCAGACACACATATAAGCACACACAAATTCACACCCTCACTCTTGCACTATCGAGCTATACAACACTCATTCAGCTTTCTGATTTGGTTGAAACACAGCCCAAGGGGAAATTAATTCCTGAAATCCAAACAGTGTTCAACCTAACTGCCCTTTTCTGAAAGCCACTACTGCTGTTGTTCCTGCTGGTAGGGGCATGATGGAGATATAATGAGACTGGAGAAAGATTGCTATGCTGGACATGTTGCAAGAAAGACATTTAGCTAAAGGCAAAGATGTAGGCCAAGACCGGGCATAGTGGGAGGGAAAACATGCTGCTGACGGCAGTGGTCTAAACTGTTATTGCAACACTAAATGCTAAATGTCACTGATGTTATTATACTCTCTGGAGCAACATATCTCTTCGTGCTGAAATAGGTAAATTCCCAAGTGGGATTGTGTTTGTAAATTGCTGGTTTAGTACCATTTATAGACAGCGTGGCATCTATTTTAAGGGCCCCATTAGTCGGTCATAATTCCCTAATGATCTATACCCACTGAAACTGTATGACATGGTGTAAAACTTCAGCCGCAGAGCTGGTCTAAATGGATAGTGCCAGTGCCTCCTGCTAGTCTCAACTCATCTATATACCCTCATATCTGACTTGTGCCTCTGTCAGTCTCTCTCTTTAACCGTCTTCCCATGCAAAATCATTGTGAGAATAGTGCCTGCACTAGTTTGTTTGACCTGTTCTCATACATTGTAACAGTTAATAAATTGTAGAAGAGGTCCAAATGACAGAAAACAGATTGAGTCACAACAACATTATGAAACATTCAAAAGTGATAGTACAAATAAGCTCACAAAGACAATAAAAGCACTGACACTACAGCTGGCAGTTACTTACTGGAGAAGGGGAACGCCACAGGTTTACTGTCAAACACTGGGAATTTCCATCACTTTAAAAGTTTAAAGTTTTAAGTTTGACAGGAGTTATAGTTTGTGCTTATACTATATTGTATTTTAAAATCTTGGATGATGTGATTAGGTCAGCGTATCTGCAGTACGTTTAAATATTTAACATTTAAAATATATAGATGACTACAACTTACTTATTTTACAAGAATAAAGAAATTGTTCAGGTGTGCATGCCGAGTGAAATAATGAGAAGACAATCAGCAAAGAGAAGTCTGCACCTACAGTCATAGCTATATGAATTTAAATACCACATACTGGAAAGACTGTTACTGTCCACTTCTCCAGGGGAAATGATTTTCACAAATAATATTTAAAATCACTGCACAGGTCAAATCTGAATGTTAATGAGCCTTCATTTAGAGCTGCCCCTGCAGCTAACACAGTCAGTGCTGTCAGTATTAGCACTGAGGTGATTTATTGTAAATGCTTGAGGTCCAAACTGCGTACTCTGCATCAACTTCAGCAAAGCAGAAAATACATTTCAAATTTGTTGCCTTTTTACTTTAAGTTGAATTAAAATGTGTTTTCATGCACTTGATGGACAGTGCTAAGGATAGCTAACATGTCTCAAGACATTGATGCAGTAAAATTGAATCCATTAAAAGTCTAATTGTACTGTGTGGTAGCCAAGGCAGTTAGCAGGAGCAAGCTAACTTTAGATAATGTCAGCTGCACTGAGAAACACATTTAAACACATTTATAACGGGTTTGAGAGCTTACCTTATTGCTCTTCTAAAGAGAAAACGAGCTTCCGAAAGGTGGTCAAAACCCAAGCACTGACTTCCTGCCAATCTTCTGCCATGAGCGCACCAGATGGTTAAGATGTGAAGTTGGCTTCCTCCTGCTTGGTGGAATAATGTCATTGTTTCCTTTGTTGTTACTCGATTGCTTTAAGTTAACATTACTCAGGAGCAATGAGTAAACTGTTATTTTCACCATGCAAATAGAAGTAACTAAATAATCGCAAGTAAAATATTTTTCATTTCCTGACTTACTTCATTGAGTAAGTCAGGAAAGCTATTGGAATTTACAGTGTATGAAGAGATTCAATGTAGCTCCAGTGAATGTTATTACGCTTCAGTCTTGACATTTAATCCATGCCAATTTATCACTACAGCAGCCCACCCCAGCAGATACTACTGGGTGGTTTATTACTTCATAGTGAGCCCTCTGGCACAGACTGAGCGAATGACAGGCATTTTTCCTTTTATGCCTTTTCCTGGATGTGCATTGGGGTGGCATGTGTTGGCATGGGGTAAGAGGCAAGCTTGTTCATATTTGAGTAAAAACAGAGAATGGTCAAAAAGGAAACCATTGTTTACACCTTTTATGGCTGCCTGGAAGCTGTCCAAGTTCGCTGTTCTAAAGAGATACAGTAATGAATCTCTTCAGTGGCCTATGGAGGAAAAGAGCATTATAAAGATTCTTGAGAGGTTCATTACCATATTTGCTGCATTGAGAGAATAGTTGATGATCATATATATAACCCAAGTATTCATTACTTGCTTATAAAAGAAGCCACGCCTAATAGGAGCTGAATGCATTCACAGAGCTCAGTGTGTCATACATAATACTTCCTCAAAATCACTGCCAGCTTTCAGGAGCATCTTCTGCATCTCCAGCGATGACAAAAACACAGATTATATTATTTCGTGTCAGTTTCTCTACACTGCCTGTGTATCACTGTGATTGATTTTCAGGTAATTCACTGCAGGATGATCAAATAAGTGTCCTGAAAGCTGGTGCAGCAACAGATTATAGAAGTGGTAGTCTGTTTCCCACACAAACCTTGTTTAAGGTGATGCTGACATTCAAGCTGTCACAAAAAAACAAACAAACAAACACACACACAAAAAAAACCACATACATTTCTTTTAAAAATAGCATACCTGGAGAGAATACAAAAATGAACACACAAAAGAGAACGCTGTTTAGTTCTGTAATAAAATAGTTGTTTTTTAGGTATCTGACACCAGGTATTTTTCCTCTTGATATCTGTACTGTATCCACAGATCTCTCCACCAATTAAGGTTTTATTAAGTTAATGAGTAAAGATGAATATCTGTGTGTCACTTCAAAGAAAGTTTTTCCTGAAAGACTGGAGTCAGAAAAGTAACTTCAGCACAAAAGAAATTCATTTGTTTTTCAACCAAATGCAGAGAAATCCACAAACCGTTAGAAGTTTGCAGCTATTTTCTTGCAGCTAATCTTGAAAACAGGAGGAAAAGTCATTTTTGCTTTTACACATATTCTGTCTGAGTCCTTATCCTTCCCTTCTTGCGCTGTCTTCCTGCTCCCACACCCTGCCCTGGGCTCTCTAAGGCCCATGACCCATCACTTCTGCTAAGACCTCTAAGGGGCCATCCATCACTAAAGCAGCATTGTAACCTGGGGATAGATTTCGTCTTCCCTTGCCCACTCATCAATCACAACGGGTTACTGTGCATACCCAAGCAGGCTGCGAAAGGTGGGAAAGGCCAAGCAATGTCATTCACTGAGCCAAGAAGGAACCTGCAGAATAGGGAAAAAAACACATTTCAATCATTTTTTTTTTTACTGGTCAGAAATGAATAGCATAATCTTTATCTGAAGAAAATCTTGATTACATCCTCCTTAAGTATTTCCTTGTTGATCGCAGCAGGCTATCTTTGTGCATTTACACTTGAATGGTTAAAACCAAATGCATGATTAACTGTGAATATTTGTTTAAATAAAAAGCAGAAGTTTCAGCACAGCCAGCTCAGCTAAAAGAGATGGTGTGTTAGAAAGCGTTGGCTCAGTAATCTGCAGCTCTGTCTTTGCCAGTGAGTCGGCTTAAACAAAACACTGTCTTCATTGGTGCAAATTGTCATCACTTACAGTTCACAAGAAGGTCAGTCAAAGATACAAGTAGAGTGTGAATTACACATCAGTTACCTGAAGATGTTATTAAGGGGAAAAACAAGAAACCATTGATCAATTGTGAATGAAGGTACTGTGAGGGGGGTTCACAGTGATGCAAAACAATGCAAGGAACAATGAAAGAGTCCCATGAGAGCTGAGACGAAAGGGGAGCACTAATCTCTCACAATACAGAGGAAAGAAATGGTGATGCAACAGAGTAGAAAGAGCAAAAAAGGGGGGTAACTGGGAGAAAAGCAAAGTACAGGCACCTCCAGGAAGCCATGTTCCCTGTCACTGACACCTATACAAAGAGGACGCAGTGGTGGTTAAAGCTTTTGTAAAGTCAATATAGCAAAGGCTGAATACACTGGATGACGGGGTTGAGTCAGACAGTGCCACGTGTCCTTTTGACATGGGCACCACTCCCCTGAATTAGTGGCTGAGAGCGAGTGCGGCTGTCACCAACACCCTTCCAATTAAAACCTCTAATTAATCAGAGCTATTTAAAGCAGCCCATTCATCCCCAATGGCGAGAAGCATGCTGACGAGAGGAAAGATAAACCACATATCTTTGCTCTGTTTTACCTTTTCTCTAAGCTGCCCTTTGGCATTATGGCTTTCTTTCCACAGCTATGATATGTAGCTGCTATGCCCAATTATGAATTAAAGAATAAGTGCATGTCATGCACAAAGGATATGTATTTTCTTTGCCTGTTTCTTTTGAGGAACAATAGATTGTTGTTTCATAACTAATTTTCAAATGTCCTTTCCCTGCAACATACTGGTAGATAAACAGATAATATGTGATTGAATGTGAGCATTAAGATACAAGAGTTATTAATGACATAAACATGAAATGAAATAAACAGTTTTGCTATTATAATTATTCTAACACAGATTGTATGATGTTCAGTGTTGGGTAAATCTACATCTTACAAACTACTAAAAATTTCGCACTTGAACTAATTGAAATATAATAAACTGTCAGTTTAAATATGTTACAAATGTAAAATAAAAAGTAAAAAAGCAAAAAAAAAGTAAAAAGCTTGCCTACTTCTTCACGGATCATTTATAAACTGAAAAAGTTATATACTACATTATTCATGGGGAAGTACAAAAGAATGTCACCTTGGATTTTACATACAGTATTCATCAGTCTGCATATGTCACAAGTAAAAATCTTTTGTCAGTGGAGCTATTCACTGTCATGCAATTGCTTACATATGGCCATGGTGATTCCTCCTGAGACTAAGATCCTTATCCATGATGACGTCGCAGTGTGAGCACTGAGCAATACCCCCCTTTGCACATGCACTACACAAAGGTCACATGTGTGGTCTAATAAATGCTTTGCCTTTATTGTAGTCGGGGTGAAAGAAAAAGATGATGGAGATGGTTAAAGGGGGTTAAAAAAAATCAAAAAAGTTAAAAACTAAGTAAACTAACTTACTGCTTGCATAGGAATTGAGACGGTAAAAAGTAGCCAAGTGCTGCTAATCAGTGATGGATTAATGCATTATCTGCATGTACAACCACATCTATAAACGCAGACGTTTTAGCAGTTTTTGTGGTCTGGAGCATTCAGGTGTATTAACATAATTTCACAGTTTTTCCAGGAGTGGACGTCCCAGTCCCAGTGACATCTAAGACTCTACAGGCCTCAGTTAGCATGTTTAATGTTAAAGTTCATAAAGTTCAATTAAAAAAAAAATAAACAAGTATGGCTTGTTTGGAAGGGTTGTTAGGAGTTTTCTCTATGGCTGCACAGCTTAGCTTTGCAAAGTTGCATCCAACCAAACCACAAGACTTCTGGAACAGTGTCCTTTAAACAGACAAAACCAAAGTGCAGGTGTTCAGCTATAATGCTCAGTGGGACGTTTGGCAAAAACCAAACACAATATATCAGCACAAACACCTCATACTACCTATGTTTAGTAGCCACGGGACTTGGGCACCTTGCAGTTATTGATTCAAATATAAACTCCTCCATATACCAAAGTGTTCAAGAGTCAAATATGAGGCCATCTGGCCAAAAGCTATAGCTTATCTGAAATTGACTTATGCAACAGGAAAATGATCTCAAGCACAGCAGCAAATCTACAACAGAATGGCTGAAAAAGAAAAGAATCAAGGCCCAGTCAAAGTCCAGACCTCTAGCTGATTGAAATTCTGTGGTGGGACCTTAAGATGTGGGCATAAATGAATGCTAGCAAACCTGAATGAACTAAAGCAATGTTAAATTCAATTCAGTTTTATTTATAGAACGCCAAATCACAACAACAGTCACCTCAAAGCAGTTTATATTGTAAGGTAAAGACCCTGCATTAATACAGAGAAAACCCCAACAATCAGACGACCTCCGCGAGCAAGCACTTGGAGATGGCTCAGGGTAACCTGATCCAGACCTAACTATAAGATTAATCAAAAAAGGAAAGTTTTAAGCCTAATCTTAAAAATAGAGAGGGTCTCTGTCTACCGAATCCAAGTTGGAGCTGGTTCCACACAAGAGGGGCCTGAAAGCTGAAGGCTCTGCCTCCCATTCTACTCCTAAGTATCCTAGGAACTACAAGTAAGCCAGCAGTCTGAGAGCAAAGTGCTCTATTGGGGTAATACGGTACTATGAGGTCTTTAAGATAAGATGGGGCCTGATTATTCAAGATCTTGTATGTAAGAAGAAGAATTTTAAATTCTATTCTAGATTTAACAGGGAGCCAATTAGGAGAAGCCAATATGGGAGAAATGCGCTGTCTCTTTCTAGTCCCTGTCAGTACTCTAGCTGCAGCATTTTGAATCAGCTGAAGGCTTTTCAGGCAGCTTTTAGGACAGCCTGACAGTAATGAATTACAACAGTCCAGCCTAGAAGTAATAAATGCATGAATTAGCTTCTCAGCATCACTCTGAGACGGGATGTTTCTAATTTTAGAAACATTGCGCAAATGCAAAAAACAGCCCTACATATTTGTTTCATATGCGCATTGAAGGACATATCCTGGTCAAAAATGACTCCAAGATTTCTCACAGTGTTACTGGAGGCCAAGGTAAT
>JAVDPK010001242.1:581026-592823 GCA_034780415.1 Cichlasoma orientale
TGTGTGTGTGTGTGTGTGTGTGTGTGTGTGTGTGTGTGTGTGTGTGTGTGTGTGTGTGTGTGTGTGTGCGCGCGCGGTATATTAAACACATTGCAGGAATTCTTTTTTATGTGTTGTTTTCATCAATCTTTCAATTCTAAGAGCGGACTTACACTGTCAAGCTGCTTGTAGGTGCTCTCCAAACTCTGCTGGGCCTTCTTGGCCTCCATCAGATACTGCAGACATTCATAAAAATAGAGTGAGAGGAGGGTCAGATGACATAGAGAGAGACAGCCATGTGCAGGGGCAGACAGAATAAACAATGGCTGCCTAAAGCCACACAGCACAACAAACAAGAAAACAAATACCAGTGTGTCTGTTTGAGACATAACGTCTTCAGCAGGAGCCTGTACATGGCTGCTCTGTTCTGCAGCCTGACAGGGAAAAAGCCAAAGCATTCCTCACAGAGAAAAGGCACACCACCACTCAGACCATGCCTCCCTCAGGAGACTAAGTTGGGCTTCTTTCCTGCCACAGCAGTAAGATCTCTGCATCTCCACTCCTCCTTATCACACTGTGTTGTATATTCCAAAGAAGAACCCAGTTTGGAATGTTGCTAAATATGGTGCAGTAGGAACAAACACTGTATGCACCGTTTAAGGTGTTTTCATTTACATCAGTGTCATAGCGTAAATCCAGAAATAAACAAACTGTTAAAAGAGCATGGAAGACTGGCCTAGAAAACCATTATAGTTAGCAAGCCACAGGTACAGAGTGTGAATGGGCCCGTGGACCAACATATAGAGAAAACATCACAGTTTATCTTTTGTTGCCACAGATAAGGACTTCAAAACACCCCCATCCTTTTCATATCAAGCTCACCGTCTTTCGCTCCTGCTTGAGCTCTTGCAGGTACTTGGTAAGATCAATGCAAATATTCATCATCAAGTTCTCAGCAATTAGCTCTCTCTGCCCCGCATAATCGTTCATCTCAGTCAGGATGTCCAAAAAAGCCTGGTAGCTGGAGAACCTATCATTTCAGAGGACGAGAAAGGAAAGGGTGGAGAAAGAAGGACAGTGCGATGAGACGGCTGATAAGATGATAAATAGAGAGGCTGAAAGAGAAGCTAGCAGTGGGCCGTGGCACGATAAGAGGTTTATGGCTTCCTTATTCCTGCTTCCTTCTGAAGGCATTTAAATGGCAACAAAACGCTCCTGCACTACTGCACGGATAACAGGACGGAGGAAAAAATGCACAGTTTGAAACTGAATAATATTCACAGCTCAATTCTGTTTCATTTATTAATTTCATATCAGGTGCTTAACAAGCCTTAAGAAATGGCATGGAAATTTGAAGTGACCCAGCAAATTCAATACAGCACGTCCTTCAAGTGGACCAGATATGGTGGATGATCATATTAACAGCCAATGCGCAGTTTCAGGCAGTTTTTTCTGCTTTTAGCTCTGTATTATATCAGTGAGATGGGATACCCCTAATATGGTCATCAAAGGCACACAGCTCTGGCTGTCAGCACCTGCTGCTCAAACCTGATTTTCAGAGGCAGCCAATCAGATCAAGGCTGACTCAAAGGGCGGGGAAATTTGTTTGAGACAGTGGATGAACTTGAGGACTGCACCAAAGCACAATATTAGGTAAATACTGGGCTTTAATTATAAAAAAAGAAATAAAAAAAAATATATAGTTGCAAATTAGCATAATGGGCCCCCTTTTCGGTTTCTAAACCTAAAAAAAAAAGTTTAAATCCACTTTTTTTCCTGCTCTTCTACACAAAGGAAAACTGAGCAACAAAACACCGCAACAACTCACCTGCATTCTGGCTCGTCTTTGCTGCTTCGTTTTTGGTTATACTTCTTTGAAAGGTTCCTGCGAATAGCGACAGGACATCAGGCGACTGATGGAAAAGCATTTTAAAAAACCTGAAATGGGGAAACGACTGAAACAATAGATGGCAATAGAAGACAGCTTATTAATTTCAGTTGTTCTTATGTAACCATTTGCTATGCTTCCACAACAGTCCAATATGAACTTATTTAAATAGCTGTCCTTCCTCCTTTCACTCTCTTTCTGACCACATCCTGTCTATCATGCGCCAGTCTGCTCCCACTTCCTCTCCTCTCCAGCAAAGCTCAGCACTACAACAGATGGGGGCCTGCAGACTAAGAAACAACTGGGAGAGGAAGAACTATTCTTCCAGAAGAAGAAGGCCAGGAGAGAGGGAGGGAGAGAGGAAAGGGGAGCGATACAGGGACAACAAGCTACAGCTGGAGAATCGGGCTAGTGTTTCACAGACGAGTTAGATTCTGTCCCACAGTGGTCATAAGACCAACAAATATTTCATAAACAGCCTTTTAAACACGCACACATGCAAACACAAAAACACACATAGAACGAAAGCTGCTTTAAGCAAAACGCTCGCACACAAGTATTTGTGGCAGTAGGGCAACAACAACATGAAAAACAGGGGCTGGGGGGGGGTGGGTGGCACAAGGCCTACCTCAGTTGTTTGGCATAGTTTTGCTCGATCTCTGTCCTCTCCTTCACAAATTTCACATACTTCTCTACCAGCTCCAGGCCAGACTGCGTGTGCTTCTCAATGATGTCACACTGGTCCTGGTGGAAGGAGCACAAGAGACAAATAAGGCAAAGAAAAGACAAAACACTTAAAGCGAGACACGGAACACGTGTTAAATCCGAGGTAACAACTGGGATGTTGCACTGGTTGAGTTTGAGGTCACCAAACAGCATCTTAAATCGAGGGGAATAAAACTAAACACGTCAAGGTTTGTTCCCGCATGCTGGGCTCCAAGAATGTTCGCCACATGTGCGCAAGATATTGGCGACTGTTTCTAAACTTCCGCTAAGCTTTAAATCACGGGGGACCCACGGTTTATTTTGGGGGGGGGGGGGGGTTTAACGAGGGAGAGAGAACAGTCAGAAGGACAGAGGGGTCACACTTCTCAGGCAGGGGAAGAAAGGAGGCGCTCTTCTCTTACATGTGCGTTTGGCCCGTGTGGTGCGAATAGCAATCCTGAATCCATGTGACACTTCATTCCTTACAGAGACCTTTCACGCCAGTTTCACTTACAACTGAATTTGCTGACTTCTCCTCTTTATTATCCAGTATGACAGAAGCATGTTTTTCTGTTCCTCTTTCACAGCTCACTTTATGACACCTTCAAGCGCCAACATGTCTGCTAAGAGCGAGAAGCAATATGGTAGACTTGAGGCGGGGGCACGTCGGAGGGGGATTCCTGACGTGTTGAGCCACGTTCTTCTGCACCCTTTTTGCCCTTCAGGTAAAACAAAAGAGACACAGCCCACAGAAACGGGGGCAGCGTTTAACCTAACTACAGAACACAGTTAAAAGTTAAGACAAAGACCTGCAATCCAACACCACTATAATGCCTAGCCAGTAGGCACTCTTGGGGTTTTAAATTAAGGGTCAATAATGGTGTAACAGTGGAAGAGGAGTGACGTAAGCAGACAGGAGGATTTAGTGTATTACTGGAAATGTCTCCCACTTAAAGGTAAGTGGTGACAATTTATGCATGACTTACAATTAAACAGTGGCGAGCAAAGTAATGCGGAGCAGAGCGCAATAACAACAACAACTGTTTGACTGTGTGAATAAATGCGGATTTACAGAATATTATAACTCATCACACATTTAGTTGGTTTTGGATGACAGTAAACTGGTTGCACATGACTCCTGGGTCACATGTTTGAGCTAATTTAAAATACGGCAAAATTGGTGAGTGTAACAAGTTCTCCTGAATTACTCGGACAAACCTAAATCTCCCTAAATGAGTGATTTTTGCATCGAGCTCAATGAATTTAGGGTTCGATTCATAAGTGAAAACTGCTCCCAAACCACAATTCAACCGATGCTTCAAAGAACAAACCAGCAGATAGCCAGTGTTTGTTTTGTTTTTGCCAATATTTATTCCTCATTTGGGACAACTGAAAAGCAATTCATGGAAAAGGTAGGAATAACTACATGTCCAACAATAAAATGCACTTGCTGTGCCTTTAAGTTATAGCTAAATTCCCTCCCGTGTATTAGAGTCACCGATTGATGGTCCAACTTTAAATTTGGGTAAGTAATTCATTTCCGAGGCTTTTCTTAGATTGTTAGCTGCACCACTAAGAGAGGTGACTTCATCATGTTATGGAGAATTGCAAAGTTGTAGTCTGTCTCTGTAGTCTGGCCCTTGGAACATGTATTTTGAATAGATAAGTCATTTATTTGCATATTCAGTTTGTTGACTGCTGATCAGCCTGTGGCGCACTGTGCAAACACGGCTTACTACTATGGAGATTGATGGGAAGGTTAGAAACTGCAAGGTAAGCTGTGCCGGGTGTGACCTCTCTGCGTGGGTTCGTCCCCGGTCCAGTATTCAGTCTCCAATTTCAAAAGACCCCCCAACTGAAGTACTACTATCAATAATGAGTGCCACTCCAATATTCAGACACTTCCATATACAATAGAGCTGCACGTACTTATTAATGTTGGAAAAGGTTATCAGAGCCAGGAAATGTCGGCACTTCCACATGAAGAGAAAATGCCTTTAGCTCAGCTTTGCCTTAAAGGTTTGACAGTCCTTTAATGGTTATTTAATGGTCGAGGTACACTTGGTATATTTTAATAAGACAGAACTGTAGATCATTAAATATTTATCTGCCAAAGTTATATTATCTCAATTATATTGCCTGCATGCCGGATGTCCAAGTGTGATTAAGCCCTTTTTAGGTCAACATTTTTCACACTGATGAAGAAACGCTTTTACCAAACTGTCTGCTTCTCAGTTCCAACAGTAAAAACAGCACTTTTAAACTTTTCATTAGATTAATAATCATATCAGCAGCCTACTTACACCACAATAAAACATTTTGTTTTTGCTTATTTGTTAACCTGAAACTATAGGAGTACACCAATATTACAAGGAAGTCATCATGCTACACACAGGCCGTCTGAGAAATGATTAAAGCTGGCCTCTCAAAACACACATCATTAATAGTCATTTCAAATATAGGATTAAAACATTTCCCAGTAAATATATGGTTTCTATAATCTGCAAAACACTCCACTTTTGTGGAAATGGGGTTGAATAACAGAGCTCCAGGAGCCCACCTAAAGGCTGTGTTCTTCGAGCAAAGCTGCTCTCCACCTGAGGAAACTATTTTGCTCTATGGTTTTTGTACTGCTAGCAAAAAAATAAACGTATTTCAATGACATGCAAGCTGTGTCCTCCTTTCACTTCACACGCTAATCAGCATCCCAACTGGCCCTGTGACGGACTGGTGACCTATCCAGGTCGTACCCCATCTACCGCCCTAAGATTCACAGGCTCCAGCCCCACTGGGAACTTGAATTGGTCGAGCGGTTAAGAAAATGGATGGACGAGCGGCCGGACGGATGAGCGGACAGAGAGAATCCCAGCTGTCTTGTAAACAGAGTTGTAAAACGAAGAAAAAGTCACATTCGGTTATCTCCATAAATTTATGATGACAGCCTGATTCTGAGCAAGTACGCCCCACTTAAAAAGCCAAAGCAATAAAAACATCTTAAAATGCATCAAAACAACTTGAAAGGACATAATCAGCATCTTGTCAAACACCATCCAAAGCCATAGTCAAAGTTATGCATATATGTCCCCACAGAGTTTGTACTGAACTGATTTTAATAAAATCCAAACAACTTTAAAATGAGCATATTTTTGTTTTAAAAGCAAATTGTATGCATGTGGCTACGCCTGCTTTCTTATTTGCCTTTACCTGTAGCTGAATCATTTTTTACCTGGAGTAATCCCTCCATTCCTTATGAATACATTGAGCCATGAGTAACATCATTTTCCTCCTCTTATTTCATCACTTTGAAGGATAGTCTAAATATTCTAGTTCTGCCCTGGTAATTATACAACTTCCAAATATAGAGAGCCATAACCTATTTTATACTGCACAGCTTTATGCATGTGGGGTGCAATAAAAGTATGACAGTCAATTTTGTGCTTCAAAAGATCTCATCTAAACCGAGCAGAGATCCAAAATCGAATTATCTTCCAATATTTCAAATAAGACCAGAAGAGGCATCACGTGAAAGCCACATAACCTCTAAAGGAGGCACCCTGAAAGTCACCAACCTACAAGGCTTGGATGGATATTTCAGCCCTGAGTCACCCTATCATCTTCAAAATGAGGGGCCAGGCCTGGCCTGGCCAGACCAGCCTCACTGCAGTTCTCAGGAGTGCCCTGGTAACACTCACTATCACAGTTAATGCCTAGACAATGATCTTGCACTCTGCAAACTAGTCCCTTAAAATAGCCACTGGATTAACGACAATCAGGGGACAGATGTCACCCAAGGGAAGACTCTCCAGCCAAACATTAACAGAGCCAATTCTGCCTGCAGGGTTTTGTTTAACCAGACAGGTGAGAACATAACCAACGTACCCACAAAGAGACTGTTTAATAAAATCGATATTGACTGAAGGCAGAACATTTTGCTTTTCTGTGAGGAATTTCCTCTAAAACGAGTGAAATAACTGCATGTTATAAAAAAAGGAAAGACTTGCAAAAAGACAAAGCCTCTGATTAATCCTGGGGTACCATATTTCTCTGAGTCAATCAAAGTAGGGCAAAACTAATTAGGCTGTGTTGCACCAGCACATAGGATGGAAAAGGGACAGGGGAAGAGGCCCAGGGGGAGATCGTAATGAGGTCACAACCTCGCTATCCTCATCTTTGCAGTGCTCCATTTTACATATCCAGGTTTGCTTAGAATGTGCATGAGCGACAACAGGCTTTGTTTGGTTTCTGGATAATGTCATTGCCTTCACTGCAGCACCCAGGAAGTGGCTTACAGCTGGCTACCGAGCAGTCTATAAAACCTTGATTTGTTCTGGCCCAATAAGCAGCACATATTTTACATGTTACAGCTCGAGCAGTTAACTTTTTAACTAAAGCACAGGAGTTCAGCAAACTCAATAATTGCAGCATGTGGGAATAAAAATATCATCTAATGTGTACTCTGCTGAACTGAGGTGGACACATTAAGGCACTTAATCATGAAACTTATTCACAAGGCAAATCACAGCATCTGATTTAATCTCTATGGAAGCAAGGTGTGCCAGAGTGTAAACAGTGAGCATCCCACAGGGCGCAACCCACCTCTGCAGTTTAAAGGCCTTTCTAGATGCAAAATAGCGTTTTTTGACTGTTAGCAGTTCTCAGTTACGACGATTAAGACTCATCCGGGTCATAAACACTCGGCAACTTGTTCTCCAAGTTGTCTTTTTAACTAAGTTTGGATATAATATTACTTGAATAAATAAATAAGCCAAAAAAAAAAAAAACAGACAACAACTTACAGTTGGACTTAAGGCAATAAGGGAAGAACATGATAATAAAATGAAAGGTCCAGACAAAAGCTAAAAATGCAAAACGTGGACCAAGAATTAACTGTGGAAACCTTCATTTTCCACAAGTGCAAGACGCTGCATGCAAACTCATTCCTTGTTTCACCTACTAAACGTTAAAGAAATGGGTCCAAACGCAGGGCTGTAATCATGAACGCACAGTTGTGCACGCAGGCGGGTTGCACCGCTTCCCCGCACATTTATTCCTCCTCGCCGGAGGTCGCGCGGCGTTTTTCACGTTCTCAGCTCGCGCTGCTTTAGAAACTGCAGTGCTGACACGCAGACAACATTTTTAAATATCAAAACAGAAGCGAAGCAGTTGAGACACTCACCCAAAGCTCTGTGCCCCAATCCATGTTCAGCTTGCTGGCCAAGCTGTCTGACTACCCCGAATACAAAGAACTTCTCCAAAGTTATCCCAACAGCTCGGAGGCCGGCCGTGGCGAGTGTAAATCCAAAGTGATAAATCGGTCGTAAACACTACCTGCTCCGCTTTTTCTTTTCAGCACGTACAGTAAATCAGCATCATGATCAAACAATTAATTAGGGGTGCCAATCGTTAGTCTGGTTCTTCAAAATATTTTACATAGCGAAGGAAACAGGGACAAACTAGCTTTCGTATCCGCGTCACTCCCAAATCCTAAGCCTTAAAGGGGCAGCGCCCTGAACCACACACGATACCAGCCAGGAGATTGTGTTGCATCCTGACAGCCTCCACGGGTTAAAGTGATACTTTTGTTCAAGCCGTGTTCTCCTCTAACCTGGTTTATAAAAAGCTTTCTGCGGGCTACAAGCTCCTGGCGATTCTGTGCTTCCCTGAGAAAGTGTCCCGGACTTCCCCACATGAATCATACCACGGAGTTTATCATCAGTCATCGCGCTGCTGGCAGACGCTCACAGTGTGATTCAAATCATTAATGAGTTCTGATTAAGTTCTGACGCATGAAAACAGGCTACTTTGTTTAATGTGTTTAGCTGCAGGAATGCCATATATAGCCTACACTGTGCACAGCCAATATTACAAGGCAGCTGTGAGGGGTGGAGACGGAAACCATGAAACTACGATTTTAATTCAAACGCATCATTAATATGGCTTAATATTAACTTTTTTCTTTTACTTTTTCATATATGAATAACATTGCTGCTTGTTTTCAGGGATATAAACTGGGATTGTTTCATACAAAGGTAAAACGAAAATACGTTTTTGATATGGAAGAACAAATAATTAGGCTACACATGCAACTAAGTTTTCACTTCAGTTTTCAGAGTCCAGTAATCCTGAACATTGCCAGTGGCAAAAAAAAAAGAAACTATAATGTGCGCGTTTTTTTTCTGCCAATTGCGAAAAGGGACTGCGAGGAGGGAATGGCCAGCAGAACTAGAAAATCCTAAATGACTGGACAGGGGGGATTTTACTGGTTTTACCTGGAATACAAACAAAATTAAACAACATAAGACTACTTCTCAATTCTTAATGCCATGCATTGTTCGGTTTAAACCCCAGCTACCACTTCTCTTTATACATTTCCATAACGGTTCTGCACAGAGTCAATAATCATACGTTTTAATACCAGTGTGACAGATCTTGTCTTTCTCCCAACTTTATTCTCAGCGACACACACATGTAAACACCAGCAGCGGTAGACGTGGCTCATTGATAGCGACAGTCCTCTGGCGCCCCTCAGTGGTCTCGTTTGACTTCACAGCAGTTGTGTAGATGTGTAGATCCATCCGATGCTTAAAGTAACATTCTCGACCTGGTTGAAGCTGGATCTCCAAATCTCACAACAATTGGCGTCAGTTTTACAGGGTAACCTGCTATTCACAAGCAGACATATTCCGTTAATGCTGATTTGGTATAAAATAAGAAATAAGTCAACAATATCCACTAAATGATGTGTGCCTCTTTGTTTGACATGAACATGAATTGTGCTATTTATGTTTCCCAGATAATTGGTAGCTGCAGGTGCGGTTTACTCGAGTGATACTGAGACTGTTTGTGTTCTCCAACATGTTCCTGTACACAACACTTACATTCACAGGTCCAGTTATATGACACTATACACCTCAGGCACTTTACACCAGACTGCTTACACTGCCGTATCATTACACAAACACACTTCATTCACTGCAACTTCCTCTATATATCAGTTGGCTATTTTGTATAGTTCCTTTACTATTGTTTATTTGTTTTATTTTTTCCCTTTTTTTCTGCTCTTCTTTTTAGATTATATAAATTTTCATATTTATTATTACTGAGCCGTAGCAGAAGAAGTGAAGAAGTGCTGAATGAGAATTTCATTGTTCAGTGTAACTGATTGTTTACTGTACACATGACAATAAAACACTCCTGAATCTTGCATCTCTTGAATGATGCTTTCATTGTTTTTGTAGCAGCTAACAGTGAGGCACTGCACAGGAGCAACATTGACGATATCACACAGAAGCAGGATTCGAAGGCTGAGCTCTGTTGATCATGTGCTCTCAGCATCTGTGAATAGACGAGATTGTTTTTATTAAGTTTAAAAAGTACACTTTGCTGCCCTCTTGTGGTTTAGGCAATTAATGCATGTGACTGATGCTTGCATTGCAGCTCCTACGTTTGCTTTGGCCTTAAAGTTTCCATTACTAAAAGTGGTAACGTAGAGATCATCATCATTTGAATTTTAAATGTTACATTCTAACAATAAGATTTTGTAATATATAATGCTGTATTATACAAAATTGGGTGTGGTAGACATATTTTTATGAATTATATTAATTAATTATTAATATTGTCACTGCCACAAGGACTGCAAGACAATCCAGCATCTCCATAAATTACCACAACAATTAAGAATAAGTACTAAACAATAAATAAATGGCACAATGAATATAACACGTACATGTAGCAGTTCCTGTTATGTAATGTAGGGACAGTTACAGAGGGGAGCCATTAAAAAGTCTGATTGCTTGTACTGTTCAACATTCTAGAAGTGCTCGCTTTAATGGGCCTGATCCTCTTCCCCGATGGGAGCAGTTGGAACAGGTGATGGGCAGAGTGAGAAGAGTCAATGAGGATATGTTGTGGTTGCTGCAAACAGCGAGAGGTGGAGATGGTTGTAATTTCTGACAGTTCTGTCCCAGTGATTTTTCCAGCACTGTTAATGAACCCTCTGGATGGCTTTCTGTTCTGTCATTGTCCAGCTGAAGAACCAGTCAGCTGCACAGTATGTAAGCACACCCTCTATTGCACATTGGTAGAAACTCACCAAAAGTCTTTGTGATAACTTTTTTTTCTCCTCAGTTTCCTGAGGTAAACGTGGCATTGTTGGGCTTTTAGGATTGGCCGAGGCTGTGTTGGAGTTCCAGGAGATCCAATCGCTTCAGTGCTGTGTGGAGCAGCAGGGACACGGCATCCTCTGTCGACCTATTCTCCCTGTAGGTGGCAGTCGAAAGAAGCTGGTATAAAGCTTCTGATATGTTTTATGACCAGTCTCTCCAGACGTTTGGTAGGTGGGGGGAGAGCCATAATTTAAGCATGTAACTGCAGACTTTTCTGGTACTGGTATGATGGATGTTTTGAAACATGAGGGGACATATGACATGGCCCACGATACTGTTGTGGGTTATTTTGTGACCTCGCGGATGAATTGTTGAAACACCCTTGGAGTTATTTTGATAGGCTGGCCTGGGAAGGTTCACCACTGATCCACGTTTTTCCATTTGTGGATAATGGCTCTCACTGTGATTCGCTGGAGTCCCAGAACCTCAGAAATGGCTTTTTAACTCTTTTCAGACTGATAGATGTCAGTGACTTTGTTTCTCATTTGTTCTTGAGTTTCTTTAGATTGTGGCACAATGTATCACTTTTTGAGTGTATTGCTGAAGATCCAGATGTTTAAATACATTCTACTCACACCAAGTTTTAATAGTCCGTTAATAGTAGACAAGGGATTTGGCGTGGGTGGGGAAAATGCTCGACAGTGGGGGTTTCACAAGCAGTGTGCTTGTTACCATGCAAGATGAAAGAAATGGATGGAAGAGGTGGGTGGAAGGGGGGTCCCCACAGCAGAGAAGCCTACATCTCACCCTATTCCTAGCACTTTCTTCTGCCACACCAGTCGTATGCATGTTCTCCTTTGGCTTCTCTTCTCATTTTCCTCCTGTCTGGCAGCTCCATATTTAACATCCTTTGTTCAATATATCTACTGTGCCTCCTCTGCACAACCTTTCCAAACCTTTTCAGCATTGCCTCTCTAACCTTGTCTCCAAACCACTCAACCAGAGTTGCCCCTTTGATGTACTAATTTCTAAACCTATCAATAATGGTCTCTCTCTCTCTCTCTCTCTCTCTCTCTCTCTCTCTCTCTCTCTCTCTCTCTCTCTCTCTCTCTCTCTC
>JAVDPK010001242.1:607505-631245 GCA_034780415.1 Cichlasoma orientale
GAAGTGCAGCCTGTGAGCTTTAATGCGATGAGTTTTCCAAATATTTTTGCATTAACTGTTCTTATACATAGTCCTCCATTTTCAGAAGCTCAAAATTAACAACTGACTGACGAGCAGTTTCATGACCAGGTGGACTTCGGTCACTATTGACGTGACCGCTATTAGAAGCAGCAGGATGAAATGTGAAGTGCACGGGGCCATGCTGTCTGCTCTGACTCAGCCAAATGCTGCAAAACTGATCAGACAGCAGTTCACAGTGCAAGTGGATAATGAGCCAAAGCATGCTGCAACAGCAACCCAAGAGTTTCTGAAGGCAAAGAAATGGGATTTTCTTTCAACCCAACAGATCGTGCTGTTCATTTACTGAAGAAAAAACGTAAGTCAGAGAGACCCACAGATAAGCACCAGCAGAAGGTGGCTGCAATAAAGTGCTAACAGAGCGTCTCAAGAGAGAAAACACAGCATTTAGTGACATGCATGGGTTCAGACTTCAGGCAGTCATTGACTGCAAAAAATTCTGATTAAAACTGATAAAACTTTTTATTTATGTAGAAATTCTTTTCGGTTTAAGACGTATTTATGTGCTGCCTGTTATTTCAAAAGAGTTTATTTATAATTATAACAGCTGGTTTCTGTTAAAACCCCGAGGTTACATTGATGAGCCTTTTGACATACGTACCTCATTAAAAGGGGAGTATTTTTTAAAATAGTCTCACATAAACATTATTTGGTTTAGTTTGCTTTTTTTTGCAGTTACATCACTAGTAAAATGTCGAGAGATCCAAAGCAATACCAGCAAGAAAATAAGTTAACCAAAAAGTTTTATTCCTAACAGGTGAATGAAATAAAATACAGCTTCTCACATACACACAGGTGTTTGCTTGTAGAGCATCATTAACACTCACCGCACAGTGAAAGGATGAGCATGAGGAAGCTCAGGATTCTGACAGGCCACATGTTCGCCCAGCATGCAGCATGCAGGAGGAATGAGGATCGTCCAGAGGATATCAGGACCTGAGTTAGATGAATATCAGGCTGACGCGGGACCTGCTTATGATGACCTCCTGACAGCCTGACAGTTGCACAGGCAAAAAAACTATAGAGGAAATTCAACGCCCTTGTGTACAGGAAACTGTCTGTAAAGCCTGAAATACAAAACCACAACTACAGCCAGCCCTTTTTTTGGAGCAATGGTAGCTCATAGTTTCCCCTCCTCACATATTTTGTGCAACACAAAGAGCCAGTTTGTCAACTTAGTGCATTTTCGTGATCATCGCGTTATTTACAGTTCATCGCAGACTGGGTTCATTTGAAAATAATGTTTTTATTAAACACAAAGACACAGACAAAGTTTGTTTTATTCTCTCTACACATGTGTGAGAATCATCCACATCATGTGTGCACATGTGTGCACAGGTTTGCACGTGTCCATAGTGTAACTTCGTTATGTGGGTTTGATCATCATGGAAACTCGTTTGAGGGAGTAGGACCCGCCATGGAACTCTATCCAGTAGACGCCATCCTGGTACCGGCTTCGATAGTGTCCACCGCGATACCAAACACCATTCAGATTGGAGTGGGCGCACATGTGATACCACCAGCCTCCTTTCTGATAATGAGCACAGTTACCTGATGAGACGGCATAAGAAAAGAAAAAAAAAAGGATGTTAACGGAAAAAGTCACGAAACAGCAGATCGCGATCAGATAGGAGCAGAGGAGGAGCAGACCTCCATAGCTGTCCTTGTCTAAATCCAAAGTGGTGAAGGCCTTGTTGTTGTGCCAGGAGAGGGAGTCCCCTGCATTGCCGTGATATTGTCCCAGCCGCAGTCGGTACCAGTCGCTCTCCGGTTCCACGTAGAAGCTGTCATACTCAGCAAACAACTGCCGACCACGCCAGTCCTCCAGGGCCACCCGCAGCTTATACTGGGCCTGTTTGGTCAACCAGTATAAGTGTTCCAGACCAAGCCAATACTCTCCGTCTAGGTTCCCAAAGCCTTGCTGTAACACATGTGTGCACTGGTTTAATAATCTTTACTTTCATGTATACTTCATGGCAGCATTTAGAAACCTCTGGAGTTAGCAATGTCTGGCAAACATCTGAATAGATTAGGTAGTAGAAGGATGCATGCCCCCATTCAGGATCATGCTGGTGGCATGCTTCCACTTAGTACTCATTAGTTATTAACATTAATAACAATTACTAATTTTTACTGATATTGGCTAGCGACTGAAAATTGTTCTTACTGCATTTGGTCATCCTTTGAGTCTTGCTATAGCACCACTAACATGTTGGCATTTTTGTTTTTTCATAAATATCTTTACAGCTGATTGAAAATCTCCCGAATTTTCCAATCTAGGGGCAAAAAGTAACCTTATACTGCTCCCAGTTCCTGAAGAAGTTGACCGACCCATCCTGCCTCCTCTGGATAACCGTCCACCCCCCCTGAGCTTGACTGTGCTCACACCAGGCCTGCAGGAGTCGGTTGGTACTCTGCGGCCGGAGCAAGTAGATCCCACTGGTAGTTTCACCTGATTCCAACACATGCTGACAGTCCCGCCATGGCCCTGAGTAAAGGGAAAATATGCACCAAGTGAGGGTGTAAGAAAAGCAACGTGCAGATGCAGCATTTTAATATTACAACACATAACATTTTGAAATTCAGTACTATTAAGTAAGAAGGCCTTTTTTTTAAAGCTCCTTTACTTCTAGTGCAGATATCACTTTGAAATTCAGTTTTGACATCAGGAAGATGACAGATTTTCTACAGCTTCATGTAATTATTTTAATTCTTCCAGCGCATGTTCAGTGTCTCATGCCACAGTGGTAAGATGGACACACAAATCTACACAAACAAAAATGTAAACAAAGAGGAAAATCTTCCACGCCGAGTCATGACAGGCGGGCTCGCACATTCTCTCTCTCATTAGACACTGAGTCATAGGGATGCTGTAGACTTTTGGCTTCTCCTGCTCATTTCCTCTAGTTCAAAAGGGAAGTATTATACAAACCACAAGCAAATACTGTTGTTACATGCATGTCTTCATTATAAAGTCTTGTGCTATGATAAGAGCTGCTAGCTGTTTTCCCCCAGAGAGATGGGCCCGCTATCAGCAGGTCAGTGACTCCACCAGCTGCTCCTGCTTATCTAAGTAGTTAAACAAATCAGACAGGAGATGGACATATATGTAAACACCAGATGGGTCTAATCAGGTGCTAATATATCACATGTTTTAGAAATCTGTCTTTGAAAAAGTGGAGATATTGTTCAAAATGTGAATTTAAAAAAGACTGCAATGGCTTGCAAAGTGTTTTCCACTACAAGCCTCACTGATACATTCACACACACACACACACATTCACCCCTCTGTGACACCGAGGAAGTTTCACCACTTTGTGAAATGCTGCACAGGCAAATAGTTCAGTAATAATACGTTTTGTAATAGCACAGCACGTAAAAAATTTCAAAACAATCTTCAATAAACAAGATGCAGAAATGTTGTTGCCACCTCTGGGCCTAGCTCATTTCAGTAAAAAAGTTGTTTTTTTTTGGTATGAATACTGCACCCTCCACGCCAAAGAGGAGAGGAAACCGTCTGGTTTGTTATCAGTTCGCAGTTCAAAGGTCAGAATCTGTGATTGTATGTGAGTTTGTTAGATTTAACAATTATTATTATTTGAACCCTGTTAATGGCGTCAGATTCAGAGTGATCAAAAACTAAATAAATACAAACATCTCTGTTTTAACATTTCATGCATTTTCTTCGTGCAGTTTTCAGTGAAATATAGTGTTTAAATTCTTTGCGAAGCATTACTCCAGTTTTTTTTTTTAATCATTTTACACAGCACTCAAGCTTTTTTGGAAACAAGGTTGCCCACTGACCTACCTGGAGATTTTGTGACGGGGAAGCTGAAGAAGGAAGGGTCTGTAGGAGTGCTAGTGGCAGCGGGGGGACTTGAAGGAACTCCCCCTGTTTGGGTTTGCTGTAGTGGGGGAGCACTTTGGTCCCTTTGAACATCATTGGTCATTTCATTGGTTTCAGAGCTGTAATTAGGATGCACATTAGACTGGCTTTTGGGTGGTTCAGTCACCTGTTCAGACTTAGAAAAAACAAATAGAAAAACACTCTGAGTCCTTCTATATAAATCCTCTATAAATCATAAATACCCAGATCTTGTTTTGTTTCCCCCCCCCCCCCTACCTGAGAGGACTGGGCGGAGTCTCTGCACTGGCATTTCCTCTCCAAACGGGCGATAAATTGATTGTGGGAACTCATCATAGAAGTGAGGGCTCCATATTTCTTCTCCAGCTCCCTGTAATTACTGGACACCTGCAGTGCCTGAGATGTCCGCAGGATAAGGATGAATTTCACACTGATAAGGATAAGATCTTCTTCTGCGGTGGCTGTTCTATGCTTACCTGTGCTGTCGCATTTAGCAGAAGGCTCTCCACCCTTTGTTGCTCCAAAGCCTGGTCTTTCTTATGCATGACTTCATGTAACAGCTGGGCATACAGCTGGGCGATGCGAGAATTCATGTTGCTGCTCTCTTTGCGCAAGGCCCTTACTTCCACGGCAAGGGCCCCTTCCTGTTCCAGCTGGCTTCTTAGCTTCTCCATCAGTTCCTGCTGCTGTTTGAGCTCTGCCCACAGTGCTGCCACCTCTGAGTGGTTGGTGGGAGCAGACTGTGTGTTCAGACACAGCGCCCCTGTCAGTTTTTGCTGAGGCACTATGAAGGTGTAAGAGCACCGGCCTGTTTTTGTTTCTGAGGAATGCGATGAACTTTTGTTGTCAACGTGAACTCCCTCCTTCTGTCCACCAGCTCCTGGCATGTTCACACAAAGTGTAAGGAAAAGAGGCAGAACCACTGCCAGTGCCTTCTCCATGAATCTGTTACAGCTCCCAGGATGCCCTGGTAGTGGAGGAAGCAGAAAACATGACTGTAAATATCACAGTAGCAACACTGTGAGGTAATTTAATACTCACATTCTGCATTTTAGTAACATAGTATCTAGCAAATATTGACTCTTCACCAGATTTTTCCCTTGCAAAGATAAAGTACACACATTTCCCCCCTGGACTGAGTTTACCAGGCCAACACAGAAGTGACAACAATCAACACAAACCAGCCAGAATCAACACACCTCCATCTCAGGGTCAACAGAACAGTAAGCTCCACCCTCGGCTACAACAGCCACGGTCAACACCGTAAGCAAGGCAAACAGGCCGACACTGATATCTGGCTTACAGATGTGCAGCTCTCCTCCAAAGCAACAATGTAGCATTGTATCAAACACCATTCAAATCTACCTGAAAGCAGATTCAACTAAACATGCACAACTTACTGCGGCAGCTGAAAAAGTGTTTCGTATGTGATTGCTGTGCTCCAGCAGCTCCCAGCACGAAAACACATAAAATTAGGAATCAAACGTTAACATAATAACAGTGACTTTAAAAACTTCTTCCTCTAAATTAAAAGTCGCCTGCGATCTTCTTTAAACGCTCAACTGAAGCTGAAGGCAGAGAACAAGCAGAATGATAACTGGCTACACTGTTACTACTCTGGAGTGTCGGTCTCGGGGTCTCCAAAAGAAGGAGTCAACTAATTACAAAGTCCTACCACCCAGAAGTGGTTGTTTAGCTGGGTGCAGGAATCTAGGATGTCTCCTCCCTCTGTCATTAACCCGCAGCACTGCTGTCAACTCTATCCCACGAAGAACAGAGCTGGTGGAATGCACTAATGCTTTTGTATCACCCCATGAGTGAAGCATGTTTATTTTGATATGTGGCCTCTGTTAAGTTGACTTATCCTTGCTCACGTAGGTTTATAACCACTGCTACGAGACAGCGGCCTCATTTCGTGAAAATGCAAATGACACTTTGCAAATGCAAACTACAGCAGCATCAGAGCCTTAAATAGGGACTCTTATTTTGTGGTGTGACTTCACAACACAGATGGTGCTGGGAAAGTAGTGAAGTAGTGTCAGCGCAGCCTTCTTTGTGGCTACGGTGAAGACACAAAGAGGGCTGCATGCTGTGTGCAACTGTAACAAACAAAAAAAAAATCATGTTGTTTATTTGGTGAGTCTCTTTTGTTGCCTAGATACTCACACTCACTTTTCATATTGCAGGTGATTACAAGCGTTTCACAAAATGCTCTCACAGCCCTTCGCACGGCTGCCGGTGCTCGTTCAGAAAATTAGGTGTCCCGTCATATTCTGCGAACAGTAATGTTTATTAACAATAATGCAAGTTTCTTTGCTATGACATCAGCTTTCTCAAAGGAGCATCCGCAACGCTGACAAACCCAGAGATCCGTCAAAGTCACACAGTCATGAAGCCAAAGTGTTAATTTCAGAAACCACACCTAAAGAATTGTGTCCATTTCTGCTTTCTGCTCAGCCTACACTTTTGCACTGGGTCACGCCCGAGTTCACACTTTTTTTAATTTTAGTTTAGAACAGAGTGAAGTCAAAAGGTCACCGAAAGAAAGGAAAGCACGTGATCACCGTTTAGAAAGGTGAGGTCGACCCGGCGACGCATTCCCTTACTTCACTGCACGAATTCTGCTTCTGCTTTATCTGCTGGCCGTCCATTGGTGTTGGCACATTTGATGTTCCTTAAGGAATACTTGCAGTGCTGTGCAAAAGTCTTGAGCCACCCGTCATTTCTTTATATTTTGCTAAGAAAATGGGAAATAGGTGCAGCTGCTTATTGAAAAACAGAAATATAATAACCAAACCAGAGTTTGTACAATTCCAACAAGCTTGGTATTTGGTATGAGCATCTTTATTCTTCAGCACAGCCTGAACTCTCTTAGGCAAGCTTTCTTTTAATCTCTTTAAGTAGTATTTGGGAATAGTTCATTCAGAGCTCTTCTTTGACTGTTGGCTGCCTCTTGCTCTGTTCTCTTACAAAATGACCCCACACTGCTTCAATGATGCTGAGCTCCAGGCTCTGGAGAGGCCGAACCATGACTGATAGCGTCCCACTGTGGGGGGGGGGGGGGGTTCTATCCAGGTATGATTTTACTGTACTGGAAATGTGTTTGGGATCATTGTCATGCTGAAAAAAAGGTGATTAAATTTGACAATACTTTTCTGTGCTCACAATTACATAAATTTTGACAAGACCCCCAACATTACTGGCTAAAGTGCAGCCCCAAACCCTGACAGAGCCTCCACTGTGTTTTACAGATGGCTGCAGACACGCACTGTTCTACCTCTCTCCTGACCTCCTCTGTACACACTGATGATGATTCACGCAGTTCAGCAGTTCAGTCAGTTCTTGTGTAATTTGGCATGCCTCAGCATTTCCCCTTCCTATTTCCCTTTCTCAAAATTAACCTATGACGCACAGAAAGACACCGAACTCAAGGGATGAACCAGTTTTGTGTCTAAACATAACAGACAGCTTAGCAAAGAACCCATTTTAAATTGTATCTAGCAGCCTGTTGCAAAAAGCACATTCACATTTCTTTTGTTGAATCTATAAAGAAATGAAGGGTGGCTCAAAACTTTTGCATGCTACTGTATCCTTGTTCACTGAGCATATTGAATTGAACTGAATTAACTGGTATATGGATCGATCTTGGTGTTATTTTATTGTTTTTATTTTTATTCTATTATAAAATGTATTTTTATGCTTTGGCATCATTGTTGACAGAGAAAGCGAAATCCCGGCTCGTCAAAGGATGCTGCTGTTATGATGGTCTGCTGCCCTCCAGCTGATACAACGATGAACTGCAATGAAAACAAAACTAGTGTCATTTCAAATATCTGTGAAATGATAATATGTCTTGCAGCAAAGTCATCATGGGAGTAATCACTGCCAAGGATAGAAATAAAAATACCTTAATTTGATATTGTGTGGTTCATTCATTCATCTAATCTGTTTCTGATTAACGTGCGGGTAATGGTAATAGAGATCCATCGATGCCAAATAAAGACTTGTCAGTATAATTTCACCTAATGTTTAAATAAATCCAGTAGGACATGAGATGTTTATAACTGTTGCAGTGTTTTCAAAAGATGGGACAGTTACTGTGCTTATGAATACTAGCTTGTTTTTCACCCACAGTCAGCTCTCTGTTTTTAATGTCGGTTACTTCTCTCACTAAAAAGCCACAGTCTGCACGGGCAAAACCCAAATGTGAAACTGATTGCAGGCATTCAGCGCTATTTATTGTTTGTATAATCAGAGTAACAGGAGACACCGGGGCAACAAAACACCCCTGTCAGTCACATGTTCCAATACACAAGAAAAATGGGTGGGTTCAGACAAAAGGTGCTGTGTATGTTCATAAATCACGCCAACACTGCCCGCACCAGTGAGGCTTCACACGTGATTGTTGATGCCCTGTTACGTTCCCCTAAGGTGTCTAGGGGATTTGAGAAAGTAACAATAAAAGTGACCGGGTTGACAAAAGGAGACAAAAGCAAAATTAGTAAGATAAAGGATTTTTATTAAAATAATAACACAAAGAGACGGACCAGCCGCTCTCACCTACAAACAAAAAGGAAAACAAAAACAAAACACAGGTATTGACCCAAAACAAAGAGGTAAGGCAAAAGGCCTCACAACGCACAAAACACCCTCCTCTCCACTGAGGTGTAAGCCACTGCTGCAGCAACACACAATCCACATGCTGTGACACAAAACTCTCTCTGGCAACTACTGGCAACTACTGGCAACTACTGGCACTCCCTGGCCCTGAGCTCTCCTCACTCTGGCCTTAATGAATTAATGAATTAATGAATAGCTTTATTGTCATTGTCATTACATACAACGAAATTTCATTAAGAACAGGCATCCAAGAAAAACACACACAAGCAACAGACGGGGGGGGGGGGGTGGTATATTCTCGAGCCGCTGCCGTGGGGCGCCGCCACTGATAAGCAATCCCATGAAACAGGAAACAGTCACACAAGGAAAGAGTGTGGTGGCAGTTTTTTTTTTTTTTTGGACATAGGAAAAGCATATGATGTGATGTGGTGAGAAGGTGTACCAACTAAAATTAGGGAAATGGGTATCAATGGACTAATGTTCAGATTGATTAAGATTTTGTTTTGTTTTTTTTAGTATAAAGATAAATACAAGTAAAAAGGATTTATCCGGGAAGTGTGTCAGTAGAAAATGGAATGTCATCTTGGAGCATAGTTATTATTTTCAGCGTTGGTAAGTGATGTGTGATATTTAGGGATATGTAGGGGAAAGGTGACTGCAATGAATGAAATTAAATTTCAATGAAATATTGAAGTATGAGGAAGAGAAAAGACAGCTGATCCAAAGTTAAAATTATTGATTTATTTCAAAAGAACTCGAGAAGTGAAAGCTATCAGGCACATTCCCCTTACCGCCAGTTGGTGGCGGTAATGCACCATTTCGTTGTTTGCCAACCGCCAATAAAATAAGAAGAAAAGTGTAGTCGCTCCATGTGGAGGGAGTCACGTTGACTTCGGAGTGGAGATTCGTTTCGTCAAGAAAATGAGCTTATTCATTTTTAGTAGTTTAAATATAGTTTCGCATGAGCATTTGTGAGTTTTAATTAAATTTGACAGCTGGGCATCAAGCTGAATAATGGGGAAATCAAAGGTAAGTACCGGCCTGTGCGATGGGTTAGCCGGCGTGACTCGGAATGCTAATATTAAAGAGGGTATTTAATCATTGTTCCTTTGTTTAAAAACTGAACTGTGGCTTTTAATAAATTTAGTTTAATAAATTGCTGAGCTGCAGTTAGCGATGAGTGTGAAATTGTGAATAGTTAGAAGCTCAGTAAGAGCCCATTGGAGATTAGCTGTCTTCACCAAACTTTAAGCTAAATTTGAAAGCAGGTTCAGGCAGAAATCAGTGGCGCCTTATCATTAAGCCCTTTGATAAATATGTGTATGTCGTCCTCATCAGACCAAGAACCAGAAGAAAGCCCATTTAAAAGCCAGCCAGGAGGCCGAGGAGGCTTACTCGTCTGTGCCCCACACTTTGGTGTTTCATCGTGGCCAGGTTGGAAAAAACGTGGGTCAGCTCATCGTGGATGTTCGGAGAGTCATGGAGCCCTACACTGCAGTCGCCCTCAAGGTCAATTTAGTTTCTTAAGACAGTTTGTGTAGATGGGATATGGGTTTAAATGTTTGGGAATAATACTTGTTTTAACATTATATCCCACAGACTGTGCATAAAATATTTCTCCTCTTTTTTTTAAATTATAAAAACAGGTTAGGAAAAAGAATGTGCTCAAAGACTTTGTTGCGGTAGCAGGACCACTGGGAGTGACGCACTTCAGCATATTCAGCAAAACACCCACCAGTATCAGCATGGTAAGATTACCTTAGAGTGTTGATACCCAACATGCGGTCCATGGGCCAAATTAGTGTGAACTGGAAAAAAAAAGATGAGGTTCATCTCTTCTTAACATTGTTGAAATGCTTTGCGGCTTTTGAATGCAGTAAGGCCTTAGTTACTATTTACTGTGTCAAATATGTGCCCCTGTCAATCAAAGCATTTCTTCCTTACAGAGAGTTGCTCGACTTCCCAAAGGTCCCATGCTTCATTTCCGGGTCCTCAAGGTAAATATCTGCTGAAAGAAACTTAAGCACATGAATCATGGGGTTCAGATGATGACCTTTCAAATTTTGATTCTTAAATGATGTTTATCAAAGTAAACGCACTGATGTACCCAAACACCCAAAGTTGTGTACTTTTGAGTGTTCCTTTACCTTCTGTTACAAAGGGTTTTTTTGTTTGTTTGTTTGTTCTTTCAGTACTGTCTCATCAAAGATGTGATTTCATCTCTGAAGAAGCACAGGATGCATGAGCAGCAGTTCAAGTATCATCCACTACTCATCCTCAATAACTTTGGACAGGATGGGATGCATATCAAACTCATGGCCACCATGTTCCAGAACATGTTTCCCTCCATAAATGTGCACAGGGTATGTTTGACCACTGAAACTGCTGCGATGTTGTGATCATGGGTGTCTCGGGGTTAAAAACCTTACTGGCATGATGAAAGTATAGTCTTCTGAGTTCATGTGAAGATTTATCAAAAGTAAACGCTTTCTGATTTTCCCTGTTGATCATTCAGCATTGTGAGAGCCTAACCCTGACTTCCACTAAAGAAGTTTTTTTTTTTTTGTTTATTAAGGTAAGCCTCAACTGCATCAAGAGGTGTGTGCTGTTAAACTACAACCCCGAGTCTGAGGAAATTGAGTTTCGACATTAGTAAGTAAAAACATGCGACACTAAATTGATTATCTACGACTGTAAGTTGCTTTTAAACAACAGGACAACAAGCCGTGGAGCTACACATCTGCACACGCACGACACAGTTAATTCAGGCTGCATTGAACGGCCGTCCTGTGAAATAATCTTTGGGCTCAGATGATGACAGACCATGACTTGACTGTTCAGTGATGTATGTCCAAAGTAAACGCACTGATGAGCCCCGACAGGATAAAAACGCCTTTCTCTTACTCTGTTTACTGATTGCACGTTAAAATTGACCGACGTGATGTTCCTCCCAACCTGCAGCAGCCTGAAGGTGGTCCCTGTGGGAGTGAGCCGTGGAGTCAAGAAGCTGATGCAGGAGAGGTTCCCCAATATGAACAAGTTTGAGGATATCAGTGAGCTGCTGTTGAAGTAAGTTTTGTTTTGTTTTTACCAAGGGACAGTTGTTCGAGCCCCGAGGATAAAAAGGGGCCCGGATTTTTAATCAGTTGTTTGTAGCCGATGTGATGTCCTGACTAATGAGAAGTCCTTTTCTTTGTAACTGTTCTCAGGGGGGTGAACCTCTCAGAAAGTGAAGCTGAGCAAGATGAGGAGCAGAATGTCACTCAGCTTCCGCAGGTGTACTCTGGAAGAGGCAACATGGCGTCCCAGCAGAGCGCCATCCGCTTGACAGAAGTGCGTGTGCAGGGGAGGTGTACTTTTTCCCAAGCAGTGTTTGAGTGATGCTGAAAATTGCATTGTGCTTTTCTCAGATTGGTCCTCGCATGACTCTGCAGTTGATGAAGATTCAAGAAGGAATGGGCGAGGGGAATATCATTTACCACTCTATGAGTAAGTGCATCCTTTTACTCATTTATAGCTGAGTAAATTCAGGTGTACATGATGAAAAAAAGTAGTATGAATTCCATGATTTCTCTCTCAAAAGTAAACGCTTACTGATGCACCTTGAGCTTTCTAATTTTTTTTTTTTTTGTTGTTGTTGAGCTGACAAACTGTTCTTGACTGGGATTTTTTCTTTTTTTTTTCTTCTTTTTTTTTTTTGTACAATGCTTGCAGTCTCCAAGACGGAAGAAGAAATACAGGAGATCCTGAAGAGGAAGGAGGCCAAGATCAAAGAGAAGGAGGAACGCCGGAAAAAGCAGGAGCAGGACATTGCTCAGAAGAAAGAGAAAAAAGAAGAGCACAAGTACTTTGACCTAAATATTTTTCTTTTTGTGTTACATAAATTTTTCACATGGTTTAGGAGTAAAAAGTAAAGTGTTGTTTTGTTTTACCTCTCCGTTTTCACAGGAAAAAGAGCCTGGAAGGCATTAAGAGGAAACGTGCTGAAGCTGAGGAGGACAGTGAGGTGGAGGATCCCGGGGCGCAGGGTGATCAGGCAGCTGATCCTGAGTCTGATGATGAGGCAGAGTACTACAGACAGGCTGTAGGAGAGGAGCCAGATGAAGGTGAATGCAGCTTATTTACATAAAACTTGTAGCTCGCTGGAGTCTTTTTATGTACTGACAGACATTTTCTATGTAGGCATGTTTCCGAGTGTCAAGAAGAGGAGGAGATCGGAAAAGTCGCACGTACCTGCCAAGAGGAGAAAGTCGTCTCCTGGTGAATCTTTAAAAGACAGAGGTTTCAAGTCACCAGGGCGAAAAGGTCCAGGAGGACAGCAGAGGGACAAAACAGGGAAAAAACAACAGAAAGGAGGATGGAAGAAATCCAGGGATGGGGAGAAATCATTTGGAAAGAGGATGAAGTCAACAGGAAAGGCGTTTCCACCAAAGACATCCAGAGGGCAGGCAAATAAATTTGGTGGGAAAAAGAAGAACGATAAGGACAGACCATTCAAGTCTAAAAATCAGAAAGGCAATAAGAGCGGAGCAAAGAGAAAGCAGGGATTCACACAGAGGAAGGGAAAGGGCTGAACTCCAGCTGTTCCCTCTAGACCTGGACTTCGGGTTCAGTACTCCGCTGAAGCACCAGCAGCAAACATGGAGGAAACTGTTTAACTGGCGAAGCCTTTATCTATGCCTGTGAGAGTTTCCTGCCAGCATTTATATTTGTCTCCAGGCCACAGAATGGAGATATGCAACCCTGTTCCTGTTCCAAACCTTTGAATTTAAAACTGTATTTGTGCTGTAAATTAGCTTCCAATGTGTCCTTTTAATGACTTTGTTTTATTCATTTTGAAAAAACAGCAAAGAGTTTAGAAGCTTGAAGAAAGCAGCCAGAAGCTATTTATAATCTCTCTTCCTGAGTTGCTTCCTGAGCGTGTCGTCATGGAAGGACGGGAACAGAGCGCAGGGTTTGGCTGCCTTCTTCCTGTCCTGCTGTGCTGCAGTTGCAAAATTGTTGGATTTTTATTTTAAATAAAAAATGTCAGTGGCCTCCATCTGTGAAACATTCATGTTTTAGGGGTTGTCCCATTGCTGCCCCTCTACTGCACCTGTTCATTAACACCAAAGCAGCTGAAACTTGGATGTGGTTCTGACTGGGTGGGAAAATGAGAGGTGTAAATATTTTAAAGAAAAGTTAAAACATCTCAGTAAACATTTTTGACAATTTAAATTAGTTAAAATATTTTGAGCTTTCTGATAAAGTATCTTAGGAAAGTGGGTGTAGTAAGATTTAATTATGATAAATGTAAAAGCAATGTGTTAATAACACAGATGTCTTCATAAAAGTAAACTTTAGGGAGAAAAAATGCACAAATAAAAAGTCGGGACACTTTTTCATTTAAAGGGGAAAAGACTGATTATTATTAGAATCTCACTCTTTCATCAAAAGTGAGTCGTTTCAAAATGAGGACTGATGTTTATGCCTGGAGTGAGTTTGTGAGGATGAACATTTGTTAAAAACGAAGCCATTGTATGTTTTGCATTTCTGCACATTTGATATCTCAAAATCTTGGTGTGAAATTCAGAGTTGCATTGAGGATTTAAAAAAAAAGGGATGTGATCTGGTGATTATTAAACCCTAAAAAGCTCTAATAAAGCAGCTCACATTGACAATGATTTCCTTTTCATTTCTGGTTAATTTATTCCTGATCCGACTGCATTTCTTATGAAAAATTAAATTACATATTTTTTTTCTTCTGCTGCTACTAGAGTAATATGTCATAGATTACATCAATGACAAATTCCATGCAATACTCCCCCCCCCCCCAAACAAGAATAATAGAAGAAAGAAGAAGGTTTAGAGAAAGACTGAAAAAAAAATGGTACAGCTTTGGTGCAGCATACCATCATCTGTCCTGTGACTGTGTTGCGGCTGAATGACACTTGAAGTGGTGCAATGTGTACAGAGGGTATGAGGAAGTCAGTGGTTGGTTCATGTGCGTGCTCTTGTCTCTCCGTTCACTGCCAGAGATAAGCACTTCAGAGATAAGCACTTCAGAAGCGTGTCTCACTTTCTGCATACACCAAGCAGGAATCGGCTCTCGGGTCGGAATAGAACTGCAGCTCGCTGTCACTCTGCGGTAAGAGGAAACAATTACTTCTTATTAAATATAATCTGTTTTTAAGCCACATAAGCAACAATTGTTTCTATGAATAGCTTTAGTAACTGCACTTCCTTTTATGTAAAACCAAACTTTAACTGAGATGACGGCATTTAATGCATCAAGATGCTTTGATTTGCAGGTCTTGGACAGTTCAAACTGTGGGACTAACAACAGAAACATGACAAACTTCACAGCGTGCGAGAAGCTTCAAACGAGCGCGTTGCCTGCTGTGTTCGGAGTTGAATTCGTTGTGGCTCTGGCAGGAAATCTGTTTGCCCTGTGGCTGCTGGTGGTCAAAGAGAGAAGAAACTGGCACACTGGTGTCGTCCTGTCGTGCAACCTGGCCATCAGCGACCTGCTGTACGTGCTCACCCTGCCTTTGTTGATCGTCTACTATTCACGTGACAAACACTGGCAGTTCGGCGAGGCTGTGTGCAAACTGGAAAAGTTTCTTTTCACCTGCAACTTATACGCGAGCATCTTCTTCATCATGGCGATAAGTGTGAACCGATGCGTGGCCCTCGCTTGTCCATTTTTTACCCGCTCCTATATAACGCCTACTCACGCCAAGGTCACCAGTGTCATCATATGGGTCATCGTAGGAGTCATTTCCAGCCCCGTGTTGAAATTTGCCTCGGCTTGCCCTGAAGAGTTTACTCACAAGATTCAGTGTGTGTCCTTCTGCAACAAGACTTCTGAACAGCCTCACTACTTTTATAAATTTTTTCTTTCTGTGTTTGGGTGTCTACTTCCCTTCCTGGTCACTTTCACTTCTTATTGTGTGGTGATTTGGGTGGTTGTGAAAAATGAAAGCATAACTGCACTTGAGAAGCGCAAAGTCGCCCTGCTGGTCGCATCAGTGCTTGTACTGTATGCCATTTCCTTCGTGCCTTATCACGTCTTTCAGATGTATCACTTGAACCTAAGATTGCGGCAGCCTGACACCTCATCCTGCTGGGTCTACCATATGTACCAAGTGTCAAAGGGGGTGGCAACTTTAAACATGTGTATCCATCCAGTGCTTTACATGGCTGTGTTTGACAGTATAAGAGTGGCCTGTTGTGGAAAGAGCCAAGAGGACAGCATCAACGGGTGATGAGGAACTGGGGCTGCGCTTTTGTGTAAAGTACATCCTTATTTCATGCTGCAAAACATATGAACGTTGCGCTGCATATTGCAATACTGTACTTGCTTGATTTTCTTGTTTTATATATTTTATGTTATCAGTCTGTATGAGTAACTTTCAAAGAAAAGCATCTGTATTCAAGTTTTGTTGTTGTTGTTGTTGTTGTTGTTGTTGTTGTTGTTGTTGTTGTTGTTGTTGTTGTTGTTGTAATGTCCATCTAAAACCTTTCATTGTCTTCCTTCTGGTCTGGTTAATTTCCTATTTGACACATTCCAGCAAATTTTTATTATTATCTATAGTCTTTGCCAGCACAGTTGGTTTTACGGTCCTGTGCAAAGGTCTTGAGCTACCCCTCATTTCTTTCCATGTTGCTTCCAAGGAGCCAGACTTACATGTAATTTCTTTAGAGCTGTCTTGAGCAATAGTTCCCCAGAAGTTCAGAAGCTTTTCTTTAGACATTCCAGTCTTTGCACCTGACCATTTTCAGTTTTCAGTGTTCAGTGTTTTTTTTTTTAGTCCACTTAACACTGACATGAATCATTCAAGCACAGAAAGACACCTAACTCAAAGGATGAACCAGTGTTGTGTCTACAAATAACAGACAACTTAGCAAGTAAACAATTAAATTGTATCTTTAGACATTTTATTACTTGCAGTTTGTCACAAAACCACATAAATTAATCTCATTTCTTTGTTGAATGTATGAAAACTGACAGATATAAACTGTATTTTTGCACCAACAAGGTGATTCCCAGAGAGCTATTAGCCAAAAACTTGGCATGGTGTGCATTTTTCAGCATGACAGTGATCCCAGACACACTGCCAGTGCAGTAAAAACATTCATAGATGGAAAAAAACACACACACAATGGGACACCATATGTCATGATTGACCTCCCCATATCCCAGACCTCAACAGTATTGAAAAAGTGTGGGATCATCTTAACAGAGAACATAACAAAAGGCAGTCAAGATCCAAAGAAGAGCTTTGAATGGCCTTCATGAAGCCCGGAGCCTATTCCTGATGACTACGTAAAGAGATTACAAGAACGCTTGCCTAACAGAGTTCAGACTGTGTTCAAGAAATTGGTTTTTGCCTTAAATAGTGTATTTTCATGTGTGTTTCCACATGTTTCAATAAATCGCTGCATCTGTTTCACATAGTCCTGGCAAAATATTAAAAAAATGAGTGGTGGCCCAAGACTTTTGTACAGTATAGTAAAAGATACAATATGATGCATTTTAGTGGCATCACATATGCTGACAATCAGTCTAATAAAAGTATTTACTCTATTTCTTTCCACAACTCTGGAAAAAAAAAAAGCATTCTTGATTTGTTACATTGTAAACACATCTCAGTCATTTCTTATTAGTACAATATTAAGAACACATGTTGATAATAACCAGTACCTCTTCACAGGATTTTTAGGTGATCCATAGAATTTAATTCAAGTTAAATCTCAATTCCAAGATAGTTTAATCGCGGTATAATGATAAATTACATCCACTTTTGCATATCTGGGGGAGAAAAACGAAATACGGGACTCTTATTTTGAAGCAAAAAAAAGTTAGGGATACACTGTACTTTTATTGTGAAGCTAAACTTCCGGAAGTGCGTACAGTAGAGACGCGGCTCGGCTCGCACTGCTCTGGTCTTGAAACGAAGCTAGCAGAGAGGATGCCGTCGACTGAATACGACGAGTAAGTGCTATGAGAACATTTTCTTCATTTGATCTCAAACTGTGCGGCCTTTATTGAGCTCAAAATAAAACTGCATTTTCTTGTCTCTGTTTCAGCTCCAAGCCCAGCTGGGCTGACCAAGTTGAGGAGGAAGGTGATGAAGGTAAAGAGCTTGTTAGCACCTTTAGCTAACGCTGTAGTCTAGTGACCCAAGGAGAGGCCGGCTAGGCGGTTTCCACTTCCACGTGGTTGTTAGGGGTGAACATAGAGCTAATAATGTGTTTACCGGATGCATTTGGGCTGTTTGATCGTTTAAAAACTGGAGAGATTTGTTTGTGTGACTGACGTGAATGGGCATTTATTGATGAAAAGAGTTACCGACATATGTTGAGGCCCTTGGACAGTGACGTAGGCAGGGGGCTCTCTGTACTAACATGAATGCAGCTAACAGCTAGCAGGCTGCGCTAGCAACACAACTGTGTTAGAAGAGAGAGTCCAGGCAGTGCTACAAATAATTAAAGCTTAAGAAGTGTGTCTTCACAAATAAATACATTCGGATGTGAACTCCAATTTAAAACTAGAGATGTGATCAAAAGATGAGCCATTATCTTGCTTCCGAAGCAAACAATGGTCTTCAGAAGGTATGAATAGTTTGACTGATTAAACTAAATGTTTTCTTCACAGGCACATTACCATCCCCGAAGGAAACGATCAAAGGAAATATTAAAACAGTCACGGAATATAAAATAGACGAAGATGGAAAGAAGTACAAGGTAATTCACTGTGTTCCTGCGTTTTTGTATATCTAACTGCTATTGAAGTGGTAGAGCCATACAATTCTTATAGGAATGGATGTAGTCACTTGCATTACTTATATTCAAGTGGCATAGAAACTGATGTCTGTAGTGCTTCTTTTCTGCATGTGCATGCGATGGGCCAAATAGTCCATTTTTTTCTTACTCACTGATCATTTGCTTATGCATGCATGTTTTCTATGTAATCATTCTTTTCACACAGTCTAAATTAAAATTTTAGCCACTGATGATGTTTACAAGATGACTGAACATGTTGCTGTGGGAGCATGAAAAACTGCTGCACAAAAAATAAGTTATGAATAAGTAATTTTTTTTTTTGCACAGCACTTTTTAAAACCTAGTTACAGGGCACAGTAAAACCTATTCATATGTTGATTTTCTGTGTTCTAGATAGGTTTACAGACATATCAACTGGCATGTCATACAACAAAACAACAGATGTAGTCATTGATTATCTGTATATCAGAGGTTCTTTCATTCGTTGAAAATTAAGATTTATTGATAACCTTTATTGCTAAATGTCCTCTTGAGGTCTTGGTGCGATTCAGAAGCTCTTGAGTAAGACTGCATCCTTCAAGACATTTGTACATTTTTATTAGTACCACTTTAGTTTATAATCTGCATAAATGTTTGCACTTAATAAGCAATTAAGTAATAAGCAGACATATGTTGGGGAATAAATATTGATTTATACTTATTTTTCTTTTTCTTTTTTTCCTTGTCCTCTAGATTGTGCGAACCTTCAAGATTGAGACACGGAAAGCCTCAAAAGCTGTTGCCAGAAGAAAGGTCAGTCTTTAAATCAAATTAAACCTTTTCCCATTTTATTCATGAGCAGCAGTTTGTAAAGTCAGTGTCACATATTATCCTGCACTTGCAGAACTGGAAGAAATTTGGCAACTCAGAGTTTGATCCACCGGGTCCTAATGTTGCCACCACTACAGTCAGCGACGATGTCTTCATGACTTTCATCTCCAGCAAAGAGGTGAGAATCTTTTATTCTTGTGCTGCTGGTTTTGTTTCCTGATCTAATCCTTAAACAAATGTTAACTACGGTCTGCATTTTACTTGATTTATTTTTTGCATTTTCCAGGACTTGAATGCCCAAGACCAGGATGAAGATCCGATGAACAAGCTGAAAGGACAGAAGATCGTGTCTTGTCGTATTTGCAAAGGCGATCACTGGACCACCCGCTGTCCGTACAAGGACACGTTGGGCCCAATGCAGAAGGAGCTGGCTGAACAGCTCGGGCTTTCCACTGGAGACAAAGACAAGCCTGCTGGCTCTGGTACCATGAGCATACATTCATATAATCAAATAGTTTGCTGTCAGATGTTCTGAAGCAGTTTGGTGTTCCTGTAGTTGTCATGACTAATTTTGCCTGCTTTCACCAGCGGAGCCAGAGCCTGCACAGCCTGCACAGAGCAAGACCGGGAAGTATGTTCCTCCGAGTCTGAGGGATGGCGGCACGAGAAGAGGGGAGTCCATGCAGCCTAACCGCAGAGGTGGGTGCACACTGGTGTCTGCTTATACTACACACACCATTCTTTCCTTGAGAAATTGTCACAGTTTTATCCTGGTTGGGAAAAAAAATGAAGCCAATGCGGAGGTGCCTAAAAAGCTCTGTTCTGTTTTATCACCACCAGATGGTGATAGCTGTAGTTTCAAAAAGACTTGTGGTCCTGTAGAAATCTGTGTGCAGGCAGCATTCTGACTTCCCCAGCTGACTTTATCTGCTCAGTCACTCATTTTTGTCAAGGCTGTTTTGCAAGCCTTGGTCATACCATGTTTAAAAAGGAAGGATGAAATCGTGCGCGCACACATTGACTAATGATTTGTCAATGACAAATCATTATCCACTGACTGTGCAGTTTCAGTCAGACTCACCCTTCCACATTACACCCAGTTTTTTGCAACCAAGACGGGATCAGCAGAAACGCTCAACTCAGGGTTTCAAAACAGCTCTTCAGAAACCAGTGGGTGACATCACATTAGCTGCGTCCATCTTTCACAGCGTCTGTGGTCATTGTACAGCTTCAAGTGTTTCTCGAAATAAACACCTGTATGTTTGTACCTGACAGCTGATGACAATGCTACGATTCGTGTCACCAACCTGTCTGAGGACACCCGCGAGACAGACCTGCAGGAGCTCTTCAGACCATTTGGCTCAATCTCAAGGATCTATTTGGCCAAGGACAAGAACACAGGACAGTCAAAGGTCAGTTATTAAAGTTGGTGCTTAACTTGGTAAATTGGCAGTGACAGTTTTAAGCCTTTTTCCCTTTTTTTTTTTTTTTTAACGGTTTGCAATGAACAGGAAGTGAGCGTGGTTCATTAATCTCATGTTTCCAACAGGGATTTGCCTTTATCAGTTTCCACCGTCGGGAGGATGCAGCGAGAGCCATCGCAGGAGTGTCAGGATTTGGATATGATCATCTTATTCTCAATGTTGAATGGGCCAAGTAAGTTCATTGTCAGTTTTGTCAATGAATTTATCGTAATGTTGTGTAATCTTGCTGCTGATTAAATTTCACTCATTTTGCAGACCGTCAAACAACTGAGGAATCCAGAGTGTATCCCAGGAAGAAGCCAGATTTTGTCGTGGTAAAATATGGCTGTTACCATAATAAAGAGAATAATTATCAATGTCTTTGTCTTTACTTCCTTTTTTGATTGCATTTTCTTTCTAGGCTTTTACTCTGATTGAAACCTTCAGTTCTTCAATTAGACTGACACTACGTACTGACTTTGAACACGTCAAAGGCTTGATGTGAAGATGTGAATAAAAAAGCGCGTTAAAGCTTAATCACAAAACTGTGCCTGGGAGAAAGGTCTGTGCTAAACTGTGCAAATGCTAAAAGCTTTTTAGCTCCACTGTCGATGACACATGACTGTAATCGGAGCTTCACCGATACTGAGTGTTAATGTGTTCTTTTATTGTGAAGGAAAACACCTGAAACACTTGAAATTAGAAAAATAGAACATTTAATATTGAAGCATCAGAATCAAAATGTACACGATCATGCGGAGGCCTCTGCCTAAAGAGCCCGCTACTCCTCAGTAACCAAAACATTTTTATAGTGGCACAGAATCAAAACAGACAGCCGTGGTTTAGACTTGGTCTTCTCTCATGGCTCATCGTGTACAAAGTGTTCATCTTCGTCAGTGTTTTAATTTAATCGTACAGAGAAATCTTGTTCAGATTGATAATAGGACATGTTGGCGTTAAGTGTACGTACAGTGGCGAGACCTTTAAGATTAGGATAAACAGAGACTGATAAGTTAACTTTATATCTGATGTTCTATGTCCAATGTATTATTTAATAGTTTATTGTTTGGTTGATCCACTGTTTATGAATTAATTTCTAGAAGTTTACATTTATACATTTGTCCATCTGTAATTTGATATAAAATAGATCTCCAACATGAGCCGACTGGCATCTGTCAACTTTTTGCTAACTTCACTGCTCCTCGGTCATTTGATATCTTGTGAATCTTGTCACAAATACTCTTTACAAAATGAGGGCGACTGCATTTTGATTTGACTTTTTTAAAAAAAAATTTTTTAATGAATTTTCAAAAATTCATCAGTTAATCCCTACTCCTGCCTTTTTGCTAAGCTGACTCTTGAAACTTGGTATGATAATTCAATGTGCAAAGCTCTACAAAATGTTTCAGACAAATTTATTTTACATTTTTTTTACAAATGAAACAGGACATTCATGTCTAATTTCAGTGACCACGTCTCTCTTATTCATTGGCTGAATCTTTTGAAACTTGCTACAATTATTCATTAGGCAAATCTATACAAAATGCTGCAGATGAATTTCTGATTTTTCACTCACTTGGATTTCAGGAATTTTTGAAATTTTAAAGAAACACTGTAGATTGTTTTTTTTTTTTGCTGGCCAGTTCTTCTGAAACTTGGTAGTATTCAGAGTAATCATTAGGCAAAGGTCTACAGAATACTGCAAACAGGTTATCAGTTTTTGACATGTAAAAAAAAAAACAAGTATTAGTTCAATGATGGTTGACGCACAGCCAAATTACTTTCTGTTCCAATATATCACATTTTGTACAATTAAAACATTTGACAGCAGAGCTCTATGGGCCAACAAGTCTGGTTACATAAACAATATAAAATGACAAATATGGCAAGATGGCAATGTTTCAGAAAGTTATTCTTGCTTTCATACATGGAAACTCAATCTGCAAGTGGTTGAATACTCAACAGGTGATGTGCTAATTTTTCCAAATTTATTTAAACATTAGTGCTATACAGTGTATCTCCATCACATAAGACATTAAAGCTACTTTTAAAAATATAATGAAACATTCAGTCACGTTATGCATACACAATGAGAACTAAAAAATATCAACATTCCATTTCAGCATTGCGAGTACTCGTTCCTCTAGCTTTGTCTGATAACCCTGTAATGAAGAGAAAATCTGTGGATAAAAATGTTACAGAACCTTTTTTTTTGCATTCTCTCTTTCAACTCTTCTGTCCATCCATCCATTTTCTTCCGCTTATCTTTTTCAGGGTCGTCGTAGCCAATAAACCACTCCCAAAATACAGAGAACGCAGAGCACAGCAATTACGATGCCAACAATGGCCCCGGTGTTGGAACCTAAAGCAGAATAACAGCACAGAAGATCATAGAAAATAATTGATTATAACATGATAGGTAATGTAATGAATTAACTGATGAGAACTTACCTGAAGGCTTGTTGACAGTGAAATATTTGGTCGCAGTTCCCTGGCTGTTTGAGGCTGCGCAGGTATAGACCCCCGGATGCTCAAATGGTCGGGTCAGAATGGGTTGATTCTCATCTTGACTCTTGTGTGCTGCTTGTGGGAATTGCCAGCGGTATGATGGCACGGGGTTTCCTCTTGCTGTGCAATTTAAAGTCATCATTTGAGAAACTGAAAGTTCCAGAGTCTCGTTTGCGGGATCGGTGAAGGTCGGTGTGTCTGAGGACACGCATGAAATCAAAATGCAGAAACACAGAGAGAAAAACTTGAAGAAATTAAAATAAAATAAGAAAGTTTGTGACGGTTGAGTTAAGATCATGTTAAAAACTCACAGAGTACAGTCACATTATGTGGCTCTGAACGCATCGTGGGAGGACCTTGTGCTTCTGGCCACAAGTTTAGCTTTGCTTCACACCAGATCTGAGCTCCATCATCATCTCTATGAGCAGTCAGAGTGAGGACAGATGACTTAGTGACCGGAGATGGACGAGACTCATTAAAAGTCTGAGAAGACAAGATCTTATTTCCTTTGTGCCAAAGCACAGAGAGATTTCTTGCTGGTGCCACATTAACAATGTCACACTGTATGACATACTGTTGGCCTTCCACCATTCTATTTAAATTCTTCAAAGACACACTGTCTGGCATT